>CM046881.1:77608458-78144245 GCA_025667525.1 Glebionis coronaria | reverse complement strand
AAAAACAATTATAAAATAAGTTACCAACTTATTATTCATAATACTTGCACCAAAGCTCAATGGCAAAAAATTTAGCAATGTCATAAACATAAACTCATTCGTATTTGATTACAATATAACTTAAGCTAATAATTGCCCTAAAAACTTACTTTTACGTATTGAAGACCTCTAGCTTTTTTTCTTTTACTTTTCACCTTCACTCTCACTCACATTTTACTTTTATCAATCACACTTAAAAACAGCCTCACACCAAAATAATACTTTTATTGAATACCCTCTTTATAAAAACATACCTCACAAAATACCCCACTCACACTCACAATACTTTTAACTTATAAAAAATCCGCACACAAAAATATTACTTACGTAGTATATATAGACCACAATGTAAAATAGATTAAAGTCATAAGTTTTGACACTTATTTAGAAATTCTTTATACTCTATCATTTCATTTTACTTTTTATCTTTAAGTCTTTGACTATTGATAGACCCAAAGGCCAAAAGTGACACAACAAAATAAGTAAACAACACATACAATGATGACTTATAAAAAAATAGTTTTCTTTGGAATAAACATGATTTGCTCAGAGAAATGTGAATCTTAGCTGGAAATCTACTATGAATTGGTCCGTAATATTCGAAATCCACATAAGCCCATTTTGGACTTTTTTTTAAGATTACTCTTTTACTTTTAATGGGTATGTGATTGGTTATTTTGCATACACCTCATAGCATGTTAATTTATCATAATTATATATTTATTTGTCCTTATATATGTACTTTTAGTATGTTTTGTGATTATGTAGGTTACAAGCGAAATGAAATAAAAATGGACGCTTTATTAATTTATTGGAGAAAAGACATTGTGAGCGCCGATAAATGAAGAAAAAATATTGAAGAAAAAGATTTGAGCGCGTCACAATATTTTCGGTCATCTTTTATTCGTCCGGGCTTCGTTTGAGCAATTTTTGGTGTTCGACTATTTTTAATTGGGTCAAAGTTATTATATCATTAAAAAAAATAAGAAAAATCTCATTCCCATATTATGTACGAAATGACATTATAAGAAAAAAAAGGAGATATCAAGCAAAAAGAAAAGTTCCTTGGGGGTATTCACAGCCGTCGCAAAACAACAGAAAAAGAAAAAAAATCGCCCATGGCAGAAAGATTGATATCAAAGAGAATAAAGAATTATCTACTTTCGCGTTCGCCGAGACAAGGGCATTCATTGGAATTGTTGTTGGTCGTGAGAAGTATAAGAAAAAGAAAAAAAAATCTTTTGTTATTTAATAAAGACGATGGTTGATACACAGTGGCTCGAGTGCACCGCGATATCCGGCTAATTTTGTTGTAATTCTTTCCGGTAACTTAATTTATGGTTTAACCATTACTTTTGAATTATCATATTTTTATTACATTCATGTATGATTTATTTAAACATTATTTTGATTGACTTAATATTATGTTTAATTATTTGTGCTAGACAATTTATTGTTAGTTAACGATTCATACTTATTCTATTTAGTTAAAGAAAAAGATGGACGCATAATCAACATAAGTTGTACCTAAATAAATTATTAAAACATAATTATTGGTTGGATTAATATAAGATTTATTATCACGAGTCATTGATAAACATAATAAGTGCCGACATTAGTCCATTCATATTAAGTCGAAATAATATTTGTAAACGAACTAAAAAATTTCGATAATCCATAAGTGTGATCAACCATAAATATTAGGAGCTGTAAGGGATTGCATTTTTCTTTTATTTGTTTACATCTTTATTATATTTTTCTAGCTTAAATATTAGTTTAATAAGTATTTTAATTTTTAATCAGCATTTTTATTATCAAGAGTATTTTAGTCGTTAGATTTAAAAACCAAAACTTTTATTGATTAGTGATCACCCAAAACTTAAACTAAAACCACATATTCCTCATGGATTCGATACCCACTTACCCTATCTAGTATAAGGTAATTAGGTTAACTTTGACCCGCACTTCGACGTTGATCAAAAATTTGGCGCCGCTGCCGGGGAATAGTGAGCTTTTCGTTTAACTTTTTGTCAATATTTTTTTATATAAAATAAAAAAATACAATTTTTTTTATTTTTCTTGTTTTGTTTGTTTGTTTTGTTTCTTGTGAGTGTGCAGGTTAATGTATGCGCACACATAGATCGAGACGTACATCACCGTTAGCTTACGATCCCGAGGTTGAGAAAAATGCAAGGTTTAGGAGGAAAGTATTTCTACAGTTTTCTACTAATCTTGATTTTACAGGTTTAGAAGAGCTTTTCGCTATGCCAGGTGATGACGATGTTGGCGGAGATGCTAGCGGAGATAGTAGCGGAGAAGAATCCCGCCACGGGGTGTTGATTCCTGATAAGTGTGAAAACACTCATCAATAATGATCCAAAAACCACTCAAAACACAGTCAAATACATTATATTTAACTGAAAAATATCAGAATTACGTGGGTATTTGTGTTTCATGTGTTTTCAGGTAAAAAGATGCATTTTTGAGCAAATACGCGTTTTCAAGGATTTATTTGATAAAAAGACGAAGAAAAGGACGAAAGAGCTTTCGAGGACCTTACTTGCTAATATTACCAAGATGGAGGGCTAAACTTGTAACTTTTACAAAAAGGATGAAAAAGAAATTACTTGAAAGTTTTTAAACACATTTGGAAGAAAAAATAAATTAAAAGGACCAATTAACAAAATGGATAAAAGTTACTTAACTTTTAATAAAACTCGGTCCAAGACTCTTAGTCAAGTCAAACACAACATACGCTTTCTTCTTCTCCAAACGAAGAGAGAGAAACAGACATCTTATCACTTGCCACCACCAAGACCTGCAACTTGATTTTAATGGAGATACAAGAAGATTCAGGCGAAACTTCTAACAGCAAAGATGATCCTCTTATTCTCCTCTACAAGAAGATACAAGCCAATTCGATCAAGAGTCAAGAATGAAGAAACCCTCAATTTGGGGATGTGAAGAACCCTAATTGATAAACCTCGTATTTAACACGTGGAAGATAATGATTGGACGGCACACGTCATACTCCTCCACTCGACGCCTATAAATACAAGAGGACTTCTTCATTTTGAAGTGGTTAGACTAGGAGTAGAATTTCACATAGTAGTTAGGAGTAGTTTTAGATAAGTTTTCTTCACAGTTATAATCATTTTAGTTTTCTGTTAATTAGTTACAAATTTTGTTTGATTCAGTTGTAACCGTTTCTTGTTCACCATTAATGAAAGCTTTGAGTTTTCTTTTACTTTTCTTTCTCTCTTATCAAGTTTAATATTTTTCTTCCTAAAAATCCTATTAGAAGTATTGTTCACGTAAATAAGTAACCTGGAGATACACAGCTTTTTGATATATAGTTAAGTCTTGTGATATCGAGTTACTGTTCACGTAGGTTTATAGCTTTTCAGAAAGTTGTTGTTAGCTTTTGTTGAGATTTAAGTAAGTAAATCAATTTGAGTTTGATTTGGGATCTGTTTTCAGTTCATTAATAGCAGTTTCAAGTTCTATTTCAATTTCAGTCATTTCAAGCTAAAAGCTCAAAAGCTCGAATGAGCTTATTAGTAGTTGTTAAAAATCTCGTTCTAGTGTAAAAAAATATAAAGTTTTAGATTATTTTGTTACAAGAAACTGTTGGTTTTTGATTTCTGTGTAATCAGTTGAATTAGCTTATCGTGGATAAGCTGCTAGTTTTCGGTTCTTCCGAGTAGCCTTAGAATCTAACTCAATAACAAGTTCCTGTTTAGTTTGGCTATAAATTTTGCAGGTTACAAGTTGCTGGGGTAGTTGATCAAGATTTATGTTTCAGTACTGATCTTTGTTGACTTCGATTTGAGTTAGTAGACGCAGTTCATGAGTTGTTAGAGAGATGTAGAATCGGTGTAGTAGAGATCGAGATTAGATAAGCGAGCTCAGCGCTCCGCTTCTCCTCAACGGAGGCCTTGATAATTTTGGTTAAGCACGTTTTAAATTTCTGCATATTCATAGTTAGACTAGCTGCTTAGTTTGCGATTGTAGTTTTTTGTTTGCAGATTTTCTTTGAATTTTCTGTTCTTGAATGATTGATAAATGTTACTTATTTGAAAATTACATTCAAGTATTAAGATGCCTTAATTTTCTGATTCAAGTTTGTTTAACTGCTGTTTGGATTAGCGAATTAAAAACCTGCAGTTGTAGCTGTGGAGTATAGTTTGTTTTAGTCTCATTTGAAGCTTGATATTGTTAGCCTTAAAATGTGTGCGACTAACGGAATTACATTAGTTCCATAGCCGGGACTTGCAGGGACTAATATTGTCATATGTAAAGTCCAAGTCCCGGGCTATATAAACCCCTCTATACTTCCATGGAGGGGTGAGGCTTACCATTTCTTGTTTTTCCTTTCTCTCACTAGAATAAAACACACACTTTTATTCTTACTTGTTTCTCTCTCCAAAATGGCTAAACACCACTTCTATCCTCCCGACCTCTGGATCTTTACCCGTGTTATTAGTGAATCCAAGTTAACAATTGGTATCAGAGATAACCGGGGGTGTTTCGTGTTTTTATCCGTGTGTTGTGTTTTTGTTGAAATCAGTGGTCTGTATTCGTGTTTTTGTCTCGTGGTCTGATTTTTAATCCATGAAAGTATCTTTTTCTCCTATCCATTTTTTATGTAAACTGTTTTTTTAACAATTTATTCTTTTCTCGATATCTCCACTCCCATATCAATTTTTTAATCTTGTTTTTTAATCAGCTTTTGAAACATCCATTTTTTTTATCATTCTCGTCATCACCTTCATCTATTTTCCCAGTTCTTCATCATCACCATTTTTTTTGTTCACCATAATCCATTTTTTCAATTTTTTACCATATTTATCAGTTTTTTATCCTCTTTTTATCTTTTTACATCAGATTTTTTTATCTTTATCAGTCTCATCAGTTTATGGTGCCTGTGTTCAGATCTTTAAAAAAAATTCTGATAAGACCAGATCCAGATTTTTCGTAACAAGTGCCAGTGGATAAGATTTTGAGATATTGTGAAATGATACCTTTGGCAACATTGGAAATGATGCATTTGGCAACATTGCGGAATGATGCATTTGGCAACATTGCGGAATGATGCCTATGGCAACATTGCGGAATGGTGACTCTACAACATTACGGAATCATTGCGGAATGGTGACTCTACAACATTGCAGAATCATGGATGTAAAAGCATTGCGGAATCATGTCAAAAAAAATAAAAAAAATACACCACACCGAGTCAACTCGGTAATTACCGAGTTGACAGGGTCAACTCACTGAGTATTGTATCTCACATCACACAAACACCACCCTTTTAACTGCCATCAACACCAATCATCATCTATATCCTAACTCATCGACATCTAATCCCCAACTAGACTCGATAAACCAACTGAAAGAAAAAAAACAAACCAGACATTCAACAACCTATAAAAAATTAAGAGATCTCAGATCCAATTCGTATATTGACATGCATGTCACGATCT
Source organism: Glebionis coronaria (assembly GCA_025667525.1). Lineage (NCBI taxonomy): Eukaryota > Viridiplantae > Streptophyta > Magnoliopsida > Asterales > Asteraceae > Glebionis > Glebionis coronaria. The sequence goes on along the minus strand of CM046881.1, from coordinate 78,138,720 downwards.
TTAAGATCTAAATCCTCGAATTCGTTTTCATCACTGATCTCGGTTGAAGTTTTATAATTTCTTGCTAATATTCGAAAATTCAAGATTGAATCATAACAACTTTGTTTATGTTCGAATCTTTGTTTCAATTTAGTAAACAAATCGAAAAATCAATCACCCACATGAATAAACACTCAAACATACCTGAGACCTATGAAATAGACCTTGATGCCATCTTTTGGTGCTCACTGTGATTATAACAAAAACGAATAACATGTTTTGGATTGAGATGTGTTCTATCATGATATGGTGGTACTGGGTTCAATTTGATTAATGATGAAGTGTGCTATGGGTTAGTTAATTCTAAGATGAAGAGTGATATGTGTTGCTACAAGATGTTGACTTTTGATGGTTGAGAGATCAGAAAGTGATGGGGGCGGAGTATCCTAAATGTGATTAGGGTAACCGTGAGTGAATTTAGGGTATAGAAAGACAATTTATATCCCAACCTTGCAATCTTGGATCAGGTTATGATGTTTAGTAAGTGGGCCTTTGATCCGTGTGTGATGACCAGTTCTTGCAAGTTCACTCAAAGATTTACTCAATTTACTTGGCCGTGTATATTAGTACATATCTTGATATTGGACTTCTTCATTTATGGTATTGGCCTGTGAGGTGTTGCATAATGGACCATGTTAAGATATATTTTTGATTATGGACGGATAGAAACTATATTGGGTCACGTATTTATTAGTGGGTGGAGTATGATGTGCGGATAATGAGTATATCGTGTTTACGTACTCATTTCCATCAAAGAAAACCTCGCTTTGAAACCCTAATCTCTCGAAAAAAAAATCAAAAATCAAGTTTGCTAGACGACGTTGATGACCTCTCTTTCTCTAGTCATCGTTGGTTTCCTAGTTAACAACACTCACTCATACACATCAAACACGACACAAACACGAAGACAAAAACAAACAAACACCAAAACGATCCTTTAAGATTCACTAAAATTGTCAAAAAACGGTTAATATTCGGGCAAAGTAATGTCAAGTGATTACGAAGTGGATTTGGTATTTATTATCTGAAGGTGGAGTGGAATATCACGAAGGCGTCTACTCAATTCATCATCGAGCCTCTTTCATCCAATTTTATCGATTGATGATTCGCTTCAGCATTTATGATTAAGACTTGATTTATCTAGTTTCCACTGTCAAGGGGTGGATGGTCGATGACATGGACAACTATCACTTAAGGAGTTACGTTGTAGTGCTCAGTGTCACACTCAACGGGAGTTGTGGATACTTCAAGAGGTGTTCTATATCTTATACCTCTCTCTTTATGAATAAGATTCTAAGAGACGTTTCTCTGCACCGTTCTTCAATCAACACAAGTGCTAAGCGTAAGTAACAAATTTAGGGGATTGTACTTCAGTTTCATGTTTGGAATATCAGGTTTACTTCACCAGTGGTCACTACAGATAGCCGAAAGAATACGAGGTTGGTAAGTTTAGCCAGAGAGTACAAGAGTAGAGATGTGATCAGCAAACAATTCTCACGAGCAACTTGAGCTATAGAATGTCAACAAAGATTACTGCTTCAGACACGGACTTCTCACGATTCTGATTGTACTCGTCAAATGATGCTATCGAGTGTTCTTAACCACCATACTTTTGACAAGAATGCTACCGAGTGTTCTTAACCACCATACTTTTGGACAAGAATGCTACCGAGTGTTCTTAACCACCATACGTTTGACAAGAACGCTACCGAGTGTTCGTCACCATCATACTTTCGACAAGAACATCTCGCAATTTTGACCGTACACGTCAGATGATGCTTCCGAGAGTTCGTCACCATCATGGGGGAAGAACGTGTACTTTGGAGACTTAGTTCCCACTCTAGAGTACTTAATTCAACTTCCAGGGGGAAGCATTCTACAAGCGTGAGAAGATTTGTTGCTGATTTCTTACATGTTCCCCCAAACACATAATCATGAAGACCAAAAATGTCAATGTAGCAGTTACTTGGCGGGGTTTACTTTTTCTTCTACAAAATTCCGCTGTGTACTTTAAATGTCAAAGATAGAAGATTGATCAAGCTACAGATTCTGCTCAAGACAGGGATTTTGGTTTGGGGGGAAGCTGATTCAGAAGCTTCGTCAAAAAGAAGTCTATGAAGAAAGCTTTTCAAGACATGTGGTATGAATTGGGGGAAAGTTAATCCAGTTCATACATGATACATTGGTTCCTAAACAAGCAAAGACAAAGAGGATTCAAAATGGGGCATAAGTTTTTCTAGAAGACTTGAAGATAACGGTGTCATCCTCAGCATTGGAAGCAAACTTAATACTGTCATATTTTTTGTTGTATTTACATTTGTTAGGAACATTGTAAGTAATTCCGTATGTCACCACATTGAGGGAAGATTGTTAGCCTTAAAATGTATGCGACTAACGGAATTACACTAGTTTCATAGTCGGGACTTGCAGGGACTTATATTGTCATATGTAAAGTCCATGTCCCGGGCTATATAAACCCCTCCATACTTCCATGGAGGGGTGAGGCTTACCATTTCTTGTTTTTCCTTTCTCTCACTAGAATAAAACACACACTTTTATTCTTACTTGTTTCTCTCTCTAAAATGGCTAAACACCACTTCTATCCTCCCCGACCTCCGGATCTTTTACCCGTGTTATTAGTGAATCCAAGTTAACAGATATAAATCTCATTTCTAGTCACATTAGTTTCATTTGTAGTGGTATAAGCTGTTAATCCAATATGAATAAGCTCATTTTAAGCTGTCATAGTTAGGAGTGGTAGTAAAAGTAGTTGATTTTGATTTTTCACAACATACAATATCATTAGGTAGACTTTGTTGTCATTAGCTAGCATATTTGGCAAAGTTAAATAGTTTGGAGTCTAGTGCCTATTTGATGAGAAGAATTTTAGTCAAAGGAGAGCGTTTCATTAAAGCCAGTAAAAGAAAAAAAAAACTCATTTGCCAAGTAGTGGACTGTATTCTCTGTTTCAAAATTCTTTTGTTTTTAAAGTTTGGTAGATATACAGTTTTAGTCCCCCATTTAGTATATAACTTTGACAACCACATTCCAAGGCCGTTAGGGAAGTTGAACTATTTCTCCTTATTCGTTAAATCTATTACTCTATAGGTCCTTTTCGTTAGTTTGTATCTTGGACTGTTTAATTCTTTTTGGGCTTATACTTTTCTTGTTGGGCTGTTTATTAGTGTACATATCATTTGGATTAAAAACGTACTTAAGATTTTCAGATTTTGTAACACATAGATTTTAGATTTTAGAATTGTTCTCACTTTATTAGATTTAACTTTTACTTTTAAAAAAATAGTTCTTTTTAAATTTTGTCATTTTCATTTTGTAATTGCGTTTTACATTTTTTTTTTGTATTTTGAACATTTTCTTGTGGTAATTGCTATATGTTTTAGTGTAGTACGTATACGTAGGTATTATAGAGTATTTTACCTTTTTAATTGCTTTGTGCCAATTAGACATAAATTCCATACAAGCTTTTATAACCAAAAACAATAAAGTCAAGCTTGAAAATGTTATATCAACTCGATTAGATACCGAGACGAAACGATGATACTAAAAACCAAACATTAAACGGCGCCGCTGCCGGTTCTTTTCGTGAAGATTAACGGTTTCGAGTGAGACATATTGGATTTTGGGATCCGTTCACTTTGTGAACGTTATTTTTACGTATTATAAATCAAAAACATAAAAAAAATCAAAAAGATAAAATACAAAAAAATAAAAAAAACCACAAAATCAATTCTTTCCTAAAGAATTGAACCAAAAAATAAAAAAAAAATCCAAAAAGTAATCTTTTTCCTAAAAGATTACACCCAAAAATATATATTATATCGGTTTTCATCGTTTTACGTACATATAGTATTTTTCTTAAAAAACAAATAAATACAAAAATATTTTTGATATATTATTATATGTAAATACATATACGTAGATACGAACAACCAAGTCACATATCTCCATAAGTATTGCTTTTGCAATACACCGTGTTAGGGAGCGTTCCGGTCCTTGACACGTGTATCGATCAAATTTAATTAAGCAAGAATAGATAAATACTTCCAATAGGCAATAATACGAAGAATACAAACTACAAAGTGAATAGAAAGGCTATGTGCTATAAAATGCCATCTAAGGGTTAATAGGTACTTAAGTGCTTCGCGCCACCTAACCCCCCGTTCACTAGTGCGTATTCTAAGAAGGAAGGCTTGATTGGGGGTCTTGCACCCAAGTAGTAATTACATATATTATATTTTCTTGTGGATATTAATTATCGAACCTCGAGGGAGATAATCTCTTCTCCTTCAAAAGTTGACCGAGAGCTTATCTCTCACTACTCGAGTTTACTTACACGTGTACTCGCACACGTGTAACCATACCAGCTTTGGTGTATTACTTCCTTCCCCGAGGAAGCTTTTAAACGTCATTTTACTTGTATATATGATAACTAGGTTTTTACCTAGTAAGAAAGTTCGTTGATGTATGTCTAATCGAATTGATCCTGGGTAACTATGTGACTCAGTCTTTCTTTGGTGAAACAAATAGTTGTGTCGTTGTAGTAATTAAAAATGTGCAAGACGTGTATGAAAATGACGTTAATTTAAATCTAACTCTAATTTAACATAAATGACGGGAATCTAAAAGCGTGACGAGAATTAAAAGGCACTAAAAGTAAATAACGCAAACTTAAAACTATCTAAGGCAAACTTAAAACGCAACTAAAACTTAAACTAAGGCAAGGTTAAAATAAATCTAAGGCAAGTAATCTTAAAGTGCGACTAAGGAAAAAGGCGGGAAAAATAAAGCTTGAAAATTAAAAATTAAAAACAGAAAGTTAAAAGAACCTGAAAACAGATCATTCGGAATAATCCTTCGTTCGGAATAAATCACTCGTTCGGAATGTCACCTTCGTCCGGAATAATTTCTTCTTCACTCGGAATAATTACCAAAAACCCTTGATCCGGAATAAAATGCTCACTCGGAATAATGGTTCATCCGAAATATGTCACTTATCCGGAATATTCACTATTCCGAATGAACACCTTGGTCGGAACAATTGTTGATCCGGAATGTTGCTGATCCGGTATAATTGAGATAAAAGCTTGATTCGGAATATTCCGAATCAACTCCTTTGATTCGGAACTCTCTTGATCCGGAATACTAAATGTTCCGAATGAACAATCCCCAATATATTCCGAATGAATATCTTCTTTGGTTCGGAATGTTCCGAATAAAACAGCTTGATCCGGAATCTCTTCCTTGTTCGGAATGTTCCGAATGAACTCCTTCGTTCGGAATATTCCGAATGAGCACCTTCACTCGGAATAATAAATTATTCCGAATAAACACCACTGATCCGGAATATTTCTTTGGTTCAGAACAATCACAACACCACCTTTGATTCGGAACAACCTGCTTGGTTCGGAATATCCTGGGAAAAACAGTCACGAAGAACACAGAAACAAGGATAACACGAATCTAGATAAAAACTAATCAAATCAACCAATAAATTAAATCAAACTAACCACAAACGATCTAATAACAATAACCTATCAATCCAAATCAATAACACTAACAATAATAATCAAAATAATCAAATCCCAATTAAATCAAATCAATAAAACATCAAAAACATAAACATGAACAATGGCATAAAGATTAAAGATTAAAGAAAGGTAGATAGGAGATTGACAAGAAAAGTAAAGATTGACAATAATTAAAAGGAAACTTACTTGAAATTAAATGTATTTAAGGTGCAAGAAAATGTATTTAAATGACATGTAATTAAAGAACAAGCAATTAAAGGGTGGAGAACTAGTGTCACTCTAGCCAACAAGAACAAATGAAGGGAAATCTAATATATTTATAGGAGGATTAGGGAGGTGCTTAGGAAGCTTCCTCCCCTCTTTCTTCTTTCTTTAATTGTCATTAAGTCCTTAATCTTCTTAATCTTTTGACTTTAACGACTTTGTCTCGGGATTTCTACTCTCGTCTTGTGATTTCTTCAATAAATAAGACTTGAGTTCTTCAGCTTTTAGTAAACTTCCGTCTTTTGACTTTTTCTTCGATAAATCTTCAGAATTGGTCTTGGACTTCCGTTCTTTTTGCACTCTTGATTTCTTGACTTCGTCTTTCGTCTTTTTCTTCGATAAAAGCCCGTAAATGCCCGTGTTTTCTCCCCTTTTCACAATTTCGTCCTAAATTACAACAAAAACACAAACCACGCATAATTCCGACATTTACGACATAAAATACACGTTTTGGCTCGGTTATTATTGTAGTTAAGTGGTAAAAAGGATGGGTGTTTACACACCTATCAAATCCCCTACACTTGACCATTGCAATGTCCTCATGCAATGCATTAGTTACAAAGCAAGATTACATTTTCCATCATAATCAATCCACGTTGGCCTTTATTAAAGAAATAGATAATTATAAACATTCAAAGTAAAGAAATAAAAAACATACCTTTGGGTTTTGGAAATGTCATGAATAATCATCATCCTCAATTTTTCACTTTCTCCAAACCAAGCTTAAAAACGAGATCATTGTTATTATAAGTTAGCAAACTAACACGAACTCATATGGGTCAATTATTTACTTAGACTCCCTTATTCCTAGGTGTATCTCTTATATTTTATTATTGTCTTGAATGATCACGAATTGTTGACTTATTTCGATAGTTATTTTGGCTGAAATAAAGTGGGACGATTTAATCAATAGTTAGCTAAAGGACAAAGTCTTTTAAAACTGCTCCTCGGGACCTCAAAAAGTTCATATCTTGGCATAACTCGCTTCGCGATTTGAGACCTTTCTCGGACCGATATTTGGCAGCGACTTCATACTTCAAATCTTGAGAGACGTTCATGAAATAATGGCCTTCTCTTCATAATAGGAATTTCTTCACTTGAAGTTCTGAGAGATTCTTCATATTTGGACCACGACTTCTTCATTTTTCTCCAATCTTTATTTTGGACTTTGATATACAACGATCCGCCTCCTTTTTGGACTTGGATCTATTTATCCTCATACCTTGTTAGGGCCTTTTTGGATAGACTTCTCCCTGATCTTTACGGGAGTATTTGCTTTTTGTCGTGTGTCTCGATCCTTCATATTGATTTTTGATAAATGATTCTTCACATCACTTGGGATATTTAGCAACAAAATGTAGTCCTTATGCCTTGTTAGGACCTTTTTGGACTCGCCAATCTTCGCATCCCGCTTCAATAAGTTATGCCTTGGCTATGAACTCTAATCCATACCGACAACTTTTAAACGATCTTGGGTTAGAAGCTAAGTAACTTTTCAAATCGTACAACCTTATTTATTGCAGATAAATTTATTAGCAAGCGATGGGAGAATAGGCTTATAATTAACTCACATAAATTCACGAAAGAATACCAAACTTATAATTGACTCTATCATCTCTCGTTCTCCACAGTTTAAAATCTCAAGGAATGAGACTCGTGGATGCTTAGCCTATTAAATCAAAGTTTTGGGTTTTCGAGTCGCCTACAGGATCTTGCAAACTCTTAGACTTTTTCAAGTTTAGAAATCGCATTTTAAAGTTCCCTTGATAAACGACTCTCTAGGATCAATTATAGGAACTTGCGAAAAGTTCTTGTTCTTAACCCGTGAGAGTTAAGACTTTCGCGTTTTATAGCTCCCTATATAAAAGCCTAGCAAAACTTGACTTAAACACGTTAAGGATACTAGCTAGAGTAAACTAAGATAAGTAAACTCGGGTTGAGTCAAAAGATTCACAACGTTTGAAAATTATAACCACTTTATTAAAAATTTATTCTAATAAGGAAAGAAAATAACTATACAAAAGGAAAAACTAATAGGCCAAAATAGATCAAAAATTTTGAAAAATGTCGAAAAATTGATTTTCCGGTTAAAATGAGGACAAATACAAGGAAAAGGCCACTTAACTTCGATAGAGGTCCCCCTACACTTAATATAAACATTGTCCTCAATGTTTAAGCATGTGGGAGTAAACTCCCCTACACTTAGGACATTGTGCACGTTGTTTAAATCTTGCTAAGGAAAAGACAACTAACGAGATTCCTATTTCAATATTGAGAAATATAAAATAGTGAATCTAAAAGAGTTTAGGATAGAACCGGGAAGACGGAAACATGGAATCACGGGTCGTCAAAAATCATCAAGAGTGGATCACTGAGCGCTCGAATCCCTGAATATGAGAAGAGAGGAAATAGCAAACACCAACGGGTCTCCCCTACACTTAGGATATAGAAAGCTAAAAGATAGATACATGGGTCGCCTCCCAAGAAGCGCTTGATTTTTGTTCACCGAGTCGTGAGCCTGACTCGACCTTGATTAGCATAGGAAGAAGCATGAAACATATCCACCGGGATCAAAGACATAGTTTTCGTCCATCAAGTAGCATAAGCTTAAGGCGAACAAGGCAAGCCAAAGAAGAATAGGCAAGGTTCCATTAAGCAAAGATGGAGCACGGTGGGAGTAAGGGTGAGGTGGTGCAAGCATATCATCATAATTTCCAAAGATTTTTCCTGTTATTTAATCAGATGGATACTGAGATGGCTGAAGAATATCGATACCGGGGTCGAACACCTTTTCCTTTAGGGGAAAATAGCACTCAGGCTCAGCAGAGTTTGAAGATGATCCGTGAAGAAAATGCACAACCTCGTCCTCAGAAGGTGGACAAAGAGGTGTTAAATCATATGTGCTGCGGATGTTGGTGTCGTCTGGTTGCTTCTCCTTTGAAAGAATTTTCTTCAAATCCAAAGTAGGATCAAGACCATAATCATTAAAGTATAAAGGAGGAGCATCACTCTCATGAGGGAAGTAAGTATTGAGAAAAGTAGAGAAGTCTTCCTCAAATGAGTAGTCATCCAAAGTAGGATTAAGCATGGATGGCGGAGGATCTTCATCATGAGAAGAATCACTTAAAAGAGTATCGGCCTCATCAAAATCATCATAAGTGGGCATGTCGGGATACTCGGAAGTAAAATCATCATAATCATCCGTATCTGAGCTAGAATCATCATCATAAGCATCAAAGATCGGTGGAGAATCATATATGGGTGAAGGTTCCAATTTGGAGAGAGAATCATCCACATCATCTTGAAAAAGTGGATTATCAATGCAAGAATCGAATAGAGGATTGTTGTAGACGACAAAATCATCAAGCACATTAATCATATTCACTGATTCTCTTCCATAGAATTTGCTTATAAGCTTCCCTATTTCAAACACTTGTGCATCATCCCCGACTCTTAAAATGAGCTCACATCTATCCACATCTATTAAAGCTCTACCGGTTCTAAAAAATGGGCGCCCAAGTATTAACGGAATACGAGGGTCCATTTCATAATCAACAACGACAAAGTCGACCGGAAAAGTGAATGTGCCAACTTTAATGAACACATCTTCGACAATACCAACGGGGTAAGCGAGAGTGCGATTGGCTAGCTCAAGAGTTATTTTGGTGGGTGTAAGGTCGGGCAATGATAACTTTTTCCAAAAACTTAAAGGCATCAAATTTATACTTGCCCCGAGATCGGCTAAGGCAGTAAATTTGTCGGTTTGGTTAAAAGTACAAGGTAGCACAAAACGACCGGGATCTCCAAGTTTCTCCGGAAGTTCTCTAAGAATAACTGCAGAACAGTTTTCATTTAAGCGTGTGTTGGCGAGCTCAACCAGCTTCTCCTTCTTGTTCAGCAATTCCTTGAATGCTTTGACAAATTTCGGCATATGGACAAGTGATTCAACAAGGCTAATGTTGAAATTCATTTGAGAGATCATCTTCAAATAATTCGACACTTGAATGTCATCCTTGGTGTGAAGTTTTGCCTTTTGAGTAGAGAAGGGTAAGGAATGCTGGGGTTGTGTAGTGGAGGTGTAGCAGGTGAAGGTTGAGATGTTGAAGGTTTCTTCTTGGGTACATCGTCATGACGAGGCGGAGACGGTAATGGTGTACTAATACTAGGTGTGGGAGGAGTAGGGATAAATGGTGGTGGAGGAGGTGTAGATGATGGGGGTGGAATAGGTGGTCCTACTAAAGTAATTCCACTACGGGTAGTAATAGCACTCACATTCGCTCGCGGATTGGTGACGGTGTTTGAAGGTAGAGAACTCGAAGTAGGGGGTTGAGTGTTGGGCAAGAAACTAGCAAGCATATTCTTCAAATCATTCGTTTGATTGCTGAAGGAGGATTGAATATTATCTCGAAGCTCGGATCTAATGTCATTCCCTTGCTTGGTGATATCCCCTTTCAAATTGATAATTTGGCTCTGCAGATTCTTGATTTGCTCACCTTGGGTTCTCATTAAGGCTTCAACATCTTGGTTAATGGGCCGGGCTTGTTGAGCGGGTGGGTGATAAGGATTAGAAGCTCGAGGTGGGATTTGGTTGCTTCTATTGTAATTGTTGTTGGGGTTTTGGTTTTGAGGAGAAAAACCGGGTGAAAGGTAGTTGTTTGACCGGTAACTCAGCAAATTTCGATCCCCTTGAGGTCGGGCATGGTAATTTTCTGGTGAATAATTACCATAAGCCGCATACACGTTTTCCGGATTCCCTTGAATCGAAGGACAATCAGTGTATGAGTGTGGACCGCCGCATGTCTCACAAGGATTGGCTACCGCTTTAACTTGTTGTTGGTTTGTAGCGAGAAGCAAGATATTTTTGTTCATTTCGGCCATCATGCGGGTGAATTCGGTCATATCGGGGCTTGCTGAAGTAGAAGAAACATTGACTCTCGGGTTGTTCCTTGAAGATGCGGAGGAATCCCAGTTTTTATGATGAGTAGTCATGTTTTCAATAAGCTCTCTACACTCCTCGGGTCTCCTTTTCATAAATGTGCCACCAGCGGCTGCATTAATCGTATCACGATCACGAAAAGTCAAACCGTTGTAGAAAGTATCAATTAAGGTCACAGGGAGCATGTTGTGGTTTGGGCAACGATCTATCAAAACATTATATCTTTCCCAAGCATCAAAGAGAGATTCATCGGGTTCTTGCATGAAACCGCTGATTTGATTGCGAAGGCTCGTGACCATGGATGGTGGAAAGTAGCGTGACAAAAAGCGTTGAGTCATGTCATCCCAAGTATGAATTGAATTCTTTGGAAGACGATCAAACCATTTCTCGGCGTGGTGTGATAAAGTATGTGGGAAGAGTTGAAGGCGAAGAACATCCATTGTGGCACCGGGAAACTTCATGCTTTGAGTGATAGTAATGAATTTGTCGAGGTGTTTGTTGGCATCATCATCAGGCATTCCTCGAAAAGGATTTATTTGCACTTGCTGGATCATGTGATGCTTCAACGAAAACTCCGGAGCCGTGATTTGCATCGGTGCAATCGGTCTTCCTCGTCCAAACATGGTGGGTTGACAAAGCTCCTCCATTGTCCGAAGATCGGGCTGTGGAAGAACATTGTTGTTGTTATTGTTGAGGTGCGGTGGATTATTGTTATTGTTGACACCTGCCATAGCTAAATCTTCAGGAGTCTCGGGCTCTTGATAAGTAGAAGATCTAGTACGCATACACCTACAAAGGCAAAAGAAAACAATACCAAACACAAAGAGAATATATATACACAATAAAAATAAAATCTTTTTGGATTTTTGAAAATTTTAATTTTTATGGATTTTTAACAATTTTTAATCTTTATGGATTTTTTTGAATTTTTTTTAAGCAAGAAAATAACGCTCACGAATGAACGGATCCTAAAAAGCAACGCGTCTCTCACAGAAAACCGTTAATCTTTACGAAAAGAGCCGGCAGCGGCGCCATTTGATAACTAGGTTTTTACCTAGTAAGAAAGTTCGTTGATGTATGTCTAATCGAATTGATCCTGGTTAACTATGTGACTCAGTCGTTCTTTGGTGAAACAAATAGTTGTGTCGTTGTAGTAATTAAAAATGTGCAAGACGTGTATGAAAATGACGTTAATTTAAATCTAACTCTAATTTAACATAAATGACGGGAATCTAAAAGCGTGACGAGAATTAAAAGGCACTAAAAGTAAATAACGCAAACTTAAAACTATCTAAGGCAAACTTAAAACGCAACTAAAACTTAAACTAAGGCAAGGATAAAATAAATCTAAGGCAAGTAATCTTAAAGTGCGACTAAGGAAAAAGGCGGGAAAAATAAAGCTTGAAAATTAAAAATTAAAAACAGAAAGTTAAAAGAACCTGAAAACAGCTCATTCGGAATAATCCTTCGTTCGGAATAAATCACTCGTTCGGAATGTCACCTTCGTCCGGAATAATTTCTTCTTCACTCGGAATAATTACCAAAAACCCTTGATCCAGGATAAAATGCTCATTCGGAATAATGGTTCATCCGGAATATGTCACTTATCCGGAATATTCACTATTCCGAATGAACACCTTGGTTCGGAACAATTGTTGATCCGGAATGTTGCTGATCCAGAATAAATGAGATAAAAGCTTGATTCGGAATATTCCGAATCAACTCCTTTGATTCGGAACTCTCTTGATCCGGAATACTAAATGTTCCGAATGAACAATCCCCAAATCCTTCGTTCGGAATATATTCCGAATGAATATCTTCTTTGGTTTGGAATGTTCCGAATAAAACACCTTGATCCGGAATCTCTTCCTGGTTCGGAATGTTTCGTATGAACTCCTTCGTTCAGAATATTCTGAATGAGCACCTTCACTCGGAATAATAAATTATTCCGAATAAACACCACTGATCCGGAATATTTCTTTGGTTCAGAACAATCACAACACCACCTTTAATTCGGAACAACCTGCTTGGTTCGGAATATCCTGGGAAAAACAGTCACGAAGAACATGGAAACAAGGATAACACAAATCTAGATAAAAACTAATCAAATCAACCAAAAAATTAAATCAAACTAACCACAAACGATCTAATAACAATAACCTATCAATCCAAATCAATAACACTAACAATAATAATCAAAATAATCAAATCCCAATTAAATCAAATCAATAAAACATCAAAAACATAAACATGAACAATAGCATAAAGATTAAAGATTAAAGAAAGGTAGATAGGAGATTGACAAGAAAAGTAAAGATTGACAATAATTAAAAGGAAACTTACTTGAAATTAAATGTATTTAAGGTGCAAGATAATGTATTTAAATGACATGTAATTAAAGAACAAGTAATTAAAGGGTGGAAGAACTAGTGTTACTCTAGCCAACAAGAACAAATGAAGGGAAATCTAATATATTTATAGGAGGATTAGGGAGGTGCTTAGGAAGCTTCCTCCCCTCTTTCTTCTTTCTTTAATTGCCATTAAGTCCTTAATCTTCTTAATCTTTTGACTTTAACGACTTTGTCTCGGGATTTCTACTCTCGTCTTGTGATTTCTTCAATAAATAAGACTTGAGTTCTTCGGCTTTTAGTAAACTTCCGTCTTTTGACTTTTTCTTCGATAAATCTTCAGAATTGGTCTTGGACTTCCGTTCTTTTTGCACTCTTGATTTCTTGACTTCGTCTTTCGTCTTTTTCTTCGATAAAAGCCCGTAAATGCCCGTGTTTTCTCCCCTTTTCACAATTTCGTCCTAAATCACAACAAAAACACAAACCACGCATAATTCCGACATTTACGACATAAAATACACATTTTAGCTCGGTTATTATTGTAGTTAAGTGGTAAAAAGGATGGGTATTTACACACCTATCAATACATTCGGCCACCTTGCTAAACATGGATACTCTTTCCATGTTGGAGATTTTGAAACAACGATCCGCCAACGCTAATTATTCGCCTTGTTCGACTTGTGGAGTTCCACACGCTACTTATTTATGTGATCAAAACAATAACTATTTTGGGGAGGGATATGCTTATAATGGAACCGAGAACCCTAACTTTCGACCTAACACTCAAATGGACTACACTTGTAATGACTATATGGGATATTCCGGTTTTTCATCACAAAATCCACCATCATTTCATGATCAACCCTTTGATGAGCCATACCAAAACCAAGATTTTTCAAATTATGGAGGTTTTCAAAATGATGATACTTTTCAAGGCTATAATCAAGAAACTTTTCAAAACCAAGGATTTTCACATTATGAGGGTTTTCAAAACGATGATAATTTTCCATGCTATAAATCAAGAAACCTTTCATAATCAAGGATTTTCAAATAATGAAGGCTTTCACAATAATGAAAATTTTCCATGCTATAATCAAGATACTTTTCAAAATCAAGGATTTTCACATTATGAGGGTTTTCAAAATGAAGGAAATTTTCAAGGTTATAATCATAAGAACTTTCATAATCATGACTCTTTTCAAACATATAATCCACCTAATTATGGAAATCCACCTCCACCATATTCTTCGACTTATTCATGTGAGTTTTGTGGAAAAGAATCCCATTATGGTTATGATTGTCGACCAAAGGATCCGCCTTCTTATGCTCTTAGTGCTCTCGATGAGTTATCTTTTCTAATCGAGCATGACGGAAAACATTTGGAATATATTTCAAAGGCTCTTCATCATAGGCAAGAAATGAGCATCGAGGAAATGAGAGACGAGTCTCGGTGGTTAAGAGAGGAAATTAAGTATCTTGAGGATGATTTAAGGAACAAGCGGTTTAATAATAAGAACATTGGTGATATGTATAGTGACAAAGTGAACAAATCCTCTCGTTTCCTCAATAACAATTTAGATGATTTACTCGTTAAGATTGATAAAAAGGAACGTGAACGCATAAAAACCATGAGCTTTGAGGAAATAGAAGAGGAGAATGTGTAGATACTGGAAAAGATGGTATCTCTTTTTAATAATGCGGAGATGAAACTATCTAATAAAGAGGACATTTGTGACGAGTTGAACATTAAATATCGTCAACTTAAGCAAGAGTTACGTACTTTGCTCTTAGAGAAAGACAAAAAACAAGAAGATGAATGCATAAAAGACGAATATTTTGCTACTCGTAGGCCTTATCCATTATTTTATGACGATGATGACGATCCTCCGATTTGTATGACACTTGATGATGACACACCTTCATCACCTTTAACTCACATGGAACCTACCGACTCTTTAACCATGGGGGACGAGCCTTGATACACGCATTTTTGTGTGGGTTCAAAATATTTCTCGGAATCCTCTCGAATTGATCTCAGTTTAAAGTGGAATGATTTGTTCTTGGTGACAAAAAGTGGATTTGGTTTTCTATTCTAAATAATTGAAGTGAATAAAGATTAAAGCCGGAAACAGAAGATAAAAACAATTAAATGACAAAGCTGAAAAATAACTCTTACTGAAAATTAGTCTATGCGGAATGTAACACCATGCGGAAAGTTCCCCTATGCGGAATGTTGCTCCACTCGGAATGTAAGATGCTATTCGGAATATATACCCTATTCGGAAAGAATTCTTCTATGCGGAAAGTAAGGTCTATGCGGAATGCTATGCGGAATAATTACCTTATGCGGAAAAAACAATGCTATTCGGAAAAGTGCTCTTATGCGGAAAGATGTGCTATTCGGAAAAACGGGTCTATTCGGAATATATGAGATATTCCGAATAAGGGAAAAATAAACTTGGCTATGCGGAATAACAACACTATTCGGAATATTTACAATATTCCGAGTAAAGGTAAAATTAAAAACTCCATTCGGAATACCCAAAATTCCGAATAAGGCAAATAGAAGTCTCGCCTATTCGGAATATTAGGTCTGTTCGGAAAGAACTGGGATTCAAGAACAGTAACAGTAACAACAAAACAGGGGGTCACGGTTTTAAATCCAAATCGACTCCAATACTCAAAAAGGTTTTACCAAACTAACCAATAATCACTAACATACCATAAGAAACAAATCCCACCAATAAAAACACTAAATCAACAACTTTTTAAGATCAAACTAAAATCAAATAAGAAACTTAGAAACTTGTAATAAAAATGGAGATGAACAAGATGAATGAAAAGATGGAATAGATTGATTAATAGAAGAGTAACAAGGTTAATGATTAAGGATTACAAGATTGAAAAGAAAGAAGAAAAATCATCAAACACCCTAATGGTGTTTGTGATGAAGCTACGAACCAAAAGAACTGGGGAAAAGAAAAATGAACTAACTCCCTAATTGTGTGAAGGGAGTATCTATTTATACTCCTAGTGGTTGGTTGGTGAGTGGGCTTTCTCCCTTCCTTCTTGTCTTCTCGTCTTTTCAGAAAAGTTGACGTTTTCGATTCTGATTCGGGATTTGTCGTCGATTAAATCCAACTCGTCTTTTAATTTCTTCGTTAAATAGACTTGAGTTTCTTTGACTTATGAAAATCTTCCGTCTTTAGTCCTTTTCTTCGATAAATCTTCGAATAGGCCTAGTGACTTCAAATCTTTTGCACCTCTTGGACAATAGACTTCGTCTTGAGTCTTTTTCCTTGATAAAACCCGTGTAATCCCATGTTTTCTTTAATATTCATCCGGTTAGCTCTGAAAACACAATAAACACAAAAACCACGCATAATTCCAAACAATTGATATTAAATACGTGTTTTGGTCTTGTTTTAGCCAGAATTAAGTGGTAAAAGGATGGGTGTTTACACACCTATCAAATCCCCTACACTTAACCATTGCCATGCCCTCATGCAATGCTTAGTGATAAAGCAATTTTACATTTTTCTTATAATCAATCAACCTTGGCCTTATTTAAATTCTACTAAACAACAATTAAAATACTAAGAGAACTTAAAACTTTAAAATGAACAAAAGGATGGT
Organism: Glebionis coronaria; assembly: GCA_025667525.1. Lineage (NCBI taxonomy): Eukaryota > Viridiplantae > Streptophyta > Magnoliopsida > Asterales > Asteraceae > Glebionis > Glebionis coronaria. The sequence continues at coordinate 78,121,948 of CM046881.1, read as the reverse complement.
AATAACTTGTAAAGGAATCAAGGACTTACATTAGGGCTTTGGTGTTGCGAAGATTTATCACCCTCAAGTTTCACGTTCCCCAAACTAAGCTTTAAAACGAGATCATTGTTATTATAAGTTAGTAAATCAAACACTTACACACATGGCTTAATTAAATGCTTAAACTCCCTTATTCCTAGGTGTATCTCTTATATTTTATTTTTGTCTTAGAATGATCATGAAGATGCATTTTTGGACTTATTTCGATAGTTTATTAAGGCTGAAAGCAAAGTAGGACGATTTGATCACTAGTTAGCTAAAGGACAAAATCTCTTAAAACTGCTTCTCGGGATATCAAAAAGTTCATATCTTGGCATAACTTGGTTCACGATTTGAGACCTTTCTCGGGCCGATATTTGGCATGTACTTCATACTTCATATCTTCGAGAGACGTTCTTGAGATAATGGTCTTCTCGTCATAATAGAGTTTCTTCACTTGGAGACTTTAGAGGGGTACTCCAACTTGTTGACCACGACTTCATGATTATTTCTTCAATCTCTAATTGGGATTTTGAGATACAACGATCCGCCTCCTTTTCGGACTTGGATCTATTTATCCTCATACCTTGTTAGGGTCTTTTCGGATAGACTTCTCCATGATCTTTATGGGAGTTGATTGCTTTTCGTCGTGAGTCTTGATCCTTCATATAGACTTTAGGAATAATGCTTTTCACATCACTTTAGATCTTCAGCAATAAAATTGAATCCTCATGCCTTGTTAGGGCCTTTTCGGACTCGCCAATCTTCGCGCCCCGTTTCATAAGTTATGCCTTGGCTATGAACTCTTATCATTACCGAGCAACTTTTAAACGATCTTGGGCTAGAAGCTAAGTAACTTTTCAAATCGTAAGACCTTACTTATTGCAGATAAATTATTAGCAAGTGATGGGAGAATAGGCAAATAATTACACCAAGTGAGCTTGCGCAAGAATACCGACTTATAATTGACTCTATCATTTCTCGTCCTCCACAATTTAAAATCTCAAGTAATGAGACTCGTGGACACTTAGCCTAATAAACCGATTAAGGTCTACATGGTTAAGGATACTAGCTAGAATAAACTTGGATAAGTCTATTCGGGTTGAGTCAAAATAAACGCAACGGGCCTAATATATCAAAGACTTCTAAACTAGCTATACCACTTTATTAATATTTTTGACTTTATTGCGGAATATATACATATGAAAGCAACGATAAAAATTTTAAAATTACAACTAATTGGCCAAAGTTAATAAAAATTTTGAAAAATGTTGAAAAATAGGATTTTCCGGTTAATTGAAGGCATTTTCATGGAAAAGTCCACTTAAAACTTCGATAGAAGTCTCCCCTACACTTAAGATAAACATTGTCCTCAATGTTTAAGCATGTGGGAAAAGTCTCCCCTACACTTATGACATTGTGCACGTTGGTTAACTCGAGTTAAGGAAGAGACGACTAAAGTGATCAATTTCAAATGTGAGTATGAAGAAAATTGAATCACGATAGTTGAGAGATAGAACCGGATTTCGGATAACACGGGAGCACGGTTCTTCAAAGATTTCCAAGATTGCATTTATCCCTGTAATCACATCACCACACAAACACAAACGACCAAAATAGGTCCTCCCCTACACTTAGGGGGTTAAAGGGATAGATACTCGGGCTGCCTCCCGAGGAGCGCTTGTTTTTGATAACCGAGTCACGAGCCTGACTCGACCCAAAATTAGTTCATGGGGAACGTGGTGAGGGATGGAATCACCTCCTTAGAGTTGTCCTCACCAAAGTACAACTTCACTCGTTGGCCATTCACCTTAAAATTTGGTCCATCAGGTTGAGCAAGCTCGAGAGTACCATATGGAAAAATTTGGGCAATGGTGAATGGGCCGGACCAACGAGATTTGAGCTTTCCCGAAAAGATTTTCAACCGAGAGTTAAAAAGTAAGACTTTGTCTCCAACATGGAACTCTCGGTTTTTGATCTTGGAGTTGTGAATGAGCTTAGTTCGTTCCTTATAGATCAAAGAATTTTCATAAGCTTCATTCCGAAGTTCATTGAGCTCATTGAGTTGGATCTTGCGTAGGTCACCGGCTTTGTTTATATCAAAATTAGCCCACTTCAAGGCCCAATAAGCCTTGTGCTCCAACTCAATGGGGAGGTGGCACGCTTTCCCGTACACAAGACGATAAGGCGTACAGCCGATCGGGGTCTTGTAAGCAGTACGGAAAGCCCACAAAGCATCATCAAGTTTATCAGCCCATGCGGCACGATGCTCTCCCACGGTTCTTTCCAAAATTCGCTTTAGTCCTCGGTTTGATATTTCAGCCTGGCCATTAGTTTGTGGGTGGTAGGCTGTGGAAAGACGATGATTTACACCGTACTTAGCCATGACTCTAGCAAATTGGTCACTGCAGAAATGAGTCCCACGATCACTAATAATGGCGCGAGGCACACCGAATCTAGCGAAAAGAGCTTTCAAAAAGTTACAAACCACCCTTGCGTCATTAGTAGGCAAAGCTTTGGCTTCAACCCACTTTGAAACGTAGTCAACGGCTACAAGGATGTATTTGTTTCCTTTAGAAGATGGGAATGGCCCCATAAAGTCAATACCCCAAACATCAAAAATTTCACACTCTTGAATGAAATTCTGAGGCATCTCGTCTTTATGTGTGATCTTGCCTTGTTTTTGGCAAACATCACATTTTTTAACCATATCGTGAGCGTCACGGTATATGGAGGGCCAATAAATCCCGAATCAAACACTTTCTTGGCGGTGTAGTTGGGACCAAAGTGACCACCGGTGGGTCCTTTGTGGCAAGCATCAAGGATGTCCGACGCTGCCGGTCCATCAACACATCGGCGAATTATCAGATCAGCACATTGTTTGAATAGGTAAGGGTCGTCCCAAAAGTAAGTCTTGATGTCGGTAAAGAACTTCTTCTTTTGCTGGGACGTCAACCCTTCCTTGAGAATTCCACCCGCCAAGTAGTTTGCAAAGTCCGCAAACCACGGGGTTTCATTCGGCTTCGAGTTTATAGACATTAAGGTCTCCAAGGGAAAAGAATCATTGATTTCTTTGGTCGGATGATCCCCTTGGTAAGGATCCTCAAGTCTACTAAGATGGTCCGCGGCCAGGTTTTCTGCTCCTTTTTTATCGCGGATTTCGATTTTAAATTCCTGGAGCAGCAAAACCCAGCGAAGAAGTCTTGGTTTGGAATCTTGCTTTGTCAACAAGTACTTCAGTGCAGAATGATCGGTATACACGATGGTGGTGGAAAGGACAAGATAGGGGCGAAACTTTTCAAAAGCATAGACAACAGCTAAAAGCTCTTTTTCGGTTGTCGTATAATGCAATTGTGCCCCCGTCATTGTCTTGCTAGCGTAATGGATTGGTTGGAAGTGTTTGTTCACTCTTTGTCCAAGAACCGCTCCAATAGCAAAATCACTAGCATCGCACATCAACTCAAAGGGAAGCTCCCAATTAGGGGTAACCAAGACGGGTGCCTTAGTAAGCTTAACCGAGAAATCATCCATGAAGACTTCCATGGTTTGTTCGACCATGTCATGGAAGATAGCTAACATGCACCTTTGGAAAGTCCCGGGCGCATTACATAAGCCAAAAGGCATTCTTTTGTAAGCGAAAGTGCCATAGGGACAAGTGAATGTAGTCTTCTCTTGATCTTGGGGATCGATGGGTATTTGAAAATAACCCGAAAAACCATCGAGAAAGCAGTAATATTCATTACCGGCTAATCGTTCAAGCATTTGGTCCATAAAAGGTAGAGGGAAATGATCCTTTCTCGTGGCATCATTGAGTTTGCGGTAGTCTATACAAACTCTCCACCCAGTAACGAGACGAGTGGGAATCAACTCGTTGTGTTCATTGGGAACAACGGTTATTCCGCCCTTCTTGGGCACACAATGGATTGGACTAACCCACGGGGAATCCGAAATAGGGTATATCATACCCGCATCAAGAAGTTTGAGAACCTCTGTTTTGATGACTTCATGTATTTTTGGATTCACCCTTCGTTGGCTTTGAATAGTGGGCTTAAAGTCGTCCTCCATGAGAATTTTGTGTGTGCAGAAGTGAGGATCAATTCCACGAATATCGGAAATCTTCCAAGCAATAGCCTTCTTATGATCTTTCAGCACGGCGACGAGGCGAGTCTTTTCTTCATCTTTCAAATCCTTCGCAATAATGACGGGCGACTTTTTGTTGTCGTCAAGGAACACGTACTCGAGATGTGGCGGCAACTCCTTAAGTTCCAAATCCAGAGGATTTTCGACGGGAGGCGTTTGCAAAGTCGTGGCATCGATAGCAATGACCGTGGGAGATGGAGGCGAAGGATTGTCTTCAGTGAGAAGATTGTCAAAGAAATTCATGTCTTCATTCCCCTCGGTGAGAGAATCATTAGTATCTAAATTCGCATCTCCCATGGTAGCTTCAAGATTGTTCCAGAATAAATCACTATCTCCAACTAGAGACAATGATGAATCAATAGAGGACACGGTCTCAACATTGGGAAGAGAGGTAGGAATACTTTTGCAAGCATCATTAAAGTGTTCTTCACAAGCCTCATCAAGAACGTCAATACAATTAACGCTCTCATATGAATAAGGCTGTTTAGACAACTTTCCCATGTTGAAGACTACTTTGTCGTCACCCACTCTCATGATAAGCTCTCCGGCTTCAACATCAATAAGAGTGCGACCGGTCCTTAAGAATGGACGACCAACAATAAGTGGCACACGGGGGTCCATCTCGTAGTCGACGACAACAAAATCAGCAGGAAAGGTGAATTTGTCGACTCCTACAATGACGTCTTCGGCTATCCCCACTGGATAAGCAACCGTACGGTTGGCCAATTCCAAAGTCATCTTGGTGGGGACTAGCTCAGGGAGAGATAATTGCTTCCAAACACTTAGAGGCATGAGATTAATACTGGCACCTAGATCTGCTAGGGCCATGCAATTCTCTACTCCCGGGAAATTGCAAGGGATAAGAAAACGACCCGGATCACCAAGCTTGGTTGGCAATTTCCTTAAGAGCACTGCAGAGCAATTCTCATTAAGTTGGGTGTTGGCAATATCGAGGAGCTTTTCCTTGTCGCTCAGAAGGTCTTTAAACATTTTGGCGTATTTGGGCATGTGAGCGAGAGCCTCAGCGAAGGAGATATTGAAATTCAGTTGTTTAAACATTTTAAGAAAGTTAGAAACCTGAATATCATCCTTGCTCTTTTGCTTCTCTTTCCTCAACCTAGAAGGATAAGGTATATTGGAAGAAGAGGAAGGCTTTGGGAGTATAGGATCACTCACAACCACGGGTGGAGGAGGGGTAGAAAGAAGAGGTGGAGAAATTAGGGAAGGAGAAGGAGGAAGAATAGGGGCAGGCGACTCGTTCTCCTTAGTCACAACCACCGGTGGAGGTATAGGAATCTCGGGTTCCTTGGTACCTTTACCACTTCGAGTAGTGATTGCTTTCATCTCCCCTCTTGGATTCGCAACGGTGTTACTCGGAAGAGTACCCGAAGAAGAGGGTTGACTACTTTGGAAGAAACTAGCCATCATGTTCCTCAGATCATTAGTTTGGCTATCCAACGTATTTCTCATATCAGCTCTCAAATCATTTCCTTGCTTGACCAAGTCGGCTTTCAGGTTGAGCACTTCTCTCTGAAGATTTCCCACTATCGCATCGTTAGTCCTCATATAAGTTTCCACTTCTTGGTGAAGAGCGGTGGGTTGGTTGGGAGGAGCATTGTATGCAGGTGGTTGGTAAGCAGGTTGTTGGTAGACTTGATTGTTTCTTTGAGGTGGTTGTTGCTGCTTGTGAGGTGGGATGTATGGTTGTCGAGGTTGTTGTTGTTGTTGAGGAGGGCGATTAAGGTTTTGTTGTTGGTTTGGGTTGGTAGGAGGGAAACCAGGTGGTGAAAGATAGTTGTTGCTGCGGTAGCTAAGCAAGTTACGGTCACCTTGGGGTTTTGCTTGATAAGCGGGTTGAGGATAGGTGCCATATGCCGCATTCACATTCTCAGCAGGGTAATCTTGGGTGGCGGTACAAGTTGTGTAAGAGTGGGGACCACCGCATATCTCACAAGGTTGGCTGACAGCATTCACTTGTGCATTTTTGGCGTTGTTGCTGTTGTTGACGGTGTGGGTGACAAGCGATTCAAGAAGCGTGGTGATTTTGTCAAGTCGCTTGTCGCTGTCATTAGTGCTAGCACTAGCAACATTGGTCCTAACACTCTTGGTTTGCACACGAGATTTGTTCTCAATGATATCCCAAGCAGCATTGGAAGTCTTAGCCAATAAATTACCCCCTGAGGCACTATTCAGTGAATCTTGGTCACTCATGCTTAAACCATTGTAAAAAGTATTAATTTGATGTACTTTGGTAAAACCATGTTGTGGGCATTTTCTTAAAAGATCTTTAAAACGATCCCAAGATTCACTGAATGACTCATCGTACTTTTGTTCAAAGTTTATAATCTCATTCCGCAAAGCGGTAGTACGAGAGGGTGGAAAAAAGTAGTTGATAAACTTTGTTTCCAAATCCGTCCACGAGAGAATACTCTGTGGCGGTTCCTTAGCAAGCCAATGCCGGGCTTGTCCCTCTAAAGAAAAGGGAAAAAGTTGTAACCTTATCACTTCTTGTGGAACTCCATTGAACTTGACCGTGTTGGTGAGTTGTAGAAATCTCTTGATATGGTCGTGTGGGTCATCAATGGTGCGTCCCAAGAACGGTTGAGCGGATACCATCTGGATAAAGCCTGACTTTAGCTCGAAATTGTTGGCGGCAATTGGTGGTATAACAATTGGATCCGTATTGCCATCGACATGAGCTTGCAGCAATTCAATCATTGGGCGATTATCCGGAAGGTGCTCATTGTTGTTGTTATTGTTCATGTTGTTGAAAGGCGGGTTGTTGTTGTTATTATTGTTGTTCGGAGGTGGTATGTTATTGTTGTTTTGTACACCAGCCATGTCTAAGTTATCGAGAGGCTCGGGCTCTTGATAAGACGTGGATCGAGTGCGCATACACCTGCAAAAGAACGAACAAAGAAAAACAAAGCAAAAATATTTTTGGTTTTTATGTTTTTTACTTTTTAGGATTTTTGAAAATTTTTATATTTTTTAGTGTTTTTGAAAATTTTTATGAAAAAGTAACGTTCACGGGGAACGGATCCCAAAATCCAAATTCTCACAAAAAACTTTTGATCTTAACGAGAGGAGCCGGCAGCGGCGCCATTTGATACACGCATTTTTGTGTGGGTTCAAAATATTTCTCGGAATCCTCTCGAATTGATCTCAGTTTAAAGTGGAATGATTTGTTCTTGGTGACAAAAAGTGGATTTGGTTTTCTATTCTAAATAATTGAAGTGAATAAAGATTAAAGCCGGAAACAGAAGATAAAAACAATTAAATGACAAAGCTGAAAAATAACTCTTACTGAAAATTAGTCTATGCGGAATGTAACACCATGCGGAAAGTTCCCCTATGCGGAATGTTGCTCCATTCGGAATGTAAGATGCTATTCGGAATATATACCCTATTCGGAAAGAATTCTTCTATGCGGAAAGTAAGGTCTATGCGGAATGCTATGCGGAATAATTACCTTATGCGGAAAAAACAATGCTATTCGGAAAAGTGCTCTTATGCGGAAAGATGTGCTATTCGGAAAAACGGGTCTATTCGGAATATATGAGATATTCCGAATAAGGGAAAAATAAACTTGGCTATGCGGAATAACAACACTATTCGGAATATTTACAATATTCCGAGTAAAGGTAAAATTAAAAACTCCATTCGGAATACCCAAAATTCCGAATAAGGCAAATAGAAGTCTCGCCTATTCGGAATATTAGGTCTGTTCGGAAAGAATTGGGATTCAAGAACAGTAACAGTAACAGCAAAACAGGGGGTCACGGTTTTAAATCCAAATCGACTCCAATACTCAAAAAGGTTTTACCAAACTAACCAATAATCACTAACATACCATAAGAAACAAATCCCACCAATAAAAACACTAAATCAACAACTTTTTAAGATCAAACTAAAATCAAATAAGAAACTTAGAAACTTGTAATAAAAATGGAGATGAACAAGATGAATGAAAAGATGGAATAGATTGATTAATAGAAGAGTAACAAGGTTAATGATTAAGGATTACAAGATTGAAAAGAAAGAAGAAAAATCATCAAACACCCTAATGGTGTTTGTGATGAAGCTACGAACCAAAAGAACTGGGGAAAAGAAAAATGAACTAACTCCCTAATTGTGTGAAGGGAGTATCTATTTATACTCCTAGTGGTTGGTTGGTGAGTGGGCTTTCTCCCTTCCTTCTTGTCTTCTCGTCTTTTCAGAAAAGTTGACGTTTTCGATTCTGATTCGGGATTTGTCGTCGATTAAATCCAACTCGTCTTTTAATTTCTTCGTTAAATAGACTTGAGTTTCTTTGACTTATGAAAATCTTCCGTCTTTAGTCCTTTTCTTCGATAAATCTTCGAATAGGCCTAGTGACTTCAAATCTTTTGCACCTCTTGGACAATAGACTTCGTCTTGAGTCTTTTTCCTTGATAAAACCCGTGTAATCCCATGTTTTCTTTAATATTCATCCGGTTAGCTCTGAAAACACAATAAACACAAAAACCACGCATAATTCCAAACAATTGATATTAAATACGTGTTTTGGTCTTGTTTTAGCCAGAATTAAGTGGTAAAAGGATGGGTGTTTACACACCTATCAAGCCTCTTAGCACTAATACAAACACCAATTTGGATGAATTAACCTCTTCTAGTGTTGAGAACCTTATCCCAAACCAAAGAGAGCTCGAGGGTGTTTCCAATGAACCATGTGATGAGCTTTGTATTGATACTTCTCCTCATGATCACATTGAGATTTCATCACATGTCGACCTTCATGCTACTACTAGTGATTTTGGTGATTTCAATCTTGATGACTAGTTTAAAGAAAAGGATAATGAGATTGAGGAAGAGTTTATTCAAGACTTGCCACAAATAGAGGATGATGATTGTGATTCTAGTGAGGCATCTTATGATATATCATCCGATGACTTTTCATGTCAAGATGACATTCCTAATTTGGATGATGATGTTGATCACATAGAAGAAGTGGAAGATGTTCATATTCGTGAGGTTTTATCAAACATTTATCATCTTATCTCCTCGATTGAAGCTTTGAATGAAAACCATAGTGATGATTCCATAGAAGAAGAACCTTTCATTGATATTTCTTCACCAGTTTTTGAGGTTGCACCTATTGATTTTTATGATCATATCATCCTTTTGAGTGATTCTCTCATTAATACACCTTCTTTTAGCCTTCTATTCCCACCCTCCCACCCTTAAAGTTGGTTATTGATGAAGATCCTATACTCTTAAAGATTGATCCTTTTTCACCTAAGGCACCTTTAGAACCCAAAACCTTTGATATAGATTCTCATATGGATATTGATGCCACCATAGAGGCTTATCTTGCTAATATTGATATTGAGGTTGATGATAGTGATTCTAATCGGGAAGAGGATATTCGTATTATTGAGAACATGCTTTTTGGGAACATAGAGATTACACCTCCTTCACAAGACACTATTAATCATGATCCTCCTTTTACTATGCCTTCTATGGAAGATTACCCACCTTTTGATGATGATGAGGAGCCCAATATGGATATACTTGTTATGAATGTTTTGATACCTACACCTTCATTGTCTCATGATGCTTTGATCACCAAGGGGGAATCTTATATTGTTGATACGAGTTCATCTCTTTATTTTCCCATGAAGGGAAAGGTTTTTGATCTTTGGATACGCAAATTTGAGACACCTTGGTTTTCATCTACTCGACTTAAGAGTGTGATTTCGATTGATCTGGGATTTTCGTATGAGCTTACTTTGGTGATGCTACCTATTTTGGAGTTGTTCGAGTGTAGAGATGGGAACTATGTATTTGATCCTAGGGTGCTTCCTATTCAAGAGATTTCGTATGTTGGACAAACTTGAGACACGTTAGACTGTTCCATTTATCGACGCGGATATTGTAAATCTTATAGTAAATAGCAACGTGCTAAGTTTGAGTGTATCATGTGAGATGTGCTTCAAACTGATATCATTTATTCTCCATGTTGGTTTCCCCAAGGACAACTTAATTCGGGGCCGAGTGGAGCTAGCGACTTAGGGTTTTAAAAACTCAAGCATTGAATAACTAGGTTAGAAAGCGTAGAGTAGATCTAAATAGGTTAGGTTTAATTAAAAGGATGTTATAGTAGAGTTGAAGTGGAGGGGTGGCCTTTCTTCGTCTTTTCGTGTTTGTTTCAAGGGTTGCTTGCTCTCATTTTATGCTTGGAACTTATGGAGGAGGCCCGTGTATCCGGTTCACTTCGATTAGTTTTTGCTATTGTGATATTCAACACTTGTGTTTAAAATGAATACCCTTTAGTTGTATCTTCCTTAACTTGGGTTAAGCAAAGTAATCAATGTAATAAGTGTAGGGGAGTTTACTCCCATACTCTTAAACATTGAGGAAAATGTTTATCTTAAGTGTAGGGAGACTTCTATCGAAGTGACCTTACCTAGACCATTGCTTTGACTTCATGATAACTTGGAAAATTTATTTTTCTAACATTTTTCAAATTTTTGATCTACTTTGGCCACCAAAAATATGCATTCATAATTTTCGTATCAATCATTTTTCATTTGCATATCACATTTTCATTGTATATATTTCTTCTTTTATTTTTCATCAAAAATATATAAAAAGAAAAAAATTATAATAAGGACATGGTTTAACAAATTTATACTTCTTTGACATATTAGGCCCGCCATGGATATTTTGACTCAACCCGAGTTTGCTTATCCAAGCATTCTCTAGCTAGTATCCTTAACCATGTAGTCCTTCATTGGTCTATTCTAAGCATCCACCAATCTCATGATTTGAGATTTTAAATTTGTGGAGAATGGGAAATGATAGAGTTGAAGCAAGTATAAAAGGGATAGATAAACTTCATGATAATTACTTGTGGTTAAACCCTTCTCTTCTTTACCTCTATTTTCTTCGCATGTATATATGTTGATAAATAATCAAGAACGGTTTTAATTGGTTTGTAATCTCTTATGCATTTTTGTCTAATCATTCATGGTTGATATAAGTACGTCTTAAGATTCTAAGTTAGAACGTTTTATGTGTACTAGACTTATGTCATGCTTAATATTTAGCGGGTGTTTTTCCTTTTCTTCTTTTCAATTTTCTTTGTGAGGAATAAAGAAAAATAAGAGCGGCTTATGAAAAAAAAATGAGTAGCTAGAAAAAAAAATGAGTGGCTAGAAAAAAAAAATAATTATACAAGACTCCCAAGAGGGGTAGTGAAGTGTTAATTATAGTAACTATTAGATTCCAATATTACCTTGACGGGTTGCGGGGATTTAACAGTTGCTCCAATCCAATATTACCTTGACGGGTTGCGGGATTGAAGATCCAAAGTCTCAAAAAGGCGGAGGATGTAAATTATTGTGTGAGTTTTATTTTTCTTTCCTTAGCGAGTGTGTAGCTACTTATTAATGCATGACATGAGGATTTTACAGATAAGGCAAATGACTTATTACTCTTGAAACGGACTTATATTAATTGTGAGCGGTTTTCAAGTAATGAATGAGAGGATTACTTAGGATTAAAACCGTGCTTCCTTATTTTTGGATTTTACATTTCTTATATTTCACGCTTCAAATAATGACAAATTTGCCTTCAAGCAATTTGCTCAAATAATAACCGGTCCCACATTTAATTGTCATGAATAAGTTGATGCATTTTTTAGTTGTGAATGCAATGGTCCCACTTTTAGCTTGGTATGGGGAAAGTGAAACTTGAGGGTGATAAGTGTCCATGGTACCAAAGCCCTAATTTAAGTCATTGACTTCTTTATGAGTTATTTCCATCAAACCATTTCAAGAAAATCCAAAAATATATAAATAGAATTGTTTTCTTTGCATTGCATTGTAAATATTCAAAATCATTCATCATATAGTATAGTTTAGTTTATTAAATCATAAAATGGCCAAGGTGGATTAATTATGAGAAAAGTGCACTCTAGAGCTTTGAAATGCTGCATTGCATGAGGTCATGGCAATGGTCAAGTGGAGGGGAGTTGATAAGTGTGAAAACACTCATCAATAATGATCCAAAAACCACTCAAAACACAGTCAAATACATTATATTTAACTAAAAAGTATCAGAATTACGTGGGTATTTGTGTTTCATGTGTTTTCAGGTAAAAAGATGCATTTTTGAGCAAATACGCGTTTTCAAGGATTTATTTGATAAAAAGACGAAGAAAAGGACGAAAGAGCATTTTTGGACCTTACTTGCTAATATTACCAAGATGGAGGGCTAAACTTGTAAGTGTTACAAAACTAAGAATGAAAAAGAAATTACTTGAAAGTTTTTAAACACATTTGGAAGAAAAAATGAATTAAAAGGACCAATTAACAAAATGGATAAAAGTTACTTAACTTTTAATAAAACTCGGTCCAAGACTCTTAGTCAAGTCAAACACAACATACGCTTTATTCTTCTCCAAACGAAGAGAGAGAAACAGACATCTTATCACTTGCCACCACCAAGACCTGCAACTTGATTTTAATGGAGATACAAGAAGATTCAGGCGAAACTTCAACAACAAAGATGATCCTGTTGTTCTTCTCTACAAGAAGATACAAGCCAATTCGATCAAGAGTCAAGAATGAAGAAACCCCCAATTTGGGGATGTGAAGAACCCTAATTGATAAACCTCGTATTTAACACGTGGAAGATAATGATTGGACGGCACACGTCATACTCCTCCACTCGACGCCTATAAATACAAGAGGACTTCTTCATTTTCAAGTGGTTAGACTAGGAGTACAATTTCACATAGTAGTTAGGAGTAGTTTTAGATAAGTTTTCTTCACAGTTATAATCATTTCAGTTTTCTGTTAATTAGTTACAAATTTTGTTCGATTCAGTTGTAACCGTTTCTTGTTCACCATTAATGAAAGCTTTGAGTTTTCTTTTACTTTTCTTTCTCTCTTATCAAGTTTAATCTTTTTCTTCCGAAAAAATCCTGTTAGAAGTATTGTTCACGTAATAAGTAACCTGGAGATACACAACTTTTTGATATACAGTTAAGTCTTGTGATATTGAGTTACTGTTCACGTAGGTTTATAGTTTTTTAGAAAGTTGTTGTTAGCTTTTGTTGAGATTTAAGTAAGTAAATTGTTGGAAACTCACTTTATGTGACGACATTTAAGAATTCCCGTTAGTTATCATAGTCACGCACATTTAGACTAGACTAGGCTCGTTGTAAAGTTTAGGTTGTGTGCGTGACTATATATACCCCTCCTTAGCTTCCAAGGAGGGGTGTTGATTGTCATTTGTTCATTTGGGAATACATTACACTTTCACTCTCAACCTCTCTTCTCTCTCTCTAAACCAACAATGGCTTCCACCACCATCTACCACCACATTAGACCACCGGATCATATTTAGCATTTCTACATTTGGTATCAGAGCCTCGGTTCCATCCTTGGACCGTGTTTATATATTCGATTTGGTGGTCTAACTCTTTCTTTGTGTCTCGTTATATAATATTTCTGTCCATTGTCACAAATTTTTTTTGGGTCACGTCTTATTCTTTTGTCCAAATTGTCCAATCAGTCACATGTTTTTGGGGTCTCAAACTTATTAATTTTCTCTCGGTTTCATCAATATCTTGGTCAAAATAATACAAATCTGGTTAATGTTTCTGGGTTTCTTTATTTATCCTTGTTTTTACAAATAGATAAGGACAAAAGTTTAGATCCATCTTTTTCGGGTCCTTCAAAACCCTTTTCAGATTGGGTTTCAGATTGGACATTCAGATTGACATTCAGATTGACTTTCAGATTGACATTCAGATTGACATTTAGATTGGTTTTGACATTCAGATTGGTTTTTCCGATTGAATATTCAGATTGACATTCATATTGGTTTTTCCGATTGAACATTCAAATTGACATTCAGATTGGTTATTCCAATTGGGGTGTATGCTTGATTCCGATGAGACATACAAAAACATTCCGATGAGACATACAAAAACATTCCGATGGGATTGTTATTTTTCACTTACCGATTGGACTGTTTTTAAAAGACTTGTGAACCAAAAACTGTAACACAAACAACACCAAATCTACCGAGTCAACTCGGTAATTACCGAGTTGACTCAGTTAACCCAACTGAGTTTAACTCACTGAGTCGACCTTCTCACATCCAACCTTATTTCTCCTCAACACCATCAATCTATCCCTAATACCCATCGACACCTATCCCATCTAGACTCAACATAAGAACAGAAAAATTAATCTAGATCTCAGATTAATCAGTTTTCGTGTAACAACATGCAAACCATGATCTAATCAGATCTCTACACGAAATTTTTTTTTTATCATCATTGACCCATGTTTGGTTTTGCACCAAGCTTAATATACGAAATTAAAATAAGATTAATAACAAAATTGTTATAATCATTATTTTGTTTCGATTCTCTAAACTCAAACTGACATGCATCAAGTATCACCTACCTGAGACCATTTTAGTGATCTTGTTGCCGCATCTATCTCTTCCTCTATGCCTTCGGTAAATGATAGAGAAAATGGAGTGAGGGTGTAAACTCGGTTTAGAAGTGTGTTGGGGACGGAGAAAATGGAGCATGGGTGATCTGATGTGTTTGAGGTATATGATGGGGCGGAGGTTTCATGATGAAGATTCGATAATCACATCTGTTAAGATTTTCGATCTTCGTAGGTGGTTATGTGATTCAGTTTGATGATGCGATTGGGAATTACTGATCAAATTTGAAGCTTTGAGATTGAGTTTTTTTTCTGATCAGTTTTTGGGATAGATGTAGTTGGCGATGGTTTCTATGTGAATATGATAGAAGTGAGAGAATGTGAGGGACGGAGTAAACTATGTGGATGTGGTGTTTAGGGTTGTGTGAGATATTTTGGGATTAGAATGTCTTTTAACCGTGTGTTATAACCGGGTAATGGACATTTGATGGGCCAAGTTTTAGTTTTCAAATTGTTGGGCCTTGAAATAGATTTGGAAATTGGGCCGTATGTCATATACACGAATTTTTTTGTTTCAAAATTATTTCTTTTTGAATAAAAAATTTTGTGTATTATGATAGAATTTGGACATTATCGGGACAAAAAGTGACGAGACATTGTGAAGGAGAATGGATGCTCAAACAAACAAGTTCCTTTTTTTGAATTTGTAGTGTGTTTGTTGCATTTGTGGTTCTTTAATTTATTCTTGACACTGATTGGGTGACGAGAAATGTGACGCGACAAAATGAAGTGACAAATGTGACGAGAATTTATTTTGACGAGACCAAGAACAATGGGCGATTTTTTAGTGGCTACAGATTTTGTTTGATCGGGTATTAATTACGTGACGTTGAAGACGGATTTTTCGAAGGAGTGTATTTATTTTATCTTTTACTAGATAACTTGCTAGTGCTTAATCCTAGAATGAAGACTTGGTTATCTGGTTTCCGGGTTCGGGGTGGATGGTTGATGACTCGGATAACTATCACTTAAAGGGGTTACATTGTTGTACTCAGTGTCACACGCTTAGTCGACGTGGATAATTTCAAGAGGTGTTGTGCTTATAGACTTCTTCAGTGATGCATTGAGTACTTAGAGATTTCTCCACCGTTCTTCATTCAACAATAGTGCAAGCTTAAGTCACAAGATCGAAGGATTTTTATTCAGCTTCACGTTTGATGTATCTGGTTCATTCTTTCAGTGGTCACTTCAAATTGCTTTCACGTGGGATGGTAAAGGTGGCCATGGAGAGTTTATGAGAAGAGATTTTTGATCAACAGCTGATTCTCACAAAATATATAATTCAGCTTATTTATTATTCTCACGAGATTTCAGGTTCATGTGCGTACAATTTATTGATGGTTCCGAGTTTCGAAACCATCAAGGGGGAAGAAGAAGACACATTGAACGCACAACGAGTACACGTGATGAACTTCATACCTTCTTTTGATTTGAAGATATTCTGGGATGACATTTGTCATAGCCGTAGAGAAAATCAGTGTTTTAACTCGTGTCGTTTTCAATCTCCAAACGGTACACTACTGATTCGAGGTTTAATTGTTTGATTGTTGCAATTAAACATCATCATTATCCTATATGCATTCCCGGGACTTAATTGACTCTGGTGCATCTCCGGAAGAAGATATGTGCATTTCCGGGACTTAATTGACTCTGGTGTTACGATGTCAACTTCATGAATGGGATAAAGTGTCCACTTCAGTTTTTGAGCTTCATAATTGGGATTGATTTACCTTCTTCAACTATGTGGGGGAAGAAGTGTCTTGATTCTTTCTGGTATGCATAACTTGAACTCTCAGGGGGAAGAAAAATTCAGAAGAATTATTCAAGCGTGAGAAGAAAAGTTGTTGATGTACTTGGTGTGCCCCAAACTTTCAATCCCTCTTAGCAACATTATCATGTTATATGATGGGATTTGCTAGTTAGATTCCGCTGTGCGCTTAATCATTCTAAGCTTTATTGAAAGCTTTGAAGTTACTTACGAGGATTGTTGGTTTAGGGGGAAGCTATTTAAAATGCTTCTACATCAAGTTTACGTGGCATGAATTAGGGGGAAGCTAATTCAGAAGCTTCTCCTTAACCAGAAGTGTATGGGTTACTTAGCTCGTGCCGTTACAGTATTTCTTCTACAAGTTAAAGATGAGTCGTTTTGAAGTCAAAGGCCTCAGAAGACATCATCAGCATTAGACGCTTCATGAAAGCTCTTGTTCTTAATTATTTTGTACTTGTTAGGAAGAATATTGTAAGGAATTCTACACGTCGTCCGATGGGGGAAGATTGTTGGAAACTCACTTTATGTGACGACATTTAAGAATTCCCGTTAGTTATCATAGTCACGCACATTTAGACTAGACTAGGCTCGTTGTAAAGTTTAGGTTGTGTGCGTGACTATATATACCCCTCCTTAGCTTCCAAGGAGGGGTGTTGATTGTCATTTGTTCATTTGGGAATACATTACACTTTCACTCTCAACCTCTCTTATCTCTCTCTAAACCAACAATGGCTTCCACCACCATCTACCACCACATTAGACCACCGGATCCATTTTAGCTTTTCTACATAAATCAATTTGAGTTTGATTTGGGATCTGTTTTCAGTTCATTAATAGCAGTTTCAAGTTCTATTTCAATTTCAGTCATTTCAAGCTAAAAGCTCAAAATCTCGAATGAGCTTATTTGTAGTTGTTAAAAATCTCGTTCTAGTGTAAAAAAACAAACTTTCAGATTATTTTGTTACAAGAAACTGTTGGTTTTTGATTTATGTTATAATCAGTTGATTTAGCTTATCGTGGATAATCTGCTAGTTTTCGGTTCTTCTGAGTAGCCTTAGAATCTAACTCGATAAAAAGTTCCTGTTTAGTTTGGCTATAAATTTTGCAGGTTACAAGTTGTTGGGGTAGTTGATCAAGATTTATGGTTCAGTACTGATCTTTGTTGACTTTGATTTGAGTTAGTAGACGCAGTTCATGAGTTGTTAGAGAGACGTAGAATCGATGTAGTAGAGATCGAGATTAGATAAGCGAGCTCAGTGCTCCGCTTCTCCTCAACGGTGGCCTTGATAATTTTTGTTAAGCACGTTTTAAATTTCTGCATATTCATAGTTAGACTAGCTGCTTAGTTTGCGATTGTTGTTTTTTGTTTGCAGATTTTATTTGAATGTTCTGTTCTTGAATGATTGATAAATGTTACTGATTTGAAAATTACATTCAAGTATTAAGATACCTTAATTTTCTGATTCAAGTTTGTTTAACTGCTGTTTGGATTAGCGAATTAAAAACCTGCAGTTGTAGCTATGGAGTATAGTTTGTTTTAGTCTCATTTGAAGCTTGATATAAATCTCATTTCTAGTCACATTAGTTTCATTTGTAGTGGTATAAGCTGTTAATCCAATATGAATAAGCTCATTTAAGCTGTCATAGTTAGGAGTGGTAGTAAAAGTAGTTGATTTTGATTTTTCACAATATACAATATCATTAGGTAGACTTTGTTGTCATTAGCTAGCATATTTGGCAAAGTTAAATAGCTTGGAGTCTGGTGCCTATTTGATGAGAAGAAATTTAGTTAAAGGAGAGCGTTTCATTAAAGCCAGTAAAAGAAAAAAAAACTCATTTGCCAAGTAGTGGACTGTATCCTCTGTTTCAAAATTCTTTTTTTTAAAAGTTTGGTAGATAAACAGTTTTAGTCCCCCATTTAGTATATAACTTTGACAACCACAGTCCAAGGTCGTTAGGGAAGTTGAACTATTGCTCCTTATTCGTTAAATCTATTACTCTATAGGTCCTTTTCATTAGTTTGTATCTTGGGCTGTTTAATTCTTTTTGGGCTTATACTTTTCTTGTTGGGCTGTTTATTAGTGTACATATCATTTGGATTAAAAATGTACTTAAGATTTTCAGATTTTGTAACACACAGATTTTAGATTTTAGAATTGTTCTCACTTTATTAGATTTAATTTTTACTTTTAAAAAAAATAGTTCTTTTTAAATTTTGTCATTTTCATTTTGTAATTATGTTTTACATGTTTTGTTTTTGTATTTTGCACATTTTCTTGTGGTAATTGCTATATGTTTTAGCGTAGTACGTGTACGTAGGTAATATAGAGTATTTTTACCTTTTTAATTGCTTTGTGCCAATTAGACATAAATTCCAAACAAGCTTTTATAACCAACAACAATAAAGTCAAGCTTGAAAATGTTATATCAATTCGATTAGATACCGAGACGAAACGATGATACTAAAAACCAAATATTAATTCCTATTACAGGCCGGGGATCTTCGAGGATCCCTCGCCTATCGTTTATCCGAATCAGTTTAAAGGGGTTACAAGTAACTTCAAGATCCAACCGAACCTCATAGCAATCGTGCCAGTGTTTAGAGGTCGTGAGGAGCCATACGCACATCTGCGAGAGTTCTTCTCCATTGCTGACACACATCAGGTTAATAACATTACCAATGATGAGGTAAGACTTCGCCTTTTTCCTTTTTCTCTTAAAGGTCAAGCTAAGGACTAGTTCTCATCTCTTGAGCCAGGTAGTATTAACTCATGGTTTGAAATGCAAGCTGCTTTTTTGAGGAATTTTATTCTATAAGTAAAATTGCTACCATTAGAAATAAGATTAAATCCTTTCGTCAAATCCCAGGCGAGCAGTTTCATGAAGTATTTGTTAGACTTATGGAGTTATTAAGAACATGCCCTCATCATGATGTTCCCAAATGGGAGCTTGTCAGATGGGTTGGATTATAACAACCAACAATTTGTGATGGCAACTAGTGAGGGTATGTTTTTCTCGCGACCTACGGAGGAAGAATGGGAGTTTTTTGAAAAACTGAGCAAAGGTTCCAAGACCCAAGCTTCAGTGGATCGAAACAACCACCCATGTTCCGCCAATTATGTGTCTAACCAACGTGGCACAAATTTTGAAATTAGCGATTTAAGTATAAAAGTTGATCTTTTGTTGATAAATTTAGGAAAAGGTGTTCCAAATGTGTCTAATGTGTCGCATAGTGGGTGTTCAATGTGTGGTGATCCGAGTCACTCAGTCGATAATTGTCAAAGTTGGGGGGCGCCACCAAATGAGGAGGTGAATGGAGTCTATGGAGGTCGTCCATGAAATGACCCATTCTCCGAAAGTTACAATCCTAGATGGCGCAATCACCCCAATTTCCGTTGGAAAGATGAAGACAATCGCCCTAATAATGCCCAACAACAACACTATGGTTATAAACCAATGTATGAGGGTGGCGATTCATCTAACTTCCAAAAAAATTCTTACAATCATAGGCTACAACAACAATATCCAAATTAGGGCCAAGGGCAAGATGATAACTGTCTCTTGAACCTTGACCGAAAGTTTGATAGGCTTTATTGATTCATTGTCTGCCAACAATCAAGAGATCAATAGAAAATTTAAGGTCACCAATCAAAGACACGAGACCACTACTAAATCTATTACAGCTCTTGAGAGACAAGTTGGTCAATTGGCGGATCAATTGAATAAAAGAGATGAGGGAAAGCTACCGAGCTACCCCACCATGAATCCGGCACACAAGAAAAATGAAAATGAGCACGTGAATATGGTGACATCTCTTCGAAATGGGAAAATCTATAACAATGACAATGGAATTCCAAATTCTTCACATGATGTCGAGGATTTCGTTATTGATGACGAAATTATTGTTGAAGGTAAAAATTCTAATAATTTTAAGTCCAGTTCTAAGTTGGTAAATGATTTGTCAAATGATTTTCCTAAACTAGCGGCACAGAACCCTAGAGGTACTGAATTTCCTGAAGTTGGGGAGGGTGGTGTGTCCAACACACCTTACCCTACGGCTTTGGAAAAATCAACATCTACAAGGTTAGCTAAAAAGGGTCCTCATGCTGAGGATATGTGGGAGACTTTCAAGCAAGTTAAGATCAATCTCCCCCTTATTGATGCTATAAAGCAAATTCTTGCTTATGCCAAGTTTTTAAAGGACTTGTGTACCCAGAAGAGGAAGCTGAAGGTGTCTTTGCCTAAAAAGATTGACCTAACTAAGCATGTTAGTGCAGTCTTATCTAGCTCCCTTCCTCCTAGATTCAAAGATCCTGGATCACCATTGATTTCAGTTGTAGTGGGAAATATCGCCATCAAGAAGGCGCTCCTTGATCTTGGTGCCAGTATCAACATCCTTCCTGCTAGTTTGGTTGATAAGTATGACTTAGGAACTCTTCGTAAGACAAACACCATTATTTCCTTAGCCGATCGATCTACCAAAATTTCTATAGGTATCTTAAAGGATGTTATTATGAAATTTGATGACTTCTACTACCCAGTTGACTTCTTTGTTATGGACACCGAGTCATCATACAAGGATGTTCAACCAACTATTATCCTTGGGTGCCCATTCTTAGCCACGATAGATGCTAGGATTAATCGTCGGAGTGGCGCCATGGATATTGCATTCGGTAATAAGAAGATAAGATTGAATGTGTTTAATTCTATGAATTCTCCTACGACGAATGAATGTTACCAAGTAGATGTGATCGATGAGGAAGTCCAAAAGCATGCATCTCGTATGCTTAAGGATGATCCTTTGGAATTATATCTATTTTAACGCCTCGTTTATACATGTTTATAATGATGCATTTGTCCTTGTTTGCTATGTAAATAAATAAATTATGTGTTGAATTGATACTAATATAAAAAGTATTGTTTGTATTGTAGCCAAGAAAAAAACCATGAAGGAAAAGAATGAAGAAATAAAGAATAAAGGGGCTAAAGAAGAAATTATGCTGAAAAGGAGCAGAAGTGCGGCGCACGATTAGAAAAGTGCGACGTACATTCAAAGTACCCCGAATTTGGAGAATAACAAGAAGTGCGGCGCACAAACTCAGAAGTGTGGCGCACATTTACACCTGATGAAGTGCGGCGCTCATTTTAATGCAGTTACATAATTAAGTGCAATTATGCATGGCTATTATGGGGAACTGATGAGACTGCTTTTATACATAGTCTCATCGTCCAAATAGGGCTTAAAATGCATAAAATATCATCAAAATACCCATACATATGCTTGTGTATTTTAGGTACGGATATTGAGGGTGTTGTCCCTAGTATATGAATGATATAATACGAATTATTAAGGAAGAAAGTAAGATATGAGATGAATTGTAGAGAGAGAAACTAGAGAGAGAAAAGAGAGAGAAGTGTGTGAACTTGGTGAGATTAGATTAAGAAAAGTGAGAAATACAAATGACCATCCACCCTCCTAACATGCTAGGAGGGTAGTATATATAGTCCACCCACATGCGGGCTTTAATGGACTATATATTGGGCCGGGCTTGTCTTTTGGACTTTAATTAGTTTAAATCCAAGCCCGTGAACCACGACTAAATAACTACTTATTACAACGTTCTAATAAATAATACAATAGAAACCTATGACCGAACATTCTTGTTTGACTCAATATTTTGAGGCTAACAATCTCCCCCAATGTGAGGTCATTCCTCTTTGATATTTGGATTCCAATGGAGATTAATGAATTTCGTCATAAATGAGTCTTGAACGTGTAACAGTAGTTTTGTTCCTTCATGCTGTGATCTTTGAGCCTTTGTCGTTGTCTTTCGACTTTGTCTTTTAGTTTTTGAGATCTTCAAATCATCCTTGACTTGTCATTGCCATCTTGCGATCTTGTGTCTTTGTTCACATGCTCACACTATCAATTGTTGGATAAGTCTTTGGGCATGAATATGTGGTTGTGAATCTTTGACTTTGCTGAGTACACCGTGACGCCACCTTCTCGAGACAAAACATAGACACGGACTAAATGGCTTTGACATTCGTCCTAAATCGGTAGCGTTTTACCTCCGGTCGGTGAAGACCGTTATACGATATTAAATATCGTACCTGTGATCAGGTAGATTCAATTAAGAATCTCCTTGACAGGGTTTCGCGGCTGTACTAGCCGTTCTCTTTACTCGACCGTCTCAAAGCAAGACTGCGAACATAAAGAGTGAATCAATTGGATAAATATCCGCTTGATTAAAGTCGTCAATTCAAATTCCTGGAACAAGTTTGATTCATTAAGAATCTTACCATTGTTGCTTTCCAGTTGACACAAGTTTGATTCATAAGAATCTCACAAGTTACCTACCGTAGCGCTGTTTGATGTTGACGCTAGAAGGATTTCCATTCGTCACTGTGAATATTAATAAATATCACTCTGAATGTTCTGGCAAGACCATAAAGATATTGCGTAGAAACCTGAAACGAGTTTGAATCAATTCAGAATCAAACCACTGTTGCTTTTCAGTTTTACATATGTTCAATTCATAAAGAATCTTGCATATGACCTACCGCAGTGCTGTTTGATGTTAACACTGGAAGGATTTCCACTCATCATTGTGAATACTAAGTAGTATCACTCTGAGTGTTCTAGCAATATCACAAGGATATAGCGTAGGACTCTCTTGATCTTCATCCGTGTGTCCTAACGAGATTTGATTGATCTCTTGGCTCTAGACTCGATTTGTGCACTTTTAGTGGTCGGAGGCTGGAGCAGATGCCACCTATTCAATATCAACTATCTCGGAGTGAGAAAGTCAATAGAAGTCGTGTTGATCTCCGTGACAATAAAACAAACTTCTTTTGAGAGAAGCCTGAGTAGCTAGGAAAGGGTTGTGCTTCACATCACTGGGTCCATGATGAGTTTGTCTTCATGATGAGTTGACCCGGTTTCTGCCTAAGTTGTATGGAGGGCTTCTTTCTTTACACCCTTTATCCTTACATTTCTTTTTCATTCTTCAACCCCTTCAATGCTTACCAAGACATCATTACTAACACCTTGTTGTGATTGTTCCAGTGCTAGCATCAGTACTTAGTCGGCATTCAGCTACGTTCACATTCTACTCCATCTTTCCTAAGGACTTCTAATAATCTATTGGATTGTCCCTGGGAAGATCCCTCCGGTTCTGGTTGGATCATAGGACTTAAACCTAACCACCCTTTTGACACCAATAACGTCGTGAATTAAAGATGTTGTGGGTATTTGATCGTAACCATGAAAACCACTTTAAATTCTAACAAAGTGTTTGAAAAACATTTAACACCTTGCTAGTTTTGTCGTTTCAGAAATGCTCCCCCTTCACATGTGCATCGATAATCGAAAGTGTTTCGCACATGTAGGTAAGAGTGAAAGTGCTTGAGTCTTATATATGATCACATTTTAATCACATTTTCTCCCCCTATCTCTAATATATAAAATCTTTTGATATTAGAGATACCAAATTTGATTAAAATATATTTTGAAAAAATAGTCTTGAAATCTCTGGGAGAAAGATGTGTTAATCTTTTGCATGAAGTTAAAATGCTCCCCCTCAAAAATTGATCCAATTGAATTGTCATTATGAGGATATGATCCACATTTCGCTTTTTGAGGATGGGAGTTTGTTGAACACACAATTTTTGAAAGATTTTGAATAATCATTGATAAATTCTTGAAAAAATTGTGTTCAACGCTTTTTGAAAAATCAATTCTTTTTGACGAAAAGGTTTTTCTAAAGCATAAACTTGAGTTCATAGACTTTGAATGTCTTGACGAATCCACTCAAGTGTAAGAAGATTTAACTTCTTTTGCTAAGGGTAAGAGTACAAAAGCGTACACTCCCCCGTGAATTTAGATCCGGGTTGCAATCTGAAAGTGATTACAAGCCATTGTGTTGAGCTCAAAACGTTGAATGTTTTGTGACAAGCTCAACCCGAGATAGATTGCTCTACCCGTTGTTGGAAATATTGTCCAAAATAGACAATTTCCTTTTGAAAAGATAGAAATGACATGTTTTGAAAAATATTTACAACTTTCATTCGAGCTTTATGTACACACCCGTGTCGTTATTGAGCGACATTTCTAGGTACGTCCATATTATCGATACTGAAAGACATGTCGAGAAGAATATTTTTTTGGATTATCAAAGATTTTTTAATTTTGTATTTTCTTTTTCATTAATATTTACAGGTAGATGTTTGATAGATGAATCAAGCAGGCTTCTTTGCCAGAACCTCCAGTTCTGCTGGAGTCAAACATCTCATACCAATTTGCCTAACTAGATACGCAAACCTCTCTTTCGAAAGAGCTTTTGTAAACAAGTCAGCTAATTGGTAATCAGTTCCAACAAAGTATAATTCAACAATACCCTTTTCAACTTGTTCCTTAATGAAGTGATATCTGACATCAATGTGCTTCGTGCGGGAATGCTGAACCGGATTGCAGGAGATGGCTATGGCCGATTTTGAGTCACAGTACATAGGTACTTTATCAAAATGGAAGCCATAATCCGTGAGTTGTGTTCTCATCCAAAGAACCTGAGCACAACACGCAGATAGAGACACATACTCCGCTTCGGCTGATGACAGTGACGTGCAATCCTGCTTCTTGGAAGACCATCCCACAAGCTTGTCTTGACCTAGAAATTGTGCACCACCAGAAGTACTTTTACGTGTATCAAGACACCCTGCATGATCAGAATCTGAATAGGCCGTTAGAAAGAAACCGGTTTCCCTCGGATACCAGAGTCCCATGTGAATGGTATTCTTAAGGTACCGAAAGATCCGTTTAACCTCCTTGAGGTGCTTTTCAGTGGGTCGTGCTTGATAACGTGCACAATAACACGTAGCATGATGAATATCAGGTCTGCTTGCTGTCAAGTACATGAGGGAACCAATCATGGAACGATATCTCGTTTGATCGATGGCATTTCCCTCCAAGTCAGCGTCTAGCGATGTGGTTGATAATGGTGTCCCAACGGGGTCACATGAAGTCATACCATGCTTTTTGATTATCTCTTGACAATACTTAGCTTGGTTAATGAAGATACCACTTGGGGATTGGTGAACTTGAATTCCTAGAAAGAATTTTAGTTCTCCCATCATAGACATTTCAAATCTGCTGTGCATTACTTTTTCAAACCATTTTGAAAGTTTTGGGTTTGTAGACCCGAAAATAATGTCATCAACATAAATTTGCACAAGCAGAATGTCATCCCCATATTTATAAGTGAACAAAGTTAAATCAATGGAACCTTTTGAGAAACCTTTGGAGACCAGAAATTTCGAGAGCTCGTCGTACCACGCCCTTGGAGCTTGCTTGAGTCCATAAAGTGCTTTGTGGAGACGATACACCTTGTCAGGATAATGAGGATTGACGAATCCTTCCGGCTGCGTGACATAGACTTCTTCCTTCAAAGGACCGTTAAGAAATGCTGTCTTTACGTCCATTTGATAGACAGTGAATCCCTTATGTGCAGCATAAGCAAGAAAAATCCTGACTGCTTCCATTCGAGCTACTGGTGCAAATGATTCTTCAAAATCAATTCCCTCTTTCTGGCCATACCCCTTAGCCACTAGCCTAGCTTTATTCTTGATGATCGTATTCTCTTCATCCATCTTGTTTTTCCAGATCCAACGAAGATTTAATGGAGTCACATCGTATGGTCTGTCAACAAGTTCCCAGACTTTAAGTCTTTCAAATTGTTGAAGTTCATCCGTCATCGATTCAATCCAAGCATGATCAGCCATGGCTTCTTTGATGTTTTTCGGTTCGACAGTACTCACGGCGAGTGCGAACATACAAACATCGCCATCAGTGGCTAGTTGTCGTCTTGTACGAACAGGCTGTGAAGGGTTTCCAATTACGTGAACCAAAGGATGATCTCGGGTCCAATGATGTGTTGAAGGATGTCGTTGATAAAACGTATGCATATTTGACGGATCAACATGGCGAGTAGAAGACTCTCCAGTTTCGTGTACCGGTGTACCGAATGGGTTGATGAATTCGTCTTCGTCAGATAATGCATTGTCTGCTTGATTTGTGTTCTCTGGAGCAATGACAGTAGTTGTGGATGTTGTAAGATCGATTGTTGAATTGATATTCTGAGGAGGTAAATCTGCAACAACCCGTGTTGAAGTAGATGAAGTTGTATCCATTTGTTGATGATGATCGGTATCATCATTCTTATCATGAGTGACAGCGGAAGACTTCGATACAACTTGTTTCTCCCCCGTGAAATATTCATCATACATTGGTCCATATAACATTTCCAACTCTTCAATTGTCGTGTCGACTGTCATATCAGCTCTAGGAACATGTTCAGGAACCAGCTTTGAACTTGACGGTTCATTGCTGTGGTCTTGAGTTCCGAGTTCCGTGCGGTTGTGAACGGAAGTCGTTTGTCCTTGTGGATCGGGACTTAAACTGCTTTGTTCAAGTGCCATTTCTTGAGATTCATCAAATCGGATGTGAATTGTCTCAACAATCAATTTTGTTCTTTTGTTGAACACTCTATATCCCTTAGACTGAGTAGCATATCCCACAAGAATACATGCATCACCTTTTTCTTTCATCTTATCCAAATTTTCACCATCTCGTATAATGTAACAAGTACATCCAAAAACATGAAGGTGTTTGAGTGAAGGTTTTCGATCATGAATTATGTGATATGGTGTCTTTTCGTGTCTTGGGATAATTAAGGAGCGGTTTTGTGTGTAGCATGCGGTTGACACGGCTTCGGCCCAAAAGTATAGTGGTAGTTTTGAAGCGGATAATAATGTTCGAGCAGCTTCAACCAAAGTACGGTTTCGTCTTTCAACAACGCCGTTTTGTTCGGGTGTTCGAGCAATAGATGTTTCATGTTCAATCCCTTCGGCTTCAAAATACTTTCTCAGATTAGAATTCAAAAATTCTGTACCTCTGTCAGTACGAACCACTTTAACTTGAGCTTGAAGACCACGTTGTATCAGTTTAAGAAAGCTGATGAGAACTTCAGGTGTTTCATCCTTGGACCTCAAGAAGTGAGTCCATGTGTACCTTGAGTAATCATCGACAATTACCAGAATATATTTCTTTCCATTGATACTCTGAACACGCATCGGACCACACAGATCCATGTGAAGAAGATCTAACCGTCCTTTAGAGCTTGGTGTGGTCTTTGTTTTGAAGCTACTACGTTTAGCTTTACAAAGTTCACAAGAAGAACAAAGATGATCTTTGATGAATTTCAAGCTTGGAAGGCCTCTCACAATATCTTTCTTGGAAAGCAAGTTAATGGTATCAAAGTTGAGATGAGAAAGACGTTGATGCCATAACCATGCCTGAGTCGTTGAAGCTTTAGCCATGAAGCAAATTGGAGTTGATGAAGTTGTGTCTTGAAGTGAAATTGTGTAGAGATCAGTACCCCGTGTACCGGTAAGTAAGTCATTCCCATCATAATCACGAACAAAACATGTCTTCTTTCTGAAAGCAACTTCCAAATCCGCATCACAGAATTGACCAACCGAGAAAAGATTGTGATTGAGCCCTTCGACGTAGTATACCCGTTTAATCGTGATATTCCCCTGAACCAAATCTCCATATCCTAGGATCGGTGCAAATTGATCATTTCCGAATCGGACCGTACCTAGGAACTTCTCCACGAAGTTAATTAGAAGCTTGAGATTCCCCGTCATGTGCTTCGTGCATCCGGAGTCCATTATGAAGAGAATTATTTGTATCACCTGCAGAAGAGTTAGAACACGATGGAGCATTTGCTAAATTGGATACCACAGTAGTTGTGATAGTAGAATCATTAGTGTCCTTATCAACATTTAAAGGCAAACTAACACTTGTTTTCACATTTTCTGTCCTAACTTTAGGCATCCATTTATATCCGGGAGGACATTGATTAGCAAACCACCATTTCCAAGACTTACTGGCAGACTCATATAATTCCTTAATTTTGTTTCTAGGATTCTTAGTGGTGGAGTCTGATGCATTACTTTTCTTAGTGGGGGTTGCACCAGAATGGTTCACTTTGCGTTTGGGTTTACTAGCTCTAATAGGCATTGCAGCTTGCTTCTTAGTTCTAGTATCTACGCTTTTGACTTTATTTATAGCACACATAGAATGATTAGCATTAGCACACTTGCCACATTTGACACAAACAAATTTCACATTCATAGCATTCAAAGTCGAATCATTCAAATCGTCATGACACGCGATTACAGACGTTTTATTCTTAGAAACATTGAAAATCCTAGGGTGTTCTTCTACTTGCTTCATCTTCCCTTGATTCTTGTGTTTCCAGACCTTATCATTCTCTTGAGTGCTCTTAAGCTGAGGCCTGCTAACACTAGTAGTGGAGACTATTCCTGTAGTAGAAGACACACGAATATTAGTGTTTCTAGAAGTCTGAGGCGAGTGAGTATCTTTGTTTGTGGGCTTAGTGGGCATTCTATACATCCCTGGTTTAATCACATTATTGTGCTTAACGCTTGGTGCTACAGGATTCCTTATGGGTTGAGCTTGTGGTAACCTTTCCTTTCCATCCATCTTGGGGGCAAACACAGGTTTTGCAAACGAGGAATTAGATAAAGCAGATGGTTTTCCCAAGATAGAGGATCTATTCTCTTTAGAGGCATTGGGTTGTCTAACCACATTTTTCTTAATGCTAGGTTCCACAATTTTCCCACCCATTTTAGCAATGAGTTTCTGCAACTCAGCTATCGCTCTGTCCCTGTCTTGTAATTGAGCTTTCAACCCTTTAATTTCCAAATTCTGTTCATTCATTTCTCGAAATGTTTGAGAAAGTTTTTCTTGCAATTTATTATCATGTGGAAAACGACCAACATCTTTTTGCAAAGCAAGTTCAAGTGAATGACAATGTTTTTGAAGGAAATCAGTTTTGTGTTGAAGTAACTCAAAAGCCTTTTTGTCAACATTTTCTTTTCGTTTCGAAAGCTCAATTTCAAGACGTTCACATTCTTTGATCTTATCAAGATATTGGCATGCAACTTCAGAATATTCATCAATATCAGCACAAGATGTAAAATAAGCACACATAACATCTTTAGAAACCCATTCTTGCAAGAGTAAATCATATTCATCTGAGAAATCAGACTTCTCCATTTGAAGATCATCAATGTGTTTCTCAAGAGATTCAACGTATTTTAAATCATCAAACATTTCAGTCCGAATGAACTCCTCAAGTTGAAGAACAGTTTCTTTAATCAACGCCGTGTTAGGAATTAAGAGTTCTTTCACTAGCAAGGTAATATCTTGAGGAATCGGACGTGTCCACTCAGCATTTTCACGTTTTGCCCAATCTCTTTCGACAATAGATTTAACATTATCTATGTGGTGTTTAAGAATACCTAATGTTTTCCTACTCTTGCTTTTGGATTCATCTAGAGGGAGGTAGTTGATGTATTTGTAAACATTAGATTTCTTAGGGGCAAATGCTTTCTTCCATTGAATTCTCTTTTGTTTACATTCGAGAAACACTTCCTCACGAGTTTTCTGAGTTTGTTTGTTGAAAAGACCATAAAGACTATTCTCATAAGCATAATTATATGGTTTCACAAACTCCTTATTGACAAGTGGTTGACTATCATCATTCCAAAGGGCAGTCTCTTCACTATTGGCACTAACAGGCATGCAATCAAGATCTGTCCTTTCAGTCTCATCAAGATAAAGATGCGGGTTCGCAGCTTGAGCTTTGGCAAGGTACTCAGGACTTGCAAAGCTAGCTTGACCCTTAAACATCGATGGAGGTGCTAGCATTCTTACGGATTGAATAGAATCATGCGTTTTATAAACAACGTTCTTCAAAAAGTCGACTTGTGCTTCTAGTTTTGTAACTTTTTCGGTTTCTTTATCATATCTACTTTTGAAGTCTTGTTTTAACGCATCTACCTCTTTTTTCTTATCCTCTAGAATTTTAGCAGAATCGGTAGTGGTCATAGAGAGCTTTTGTTCAAGTTCATTAACTTTGGTATTGGCAAGGTACGTTTTTTGACGTTCATCCATTAAGAAAACATTATATTGACGCTTCTCTTTAGCTAATAACTCAAGAGTTGTATTATATTTGTTTTCAAAATCGTCCTTTTGACTTTTTAACGCACTTCCCTTGTACCCCTCAAGCTCTTTGGTTTTCTGAAGGAGCTCATCTCTATAGGTTTCAGTCATCTCAGTAGATTTGATAAGAGCAGCTTTGCATTCTTCAAAGCTTTGAGTGAGCGTAGCGTTTGCCTTCTTTAATTGCTTTTGACTCTTTTTATTTTCAGTGACATCTTTTTGTAAAGTAGCAATTAAATTAGCAAGCGCAATACGTTCCTCTTCATCATATTCATTTGCATGTTGATCATCCTCAGACTCATTATTGCACATGTCTGATGAATCGGGTGTGGTATTGCTATCAACCGTTTCCATCATACACGTGTCATTAATGGCATTGGGTAGATTACTATGCTCAGGAATATCACCAAACACATTATATTCATCAGTAGTGTGTACCTTATCGATTGGCTCAGTGTCAAAGATAGGACCATTGTCATCTTCAGTGACTTTGAGAACTTCTTCAACCTTTGCCATGTACGAGTAATGTGCATCAAGCTCTTGATCAGAATCTTCATCATCAGTATCATCAAGCATGGCTCCTTCCTCAGCTGACAATTTAACCCCTGCTTCCATTTTCTTGCATAGCAGCATCTTTTCCTTGTGATAGCTGGAGTCTCTAACCCTTTTCGGCTTCCTGCATTCCTTTGCCATATGCCCATAACCTTGGCAATTAAAACATTGAATCCCACTCTGCTGAACCACTTGACTTCCAACCGTTTCCCTATTCCCAGTAGCAGCAGCAATCCTCTGAGCATCATACTTAGCAGTTTGTCGATCATATCTTGCAGAACCCTCAACATGTGTTGGATTATGTCGATCATACCTAGAAGGACTTTCACCACGTCGACGTGTGTCATACCTTGGAGGACTCTCAACATATCGGTTCTTTGTGTTAGATGATGTGCGAAGATTGTTGTTGGTGGGTTTGTAGATTTTCTTGTAAGTCTTCATTATGTAAGCAATTTGTTGTTTCATCTCTCGGTTCTTTTGAGCTTGGTCTTCATCACTATCTTCTTCAGATGAGGACTCAGATGGTGGTGATGGTGCTCTTGGCGCTTTACCTCGAGATTTTGTGGAAGATGAAGACTTAGATGATGTGGAATATCGTGGTGAAGATGATGTATTGGAGTATGGCTTAGGAGCACGAGAGTGAGGATCTTGAACATGTTGAGTGGTAGTCACTAAAGCAAGTGGATTAGCCGTCTTGGCAACACGTTCAGCTCGAATTTCATTTGCTTCATTCTGAAATTGCTTCAAGATGTCAAATAGTCGATGATATGATACCTCGTCTAACTTTTCTTGTTGTTTCACCAAAGTGACAAACCGTGTCCACTCAGGTTGAAGTTGTTGAAGAAATTGGACATTGACTTGCATGGTGGATACTTGCAGGTTATTTCTTGTCATGTCATTCATCATTTTATAAAACCTGGAGTAGTATGAATCAATTGATTCTCCATCCCTTGAAGTAAACTTGCCAAAATTCCAAAACAAGTTTGTTTTGACATCTTGTTTGTTGAGTGATTCTCCTTGTTGCAAGCGTTCAATAGCAGTCCACATTTCATGTGCTGTCGGGCATGCATCAACCGTGGAGTAAATATCATCTCCAATCCCACTTAAAACCATATAGATGGCTTCCTTCTCCGCATCATGCCAAGCACAATTTTCAGGTGTGAGATCAGCTCTTGTCTCATCACGTTCACTTGCAGGTATTGGATCAGTAGTATCTGTGGCTGCTCTTGGAGGAACTGATATCTTCTTAAATATATATGGTCCATGAGTAATACATTTCCTCAAGGCATCACCATTAGGTCTTGTATCAAGATATCGTATGAAACGTGATTGCCATTGAGCATACCGACCAGATACAAGCATTGGTGGTCTCTCTTTGTTACCTGCCACCATTATGTTGTTGTTCGTCACACGATATTCGGCAGTAGAATCCATCTCAATATTCTCTGAAATGATGAAGTGAATATGGATCTTAAGTAGATTTGTTGGGATTGTTGTTGTGGTTTAAATTCCGAAAATTGCAATTTTTCTCCAGGCCGACAATAAATTCTCCAGTCCGACTAAAACGGTAGTCCAAAAATTTTGTAATCGCCAAAATTTGAAATCTAGCTAGAAATGTCCTAAAACTAGTATGGAAAAAATTTGAATTTACTTGACGAAAAAATTTTAACTCTTTTTTTTTTTTTTTTTTTTTTTTTTTTTTTTTAATCTTCGTGTAAACTATGTTCCGAAACTAGTCTAGATGGTGGCTAAGTCTAAAAAATACTCAAACAAAAATTTGGCTAAACATGTCATCGGAATGTCCATCGGAATGTGCCATCGGAATACCCATCGGAATGTTTCTTAGATCGGAATGTTCTTTAGATCGCAATGTGCACCTGTCGGAATCCTCCAGATCGGAATGTGTACCTATCGAAATCCCAGATCGGAATGTTCAGATCGCAATGTGTACCTATCGAAATCCCAGATCGGAATGTGGCTGTCGCAATGTGGGCAGAGTAACGTTTCAAGATTGCCTTAAATCCGTCGCAATCCAGATCGCAATACCGATCGGAATGTTCAGATCGGAATAAGGGGCTATCGCAATACTGATCGCAAAGTAAAACCCTAGGGTTATTGCGATCGAAACCGTGCTCTCCTTTTCCGAAATTCAAGCTGTCGCAATGATAGTACTTTTTCCAACTTTTTAGGCAACCATTTTAGCAACTTTTAGGCAACAAATTCGTGATTTTTACCAAACCAAAACAAACAAATCTCTACAACAAGTATATGGAAGATTTGTAGGAAGATGAAGAACACGAAAACACAAAAAAAATTTGAATTCGTGATGATTTATAGATTAAATCATACGAATCAAATATAATAACAACAATCAATCACAAAACTACCCCGTGGCGATTGATACCAATTGTTGTCCCTAGTATATGAATGATATAATACGAATTATTAAGGAAGAAAGTAAGATATGAGATGAATTGTAGAGAGAGAAACTAGAGAGAGAAAATAGAGAGAAAAATGGTTGGAACTTGTAGAATATTAGATTAAGGAATGAGAATGAAATGAACAACCAACCCTCCTAACATGCTAGGAGGGTAGTATATATAGTCCACCCACATGCGGGCTTTAATGGACTATATATTGGGCCGGGCTTGTCTTTTGGACTTTAATTAGTTTAAATCCAAGCCCGTGAACCACGACTAAATAACTACTTATTACAACGTTCTAATAAATAATACAACAGAAACCTATGACCGAACATTCTTGTTTGACTCAATATTTTGAGGCTAACAGAGGGAATGACAAAAAGATCACAAGAATCAATAAAAAACGAACACGGGAAACGAAGCCGCACAAAGAACCGGGCCCAAGAATGAAATTTCCAAATATACCCTTGAAGAATTAATGATTGGCAAGTTTGGTCCTTCATCTTTTGAAGACTTGGCAATTTATACCCTTGCAAAACTCACTATTTGCATTTGGGTCCCTCAATTATCAAGATATTACAAGTTATGCCCTTCAAAAGTGGTCAAAATACATTTATGGTCCTTTTATAAAGTTTGCAAAGTATATTGGGCCATTTTCAGCAAGCTGCCCAAAGTTATTACAAAGGAAAAAGGGATTTTGGCTATTTAATGCAAAATGAAGAAGACAAGGAAGTTCAGGGGCCATAGTTGCCAGACATTAAAACCCTCACCAGCCACTCATCATTCACCACGTCACTCTCCCACTCCACCTCACCCATCCACGCATACATCCACTTACCCTTTTTATTATTACTATAAATAATTTGAAAAAGTTAATTAATAATAAAATTGGGCGCCTAACACTAATCTATTTCCCAATTCAGATTAAACACCAGTTCTTCATCCCACTTAATCCCCATAAACCCTAGTCCCAAATCCTATTATAATCAAAGGGGTTTTCCACGAATCTCTCCAGATCATTAATTAACCTAACCTTAATCCCATCCCACTCCCAAAAACACTCACACACTCACCCAAGACCCCACACCCATGGTCCCCTGCACCATCCCTTTTCACTCTTGACCCCAAAAATCGACAAGATGGACGGCTAGATGAAAATACTTGGTCCCTACGCACTATTCAACGTCCAAGATTCCCTCATCCTCACTAGCATATCACAAGACACCAAGGACCATCACATGTCTCTGTTTTTTACCAAGACGATTTTTCAAACTAAGGGCAATGTTGGAAGTGCACCCATTAGGGTTTAGAGATTCTAGAGGGTTCTGTTTAAGCTTATAAAAGGAGCACTCAACATGTGAGCTGCCCTTTGTTCCAGAATTTGCATTTCTTTTGTAATTCCTTTTTGTTTTAAATAAAAGTTGGTATTTTTATCAAAATTGTAATTCCTTTTTATTTTCAAAAGTTGGTGTCTATTAATGCAAAATTCTGAGTTCCTTAATTCATTGGCTGATTTTTAGGTTCAAGTTTTTAAAAGAGTTATAATCTTTCATTTTGTTGAAAATGGGTGTCTTTTATAAAAATTTGTATCTTTAATCTGGTTTCAAGAAGTGTTTGAGTTTCATATATCAAAAGGTTTTTGATATCCTAAGTTTGTATAAGGTTCTGTTTGTCAAGATTTGGTGAAAAATCTTTGGTCATTTCCTTTTACTATCAACATAAGGCAATAAGCTCATCAATAAGCTCATTGACAGTGAGCTATTGACAAACTTATTGGCCTAGTTTTTCTTGGTTTGTTGTGTTGTGCAGGTAATCATTGAGTTCATTACCATTTTCACATGAGGGTGGGGCTGTGACTACTTCATCAACAACCTCAACTCAACCCATTTTCTTCCAAGGACCCCTGGCTTACCTAGTTGTTGGTTGAGCTCAGGGGAGCATAGCTGACCCTCACTAGGATGCAAAGTGAGGGAGGTGCTCATTTTCCTTCATTTCTCCTTTTTCTTTCTTAATTTTTCTAAAAATCTGTGTGCTATATGAGTTTGCATGATTGTGTTTTTATGATGAAGTTTTCTGTTTGATTAGGCTTATTTAGGGTGTTTATGCATGCCTAGATAGGTTAGAATCAATTTGGTTAGGTTTTAAAAGTACTTGGTTTGTTAAAGTTTACAATAAGAAAGTTAAGGGCTGTTTGGGTTAAGAATTTAAGCTGCAAAATTGTTAATCTTTTGACTTGAAATCTGCCATATTTCATTTGATCTTGGTGTATAAGCTCATTGTTACTTTTGGTTTGAGTTTGGTTAGGATTTGCATGCTTTTTCTTTGCTTAGACCTGATAAATTTGAGTATGCCCTTAACTGCCTAGATTTTTAGTTAAATCTTGCATTTGATCTTTGTTCTTTGATAAGATTTAGGGTAATTTAGGATTGTGTTTATTTTGTGTGTGAATTAGGTTGGTTTTCTTCTAGTTTGTGGGTGTAGAATCTCACTTAAGTGCCAACTGCATCAGCTAAAATCCCAAGACCCCATATTTTGTTTAACAGTGACTTGGATTGGTCTTGGTGTGATTAATCTTGTGAGCTAGTTGTATACTTTTGTGCTTAAATCGACTCCCTACACTCAACTGAGTGTAGGGGTGCCCCCATTGTCCATCAAAAACCAAGAAATCACCAAGAACAAGCCCCTCTTGTTCATTCTTCACTTGTGAAGATATACTCTTATTGTGTTCATCTGTCATTGCATCAAGTTAGTTATCTGGGCACGTTTTTGATTCCAATTGGATTAATTCTAGCTTAATTTTGATATAGATTGTGTTTTGAGAGTAGTATAAGTTACTGGTTTTGAGTTTTTAAAGAAAAAAAGTAAAAAAAAAAATTAAGTTAGCAAAAAGGACGTGGCCAGGACTCGAACCTGCGCCACTCCTCTCACACTCATACGACCTTACCAATGCGCCCTTGGGACTTTTACTGAAAGGTTTTCAAATCACATTCTATATAAGGGGTTTGTGTTTGTAGCTTATTTGTTTAAGCAGTTTAGTAATAAGCTGTTTGTAGCTTATTTGCTTTAGCTTTTTACTTGTTAGCAATTTTCCTTTGTTCTATATTAGGTTTAAGACTTTTTGGCTTAAAAATTTTATTTTTCACGTGAATAGTTAATTTATTAGGAATATTTCAAGTTTTAATTTTAGAAAGTAAATAAAAAATAGGAAAAAGTGTTTTAAAAATCTGGAAAAATAGTTTTTAAGTTTTTAGTAGTATTTTTAAGGTTTACATCAATTAAAGTTTTCAAACTAACTTATTTTTGATTTTATATGATTTTAGGGTTTTTGATCATCTTTAAATATTAATATAAAATTATTAAAAAGGTTTTGGGAACTTTTGTTTGCATTTTTGTCTTAGTTACATTTTTCTAGATTTTTGGTAATTTTTTAGAATTTCTTCATAAACTTTGAATTTTTTCTATTATATTATTATTATTTTATTATTAAAAATTGAAAGTTAGTTTTTTCTACTTTTTTCATTTTTCCCAGTTCAAATATATAAAGTTAGGAGTTTTGCAACTTTTAGAATATTTTCATTGTCCTTAGATTTATTTTTATAATTATTTCAAGTTTTTATAGATTTTAATAGTTTTTAATTGTTTAAAAATAGTTTTTAGTGGTTTTAAAATTTTCAAAAATAGTTTTAAATTAAGTTAGGTTGTTTTATAGGTTTACAAAGTGATAAAACTCATTTTGGGCTTTTTGGTAATTAAATTGATTTTTAGGGCTTTAATTAGCATTAAAAAGTTAATATTTAATTAATTAAAAGGTTTTGGTAAGTTTGGATTTTTTGTAAACTCTTAGAATATTTTTGTGGATTTTTAGAGATTTATAGAAATTTTTAGGATAAAATTTTAATTTTGGTGCTTTTTACGGTTTTACGTGTATACCTTTTTCGTCTTAGTTTAATTCGACATTGTAACCGTCATTCTCTTCTCACCCCATTTCTATTTTCTTTTCTCATAACAATAAAATCACAAAGTTAATCATCTCTTAACACAACGCACTAGCCTCCTCAAGAACGAACTCATTTTAGGGTCATTTGTACACGGTTTCCCTAAATCGTCGTGCTTACCCTATTTTGGTACTCTTTTCGTAAAGGGTATACAAAAACTCAACCATCATTTTGGCGCTGCTGCCGGGGAGGCGTGTTGTGTTTTGATTTAGAATTGTTGTTTTTATATACTAACCATAATAGTATTTGTATTAGTAGCACTCTACTAATACGTATTATCGTTTTCGTTTTTTTGTGTGAATACTATTACTATATTGTATACGTAGAACAATAAATTCACAAGTACTCCAAATACGTGAGAAATCACAACCTTGACATGGGAGGTCATTACCCAATCATTGTATTCGAATCTCAAACCAAAGAAAAAGGCAAAAATAGATAAATAATTTCGTGAAGCTCAATTTTGAAAAATACAAACTATAAGGTGAGTATAAGGCGGATATTATAAAATATATCCTAAGGAAAAAGGCTCTTAAGTGCTTCGCGCCGCCTTGTTTCCCCGCTTGCTTGTGAGTATTTGATTTTGAGAGCTAATCGAGGGTTTTGCCGCCCAAAGTATTATTAAGTATCATATATACTTTCTTGGTTTTATTTGATTAAACCCTCTTGAACGTTTTGGTGTTCCACCAACGTTCTAAAGTCATCGAAGGCGTTCACTTCACGTGATCGTTTTCATTCCTTGAGGCTTCTTTAATCAAGAGATTTGATTAAGGAGGAGATTTGTAGATTTTTGTCTACTTAATACAATTCCAAAATCCAAAAAAAGTAAAAACAATCAAAAATCCAAAAAAATTGAAAAAGTAAAAACACCAAAAAGAATCTTCTTTGCTCATCCCCACGTTGTACGTGACGTTTATGCTTACTCGTAATCAAGCAAGACGTGCACGTAAACGAAAAAACAAAAAGGAGTCAACACCTACTCCTAATCTTTCTAGTGAAGAGACTCCAAGTGAGGAACCTATTGTAGAACAAGAAGCTATCATGGCTAATCGTACTATGATGGAGTTGCTTCAAGCACCCACCGAGGGTTTTGGAGAGGCCATTGTGATTCCCGCCATCCTTGCGGAGAACTTCGAGATCAAGACGGGTTTAATGTCTATGCTTCAAGCCAACAAGTTTCGCGGACACGAAAAAGACAACCCACATTATCACATTAGGCAATTTAATCGTCTCACCGCGACAAGCAAGTTTAAGGATGTACCACACGATGCCATTAAGATGATGTTGTTTCCATACTCGTTAGATGGACCCGCCAAGATATGGCTCAAGAAAGAACCCCCAAATTCGATTTTGACGTGGGGTGATCTCGTTTCTAAATTTGTGAATCAATTTTTTCCACCATCTAAAACAAGACATTTGAAAAACGAGTTTTCACGATTTACTCAAAGGTCTAATGAAAGTTTTTCAATGGCTTGGGAAAGGTTTAAAGAAATGTTACATGAATGTCCACACCATGATTTTTCCGAATTGCATCAAATTGATACTTTTTATAATGGGCTTAATGATCATGAACGAGATTACCTAAATGCCGCCGCGGGTGGTAATTTTTTGTGCAAAACGACTGATGAGGCTTTGAAAATCATTGAGAATAGGTCCAAGGTTTATAGCCCTCGTAACACACCGAGTGTTGCCAATTTGGGTTCGTCATCGTCTCGTAGCATTAATGCCTTGCAAGATGAAGCAAATGAGGAGAATCGGTTTTTCGATAGGTTTTCGACTCTTATGACTCATTGGAAAGCACAAGATGCTTTGAATTCCGCATCGGTTAAGGCGGTTGCCAAGAGTTGTATTTCGTGTGGTGGAGCTCATGATTTTTCCGAGTGCATTACCACGGATGGTAACACTTCGAATGCTTATGTAGCCACGGGAACTTATAACCAAAACGGTCAAGGTTCCCACCCAAATCAAGCTCCACAAAATCAAAATGCTAACAACTATCGAAACAACAATCAAAGTCATTCTTATCAAGGAAATCAACGTAACTACAACAAGGGTAATTATCAAAGTGGAAATGGGAAAATTTCAAACCAAAACCAAAACCGTGATTTTCAAACTACCACACAAGGTTTTCAAAATGATCACACCAAAAATCTTCAAGGAGAATTTTTGAATTATGCTAAAGCAAACGATGCTAAGTTTGATAATATGCAACGTGAAATGGTTAGCTTAAGATCCGAGTTGAAAAACGAGCTTAAAACGAACTTGCTAATGAACTTAAGACTCATGCTAATAAAATGGAAGGAAATGTTCAACGTCTCCAACAAAACCAACAAAAAATGGAGCAAGGTCAACATGAGATTAAGCAAGAGTTGTTAAAAGCGGATGCTAGGCTATCTAAGTTTGAAGACCGAATGGGAAAAATGTTTGAAGCTATCATGTGTAAACCTTCTTCTTCGGGTGGTCTTCCTAGTGATACCATCGTAAACCCGAAAGGAGAATTGAAGGTTATTACTACTCGTAGTGGTAAAACTTTCAAAGAACACATTTCTCGTCCAAGTACTTCTACGGAGAAGGAAAAAGAGAAAGAACCCCAGGTGGTGGTAGAAAAGGAGCAAATTCCAAGTCCACGAAGTACCGCTCAAACCACACCTACGGTTGAACTAATACCAATAGTGGAACCCGAGATTCCAAGGCTTTTGCCTATGCCCCAACCCACACCACCCTTACCTTACCGTTCAAGACGAAACAAGGAAAAGGCACAAGAACGAAATAATTATCAATTTGAACTTTTTATGAAAATGTTTTGTGACTTGCATTTTAATATAAGTTTTGCCGACGCCTTGGTTATGATGCCTCGATTTGCCGCGAACTTTAAAATTATGTTGAATAACAAAGAGAAATTGCAAAAGTCGTCTAGTTGTTCTTCGGTTTTTCTTAGCCGCATACCTAAAAAAGTCGATGATCCCGGTAAATTTTTAATCCCATGTGCAATACAAGATATGGAGGAATGCTACGCCTTGGCCGATCTTGGTGCTAGTATAAATTTGATGCCTCTTGAGATTTTTAAGTCGCTCAATCTTCCCAATCTCAGTCCTTCAAGAATGTCAATCGAGATGGCCGATCATTCTACGATTCTAGCTTGTGGAGTAGCCGAGGACGTCTTCGTGAAAGTTGGAAAGTTCTACTATCCCGTAGACTTTATCGTTTTTGACATTCCCATCGATCCTAAAGTTCCTCTAATTTTAGGTCGATCATTTTTGGATACCTCGAGAGCACTTATTGATGTGCATGCTAGGAAAATCACTCTTCGTTTCAATGAGGAAGAACTCGTCATAAATGCAACTCAAAACTCCACACTTTCTCATGTGTACTCTATCACGTCTTTGAACAATGTTAGTCCCATCAAAAACATTTGTAAAAGAATTTCAAAAAGAGTTTTAGGAGTTGATGATAAAAACGATTTTCCGTCCCCTCCGCCAGTGGAGGTTAAGAGTGTTAAGCCTACGTTTCCAATCACGAATGACTCTTCGGATGATGAATATGTTGATCCCGATGGGGAAGTTTTCTTTGTTGACATACGTTTTGAGAACTTACCACCACCAAAACCAAAACGGTTTTCAAATGTGAGAATTTTTAGTGTGACTAACATTGCTTTAGAAACACCAAATATTTTTGACATAAATAAGTCGGGTTTTCATAAGGAGAGTTTAAAAGATGAAAAAGGGAAAGATTTTAAATTGGATTTAAAAGATTTTTCTACAATGCTAACTCCGTCATCACCTCGTGTTTTGAGTGCTACAAGCTCGTCTTCTCCTTTTGACGATGCTTTGTGTGGACTTAGTGTGGGGGAAGCCCCTTATGTTCCCTCCCCTTTCTCCACCGAGGACGAGATATTTGATCTCGGAATTGCTTATAAAGGGAAATCTCGGTCTTCCACCGATGCAATAAATGGAAAATCTTTCTATTTGATTGGTGCGAGTCTACCTCGAGTAGCTCATGGTTTTTGTGACTTACCCATTGTCCCACCCTTCTATTTCTTCTCATCTATTTTCTTTAAACCCTTTGGGTTTGTGTTGACACATGATGAAGTGGCGTTGATTTGTTTTTCCAATGAAAACGAGAACGCAATCTTGGATCCCGGTATTTTGCACCATCAAAGGACGTAGTCCTTAATACCGGTTGTTTTTAGGCCTTGTTTATCATGTAAGCCCCACCAAAAATTGACCATACCATGATTATCCCTAAATGATCACATTTATGGGGGATTCGAGTCGAGCTTTTGACTCGGTTATCAAAAACAAGGTGCCTCGTGGGGGAATTCCCATGCTTATCCATGTACATATTATTGCTTTCTAATTAGTTTAATGTGAGGGGATTTGTGCCCTTCCAACCTTTGTTCCGTGGTTGTTTGTGAATTGTGGACTTTAGATGATCATGATCTTCACGATTGGAGCCTCTCGTGTTCGTTTTGTGGGAGCACTTGATCGTTTGCTTTGAAGACTTTCTAAATATCCATGATATATCCTTTGATGTTCTAACCTTAGGTTTATAGCACACTTCATAAACGGCTTTAAATTTAACGGTTACACCCTTTCCATGCTAGATTAGGCTTTCGACTACGTCTCTAGTATGGGGGTGTTTGCACCCCTAGACTCGAAACATTGAGGACAATGTTTAACTTTAGTATGGGGGGGGGGGGTGAATAGATACTTGCCTTGCCAAACCTTCACGCTTTCCAAAGTTTATCTTTTTGTTTATCGTTTTGTTGCAAAATAAGGCTAAAAATGGCCAAATTTTAAATTTTTTCTCATGTTTTATAAGTGTTTGAAGACACGAATGTAGGTTTTCCGATGGCGAGAATAAGAGTAATTTTTGACTCGACCGTGCGTGTTGAGCACTTAGCTTTGATTCCTTAACTTCACATTAGGCTAAGTCTTTTAAATGATGACGAGAAATGATAGGGTTAATTATAAGTTACTATGCTAAACGTAGAGTACTCGTATTCTTTCAAAAACTCATGTGTTCTCGCTGTTTGCTTATTCTCCCTTCACATGTAAATATATTTTTTTTGCTTAATAAATATTGACTTAGCGGTTTAGTTGGGATTGTTGGGTTTCTAGTCTTTTCTAGTAGCTTTCGTGTAATTAAATTGGGAAGACATTAAGGTATCGCCAGCGTCACGGTTTTGAAGTATTGGCACCCGAATAATCAAAAGCTTCACCCAATAATAAGATTTCAAGTGCTCACCTAAATCAAGCAAACAATTTGAAGCCCCACAAGGCCGAAAAATCTATGCAAAATTGAAAGTGAATCAAGCCTTAATCTTCGAAGCTTTAAAGATCCAAAATTCGCCTTAGCGTGAGGATATACGTCTTTGGCTAATAAAACCACCGATGAGGCGGATAATAAAAGGCAAGGCAAGACCGAAGTCATAATAAAAGCTTCATGGCGAAGTTGAATAAAAGATGGAGGTAAACCAAAGATAATAAGGCCCTTCCGTTAGGGGGCGTATAAAAGTCTTGGTAATAAGTCTCATGTTCAAAACCGTTATAAAACCGTGTTTATCGATCCTTCTTGTCAACTTAATTTTTTGACATCGTTGTCTATTAGGAGGGGTTATTGATTTGATGGTCTTGGTTACACCGATAGGACTCTATTTTTAGACCTAAATCTCTATTATCGCATAAGTCAAACAATGTATCCTCGTGAAACATTCAAGACAAAATAAAATATAAGAGATACAACTTAGGAATAATGGGAGGATAAGTACGTGATTAGGGCATATTAGTAGTGTTAGCATTACTAACTTATAATGACAATGATCTCGTTGCACCATGGAATTGGGGTGAAAATCGAGGACGATGAAATTATTTCTAACGAAGCATTCACGTGTTTTTATTCTATGAACCTAAACGTCCCATTTTGCGATGAAAATCATACATTATGTCTAAAACGTAAGTAGTAGTAGCAATAGTAGTAGTGTAGGTAGTTTATCATTCAATAAAGTGAATAAAAATGAATTTTAGAGGTGCTACGCTACTTTATTCTAGCATTGCGTGAGGCCACGGCAATGGTTTAGTATGGGGGAGTGATGAGACTGCTTTTATACATAGTCTCATCGTCCAAATAGGGCTGAAAATGCATAAAATATCATCAAAATACCCATACATATGCTTGTGTTTGTTGCTTGTGTATTTAGGTACGGATATTGAGGGAATGACAAAAAGATCACAAGAATCAATCAAAAACAAACACGGGAAACGAAGCCGCATAAAGAACCGGGCCCAAGAATGGAATTTCCAAATATACCCTTGAAGAATTGAATATTGGCAAGTTTGGTCCTTCATCTTTTGAAGAATTGGCAATTTATACCCTTGTAAAACTCACTATTTGTGTTGATGCAAAAGTTGGTTGATCCTTGCTGGACCCGAATTAGGCTTAATTCGGGTTGGCTGGGCTCCGGCTCCTGCACCAAGTGAATCGTTTGGTTGGGACCCTGCACACTAAACAGCACGCGTTAGGCTTACCGTGGGAATATTTCCCACGATTAGACTCCGGCGTGAGAGTAAGTAATCGATTTAGGGTTTATGTGAGTTGAGAGTATAAGTCATAATACCTTTGTGGAACCCTTGAAGGTTCCTTTTATAGGCAGTGAAACCCTAATGGGCTTTCACTGATGCTTCGGCCCCAAGGAAGAGATAACTACCAGAATTTAGAATGATTGTTATCTTCTAATTATGGTAGTGAATATCCTCCTCCATTGGGATAAAGATATTCCTAGACAGAATATTATTCTGTCTAACCCTACGTCAGCCGTACCAGGCCGTGGGCCGCACACATGTGTGCGGTTACTGTTCATCCAAGCCCATAAGCCTGAATGACATTATTCCACCCATCTGTGATGGGCCGGATACGGGTAGTACCCATGGGCCGGGTTCATGACCCGGCTGGGGACTATACGTCATCATGTCCCCCCAGTCTAGTTGTTACAACCATAGGTGTAACCTCTAGACTACCAAGATGCTCCCCGGACGTACCAAGGAAACAATAGTGAATGATAAATTGTCCAAGAATTTGTATTGGCCGCACGTGGCAACCTGGCTTAGGAAGTTATGTCATCAATATCTCAGCCGCATATAGCGACCGAGACAA
Source organism: Glebionis coronaria (assembly GCA_025667525.1). Lineage (NCBI taxonomy): Eukaryota > Viridiplantae > Streptophyta > Magnoliopsida > Asterales > Asteraceae > Glebionis > Glebionis coronaria. The sequence goes on along the minus strand of CM046881.1, from coordinate 78,077,294 downwards.
ATTAAATATAACATGAAATGTCAAGTCTTACGTAAGAGCCGCATAACCCGACATTAATAACTGTTCATCTGACTTGTTTGACTGACAAAAGTGCAGACAGTTAGAACCTTGAGCAGTGCAAACGTTTGAGTCAGAAGTAACCCGTGGGTCCCACCTGACGTTTCACTTGCCACTTGCCCCCTAGCCACACGATTAAAAATAGTGGCAAACACGTGTCACACATCCAACAGGTCGTGACCCACGAGGCAACCCTATAAATAAGCTACCCCCACGGCTGTGTGAAACACACAGTTATAACCTCCATTTCTGTCATTAAAGCTTCCTTCTTAGCTTGAACCAAATACGCACGGATCCCTTCACACGCAGGTTAGAACACCACGTCTTTACACTTTTATTTAGTAATGGCTCATAGAAACAACCCTACCATTGGATCCGTGTTGAATGTTATGACCCAAGACCAATTAAAACCACTTTTGTACAAACTATTTTATCCCTACCAACCTACACCCCTCACTTCCTGGCGCCGGGGACCTCATAACTGAGGCTCCAGCGGGTAAGATTGGCCTGTATACTCGCCTCTTTGATGCGGCTAATTACCGCATCCCCTTCACCCACTTTCTTGTAGATCTATTAGGATACTATGATGTACACATTAGTCAGCTCCACTGCATAGGTGCCTGTAAGATTAGTCAATTCGAGATCCTCTGCCGTGCTAGGAGAATCCCCCCAACCGTAGAATTATTCCGGCTCTTTTATGTTCCCAACATAGTAAACGGTTGGGTATCTTTTAAGAAACGATCCTCCAACAGTCCCCAATCGCACAATAAACCAATGGATTCATTGAAAAATTGGTATGATCACTACTTTTTTATTGACGCAGTGGTATGGCCGGGCGATTACACCTTTAGAACTAGGATACCTCACGACCCCAAGCCGCACACAAGTACATACAACCCCCGTCATTCCCAAGAGTTAGATCTGAATAGGACTGGGTTCCATAGAAACCTTCCCGAATCATTCCTATGTTTGCTAGGGATTAGCCGCAATTACTTTGGTCCATCCAATAGGTATCCCGTTTTTTGGAGAAGGCAGGGCGAAGGTAGGCTAACATCCGTACGCAAAAAATGTATACAATTATTTGATAAATAGCTAACATATGTTGTTTTGTGCTGGACAGAAATGAACTTCTTTGGGCTTTTGCGTCAGGGCGACCCGAAGCTTGTGCCGGAGGGTCTCCGTCCTCTCCGTGAGAATGAACAACCCCTTCTTGAGCATACCCGACCCGTGACGGTTGCTCTTGAAGCCGTGCCTGATCCCCATTCTGACGAGGAAGAGCATGGAGACAATGGTGATGGTGATAACCAGATGAATGAAGGAGGAGCCGGGCCCTCCTCACCACATAGGGAATAACAGGGGGATAATATTGAACTAACCACCTCCAGCATTCGCCGACTGATGGGCGATGATGATGAAGAAGTACAAAAAGAAGTCAACCTGGAAGAAGAGGAAGAAGAAGAAGTCGAGGAGGAGATCGATGAAGCAACAATGCAGCCCGTCGCCAGGCGTACCCGAAAAAGAAGCAACCGTACGAGGAGAACTGCTTCAGTCGAGATTGGCGAACACAACGCTCCTGCTAAGAGACTTCGAGAAGACCACCCCTTGTATCAATCTGTCGGAAGTGCTACCCAGGGTTCCGAGGCTATCCGGGCCGCTCATGTCGATCCCGTCACTCAGATTGCCCCAACCACCTTCGAACTAGCAAGAAACGACATGTAAGACTCCATCCGAATATGTAAGAATGACAAGTTTCCTTGTAAGCAATACTTAAAATATTTCCCAATACTTGTTGCACAGGGACAACCAGACTGGTGCCGCGCCTCCTTCTGACGCGCAAATTGATAAGGGGAAAGGAAAAGAAGTGGAAAGAAATCCCACGGCCCCCACAAAGTCCGGCCCTGTATTTGAAGAAGGTTCACCCACAGCCTCCCAAGACCTCCCAGCGTCCGGCCCCCCTCAACCGTTCAATCCGGTATGGAATATCACAACGGCATCACGACTGAGGGACGCTGACGAGTGCCGGGAGTATCTCATCAATTGCATCCCACCAAGCTTGGTGCGAGAGGTAAATTCGCTCAGTCATGCAGACTTGGTAGATGAGTATAATGGTGCCCTGGTACACCAAATGGCGATGGGTACCTCGATGAGGGTAAGGTTTGAAGCCGCACTTGGGCATGTTGAATCTCTCAAGAGGAAAGTTGGACGGAGGGAGAAGATGATTGTAGATAACGAAGCTCAAATTTCCGACCTCTAATCCCAACTGGCCAGTGCCGAGGCGACCATTAAAAGACAGTCAGCCCGTGCGAATGAATACGACCAACAAGTGGCCAATCTTGAGTCACAACTAGATGCTGCAACCACCAAGGTACATATCCGTGCCGCACCACCCATAGTATGAAAGAAATATATGCTAACACGTTATTTCTTATAGGTAGCCACGGCGGAAGCTTCTGCCCACTCGTATTCCAGCCAATTAGACGTGCTTAACAAGAAACTAGAAGACGCATACCTGGCCGTCCAAAGCATGGAGAAAGTACAAGGGGAACTTGCCGATGAGAGGGCCGTCATCCAAGAGCTGAAAGAGGCATTTGCCCAAAAAGAGTTGATGATTGATGCCCTCACTGCGGAGCGTGACAATGTGCTATGCCCCCAACTGCTCACAGCTATTGCCGGCCGTAGGTGGATGGTTGGGCATGGAGCACGCCTGGCCGTCATGAAGGTATTAGAGGCCCCGGAATTTGTGCAACAATTCGCGAGCCTTGTGTCTGATGGTATTGACCACGGACGGCACGAGGGAATGGTTGAGGCCGCTGAGCTGATCACGAAAGGGGAGGACGTTACCAATCATGCCTTTTTTAAGCCTGAAGCTGCTAACAAGATGACTGCCTCCATGGCCGCGATGCGAGATCTGCATTATCCATTCTTGGATGAGCTGGAGGCCACCAAAGATGCGCCAAATATGGAAATCATGGAAAGGCTCAGTCTTAGCGCGTCCTCCCGTGCTTCCTTCGCTCCATCCCCCAGCCGCCTGACACTCCCCATATACGAGGACGTAACCAGGATCGTGCTTGACGAAGAACCCTTAAGTGTGGTGCTGGAGAGGACTGCGACTCAAGCCCAGAAGCGGAAAGAAAGTGATGAGTGGTTGTCGTGTCTGGTCGAAGAGCAAGTGGAGATGGGTAAGTTTTTCCCCCCTATGTAGGATACTCCTACTTTATGATCCCTTTCAGACACTTTGGTTTGTAACCTCTGAATATTTACTGTTTCTATTCGTCCGTGCATGTACACGGCTGACAACATTTGTATTTTGTATATAAGTCCGTGAGTGACCACGACAATTTTGTTATCTATTTTGGAAACTTGTGTATTTTGACTGTGTTTAAATATTGTAGCACAATACTGCATGATATATCACGTCTTACACACAAAGAAAGAAAATACATACAAGTCTATAATTTACTAGACATGCGACGTGCGTCTTTACTATGCGGAGCACTGTGCGGCTACGACATATGAGACTTACCCCAACGTCTTGTGAGTAAGGTGTCTAGTAAGGATACATGATCCGTGCGGCTGGGGTTGCATCCCTCTTACGCGGCAAGTTGAATTAGTAGGTTCACTTAATCCTCTTACCCCACCTGGAGGCGTATAGTACATGTACAGTAATTTGAAAGAATGCATATGAATAAAACATAACATATTATAATATAAGTAAAATTCATACGACTAACAAAAAATCTAAAAAATGATTTGCACGAAACAGGCCGTGGAGCTAGCTAGGCACCACGGCATTTTATTAGAACGTTTACACTTTTGTTTGAACAATAATGACAAGTCCTAAAAAACAAGAAAAGAATCTAAACAACCATAAGAAAAACAAAACAGATAAAACCGCATGGTTCTTTATTAAGACCGCATATAGCGAAGTACCCATGTGGAAGCCGTAGCTTTCAAAGATAGCACCTTTTGAGATTGGAAACATTCCATGTACGCTCTATGTCGCGGCCATCCATGTCACGTAGCTTGTACGCGCCTCGTCCCAGGGCTTCAGTGACTTCATACGGTCCTTCCCACTTAGGGCCCAGCTTTCCTGTGTTCTTCGCTCGACTTGCTTCGTTAGCACGATAGACGTAGTCTCCCGGTCGAAAAGAAACACCTTTGACCTTGGCGTCATAATAAGCCTTCATCTTAGCCTTGGACTTAGCCTCATTGATGGCTGCTATTTCCCTTTTTTCTTCCAACAGATCCAGGTTGATTCGCAGCTGTTCATCGTTCGTGACGACATTAACCTCCGCCGTGCGGATGGTAGGCATTCCTATTTCTGCTGGTATAACAGCTTCAGTGCCGTAAGCCAATGCAAATGGAGTATCTCCGTTGGCTGTTTTGATCATAGTTCTATGCGCCCATAGCACATGTGATAACTCATCGACCCATTTACCACTTCGTTCATCCAGACGCGCCTTGATGCCATTCCCCAAGCTTCTATTTGCTCGTTCGACAAGGCCGTTTGTCTGCGGATGCTTAACAGATGCGAAGCGCCGCTTGATGTTCAATGATGCACACCAATCTTTGAATGGGTTGTCCGTGAACTGCTTGCCGTTGTCCGAGATGATTTATCCTGGTAGACCAAAACGGCACACAACATGTTCCCAAACAAACTTCTTAACTTGTTTGCCTGTGATAGACTTGACTGCCTTGGCCTCTATCCATCGTGTGAAGTAGTCCATTGCAACAATTAAGAATTTAACTCCCCCCCCGCAGCTACAGGAAATGGTCCTGCAATGTCAATTCCCCACTTATATAATGGCCATGGGGACGTGATAGGTGTAAGCTCCTGCTGCGGGTGCCGCGATACTGGCCTATGCACTTGGCAATCACTACACTTGCGAATCATGTCGCGCACGTCTCTGTGCATGGTAGGCCAATAATATCCTATTCGTAAGGCTCTAGCTACCACGGATCGTGGACCTGCATGCATGCCGCACAACCCTTCTTGTATGTCACTGATTACGTAAGCGGCCTGACGTGGTCCAACACACCGCAGCCACGGCTGCAAGAAAGAGCGCTTGTAAAGGATGCCTTCTCGAAGTTCGAAATGCTGCGACTTCCTTCTGATGCGCCGTGCTGCTTTTTCCTCGTCTGGAAGGGTCTCACTAGTCAAATAGTTGATGATTGGGGTCATCCATGTAGGTCCATCCTCTTCAACTATAGCAGCAACCTCCCCTTCCGTTATAGATTTCTCCTTGAGTATTTCCACCAAGACTTGTTTAGACAAGTGAGCGAAACTTGTGGATGCGATCTTGCTAAGAGCGTCCGCCTTCTTGTTCTCGCCCCTTGACACCTGCTTGATGGAAAACTTGCTGAAAGTCGCGATTAGCGACTTGACTTTTTCCAAGTACCTGACCATGTTGTCCTCCTTAGCCACATACCCACCTAGAATATGGTTCGCGACAAGCCGTGAGTCCACGTAGGCCTCAAGGTTGCGGACTCCCATTCTACCCGCGATTTTTAAACCCGCAATTAATGCTTCATATTCCGCTTCGTTGTTGGTGGCCGTGAACTCAAAACGGAGGGCGTACGTGAATTCCATTCCTTCTGGATTTGTGAGGATGAGACCTGTTCCGGACCCGTCCGTACACGAAGATCCGTCCGTGAATAACACCCATGGTTCTGTTGGGATCTGGTCTTGCTTGATGATTAGCCCTTCCTCATCCGGCTTCTCGATCAGGAAATCTGCCAAGATCTGGCCTTTAACAGCCGTCCTTGGCCTGTAAGATATATTGTGCTCCCCCAATAGGATGCTCCATTTCTGTAGCCTCCCTGCCACATCTCGTCTAGAAATAACCTGCTTGATTGGCTGATCCGTAATGACTACAATTGGGTGCGCCGGAAAGTACCGGCGCAACCGCTTTGTAGCAAACACTAGTGCTAACACCAATTTTTCCATGGAGGAATAATTCAGCTCCGGCCCTTGTAGTGTTCTACTTATAAAGTAGACTGGAGTTTGTACTGTATCTCTATCCGTCATAAGTACCGCGCTTATTGCGCCATGAGTAGCTGAGAGATACATAATGAGTTCCTCCTTTGGCCGGGGAGCTACTAGCATAGGGAGAGATGCAAGATGCTGCTTGAGTTGGCCGAAGGCTTCCTCGGCTTCCTTCGTCCACCGGAAGTCTCCCTTTCTAATGCACTTCTTGAGTGTCTTAAATAGGGGTAATGACTTCTCTGCGGATTTAGATAGAAACCTATTCAGCCCGGCTAACTTCCCATTCAAGGACTGCACCTCCTTCCGTGTCTGAGGGGATGGCAGTTGTATCACTGCGTCCGTCTTCTCTGGGCAAGGTTTGATGCCGTTTGGATCAATCAAATATCCAAGGAACATTCCCTCCGTTGCTCCAAACGTACATTTCTTTGGATTTAACTTCATGTTAATCCTTCTCAGCGTGTCGAATGTCTCTTGGACATCCCGGAGAAGTGCCTCCTCCATGTGACTTTTTATCACCAAGTCATCAACATAGACTTCCAAGTTGCGGCCTATCTGTGATTCAAAAGCTTTGTCCACCAACCGCTGATATGTAGCACCGGCGTTCTTCAGTCCAAACGGCATTTTCGTATAGCAATACACGCCCTGGCTCGTATGGAACGCCGTTTTTTCTGCATCCTCCTCCGCCATCTGGATTTGGTGATACCCTTTATATGCGTCCAAGAAGCATTTAAAAGGATACCCACATAGGGACTCCACCTTCCAGTCGATTTCCGGTAACGGGTAACAGTCTTGTGGGCAGGCCTTGTTTAGATCCATAAAATCCACACACATGCGCCAACTTCCATCATGTTTCTTGACCATGACCGGATTGGACAACCACTCGTGGTAGTATACCTCGCGCATGATGCCTGCATCCACTAGTTTCCGTACTTCCTCCAATATCACTTGGCTGCGCTCAGGCGCCTGGCCGCGCTTCTTTTGCTTGATGGGTTGGTAGCCTTGGTGGATCTGGAGCTTATGCTCTGCTATCGCACGTGGCACACCTGTCATATGCTTTGGCTCCCATGCGAATATATCTAGGTTTGCACTTAAAAGAGAGCACATGGCCCTTTTGCCGCTATCTGAGAGCGCCCCTCCTATGGATACTTCTTGTTCCGGATAGTCAGGGTGAATGGCCACCTTCCAATTGGGAGGTGGTGATCCATCTTTGGGCGGAACAGGTGGAGCTGGTGTTGTCACGGTGTGACACTCGGATGCCGGTACGATTGTGTTGTAAATGGTAACAATTCCCCCCTCCACGGGGAATTTGATCATTCCGTGCGCCATAGAGGGTACCGCCCGTATAGCCAAAATGCCTGGTCTGCCTATGATTCCATTATACGGAGAGTGTGCGCGTATCACCATGAAGTTCATCCACGCCGTAGTGGAATGTTCCTCATTCCCAATGGTTACAAGCAAACGTAATTGCCCTATCGGCCAAATAGTGTCTCCACTAAAGCCAGTAAGCGGCAACGTGGCCGGTACTAATTGGCTTCTTATTTCTGGGCATAACTGCACGAAACAGTGTTCATACAGTACCTCTGCTGACGATCCTCCATCCACGTACATGCGACGAACGTTGTGTGTTCCAATGCTTATCTCAATAGTGAGAGGCGCATCGATCACATCGCTTGCTGTGATAAGAGGGAACGAGATTTCCCTGCCGCGTGAAAATTTTTGGCCAACTTTCTGCCTCGTGCGGCGCTGTCTGGATTGGATCATGTATATAGTCGAAGGTTTGTCCTTTTGGGGATCCTTCTTATCATACTTCTTGTTGTTGTCTTTTCCATCCTTCCAATCCTTAACTAGGTGCTTGAGTTTGCCTGATTTGATCAGTGACTCAATATGCTTCTTGAGTTGGATACACTCCTCCGTACCGTGGCCTTTGTCATTATGGAACTCGCAGAAGCGACTTCCTTGCCGACGTTCTGGGGGAGTGGTCATTGGGGGAGGCCTTGGAAAGTTCGCCCCTTCTGTCAACAAGATCTCCCGGTAGGACATCTTTAGGGGGGGTGAACTTATCGTCCGACCGTCCTCCTTTGCTTTGGTTCTTATAGTCTGAACCCTTGTTATTGTTCTGATTACCTTGACCGCCCGACTGTCTCCGGGACTGGTCATTTGACCGGTACCCATTTCCTCGGGATGGGTAGGCCGCGGCAACAGCTGTTTCTCCTTCTATGAAATTTCTGACCCTTTCCATGAGGTCATCATATCTCTCTGGACGCTTGTCATTGAGGCGCCTGATCAGTTCTCTGTCTGTTATGGCGTGCATGTAGTCAGAGATTTTCAGGAGCTCCGGCATGGTTCTTGTGCGCGTGCACTCATCATTGAAGCGTTCAGTGAAGGCTTCTGTGGACTCCCCCGGCCGTTGCTTGACAGTTGCCAATGAGACCGGATCCCTATTATACTTCTTCCTTTGAGTATAATTGTTCTCAAACGCAGTGCGTAGTTCCGTGAAACTATCAATGCTCCGTGGGGGGAGTGCCTCAAACCAGTCACGGGCGTTTCCGATCAGGGTCGAATTGAACATTTGGCACCATATAGGCATGGGCCATCGCTCAATTTTAGCATGTGTATCAAATATTTTAAGGTGATCCACAGGATCACCGGACCCATCATAAGTCTTGATACACGCCGGCATGCGACATTTGGCGTCCTCAGAATAGTTTTGTATGCGGAGGGTGAACGGGTCTTCCTTGGGATCCGCCCATGGCCGGGTGAGCCTAGGGTCATCCCATGGTTCACACCATGGACGCGAAAGATCCTCCGCTTCCGCATCTCGATAGTAAGGGCCACCATAATACTCATCATTGTTTGGTGGTGGAGGGGTGCGCCTAGGCCGGCGGCGCTTAGGCGGATGGTCATCTGAGTCCTCCCCAGACGGGTCTGGGGACGGCGGTGGTGCCCCATCCTTTGAATAGGGACCACTTTTTTGGGACGAACCAGGAGCCTTTCTCCTAGTGTTCATTCTGTCCCACACACTCGGGCGACGTGCGGTTCTGGCCAGCTCTCGATCTGGTCATTCGGGTGAGCCATCCGACTTTTCTCCCTCTCGTGATTGCATTAGTTCCTGCACGAGGCGATCCCCTATGCGCTCAAACACATTCCGGGGTTGAGGAGTTTCCTCAAAAGTGCCCTGTTCCTGAGGCCGAGCTCTCCTTTTTCTCTGATTTTGGGAGGAGGTGATTGGTCCGGTGTCACCGAAGTTGAGTCTGGACTGGAGGTTCCTCCCCAGATTCAACCTTGACGCGATCCCCGGGACGATCCTATCGAAGTTCTGCGTGAGAACTCGAGTAAGATCCTCCTCGCTGAGTGGTAGGACCTCTACCTCTTCCTCTACCGATGGTCTGCGCGGCTCCTCGTTAGGAGGGTTGGACGCACTCCCTGGATCCGGATTGTCCAGGGTTGAGGTAGGTGGGGGTGTTGTGGAGATCGTGCTCGTCACCCCCAAGGGCTGGAAGCCACCGTGGTTGCCAGGTCCGCCTGCAAGGCGGCTAGGTGATTGGCTGGGGATGAGTATCCCTTCCCCTTGGGACTTCCGGTTTCCAGGATTCATATTCCTGGGATTGGCTTGCTGATGCCCCTTCGTCATTGGAAATTCAGAATGAGATTTTGTTCTAGCTTAGTGTAATGGTCCCACAGATGGCGCCAACTTGTTGATGCAAAAGTTGGTTGATCCTTGCTGGACCCGAATTAGGCTTAATTCGGGTTGGCTGGGCTCCGGCTCCTGCACCAAGTGAATCGTTTGGTTGGGACCCTGCACACTAAATAGCACACGTTAGGCTTACCGTGGGAATGTTTCCCACGATTGGACTCCGGCGTGAGAGTAAGTAATCGATTTAGGGTTTATGTGAGTTGAGAGTATAAGTCGTAATACCTTTGTGGAACCCTTGAAGGTTCCTTTTATCGGCAGTGAAACCCTAATGGGCTTTCACTGATGCTTCGGCCCCAAGGAAGAGATAACTACCAGAATTTAGAATGATTGTTATCTTCTAATTCTGGTAGTGAATATCCTCCTCCATTGGGATAAAGATATTCCTAGACAGAATATTATTCTGTCTAACCCTACGTCGGCCGTACCGGGCCGTGGGCCGCACACATGTGTGCGGTTACTGTTCATCCAAGCCCATAAGCCTGAATGACATTATTCCACCCATCTGTGATGGGCCGGATACGGGTAGTACCCATGGGCCGGGTTCATGACCCGGTTGGGGACTATACGTCATCAATTTGCATTTGGGTCCCTAAATTATCAAGATATTACAAGTTATGCCCTTCAAAATTGGTCAAAATACATTTATGGTCCTTTTATAAAGTTTGCAAAGTATATTGGGCCATTTTCAGCAAGCTGCCCAAAGTTATTACAAAGGAAAAAGGGATTTTGGCTATTTAATACAAAATGAAGAAGACAAGGAAGTTCAGGGGCCATAGTTGCCAGACATTAAAACCCTCACCAGCCACTCATCATTCACCATGTCACTCTCCCACTCCACCTCACCCATCCATGCATACATCGACTTACCCGTTTTATTATTACTATAATTAATTTGAAAAAGTTAATTAATAATAAAATTGGGCGCCTAACACTAATCTATTTCCCAATTCAGATTAAACACCAGTTCTTCATCCCACTTAATCCCCATAAACCCTAGTCCCAAATCCTATTAAAATCAAAGGGGTTTTCCACGAATCTCTCCAGATCATTAATTAACCTAACCTTAATCCCATCCCACTCCTAAAAACACTCACACACTCACCCAAGACCCCACACCCATGGTCCCCTGCACCATCCCTTTCACTCTTCACCCAAAAAAAACGACAAGATGGACGACTAGATGAAAATACTTGGTCCCTACGCACTATTCAACGTCCAAGATTCCCTCATCCTCACTGGCATATCACAAGACATCAAGGACCATCACATGTCTCTATTTTTTACCAAGACGATTTTTCAAACTAAGGGCAATGTTGGAATTGCACCCATTAGGGTTTAGAGATTATAGAGGGTTCTGTTTAAGCTTATAAAAGGAGCACTCAACATGTGAGCTGCCCTTTGTTCCAGAATTTGCATTTCTTTTGTAATTCCTTTTTGTTTTAAATAAAAGTTGGTATTTTTATCAAAATTGTAATTCCTTTTTATTTTCAAAAGTTGGTGTCTATTAATGCAAAATTCTGAGTTCCTTAATTCATTGGTTGATTTTTAGGTTCAAGTTTTTAAAAGAGTTATAATCCGTTTTTCGTTTTGTTGAAAAGGGGTGTCTTTTATAAAAATTTGTATCTTTAATCTGGGTTCAAGAAGTGTTTGAGTTCATATATCAAAAGGTTTTTGATATCCTAAGTTTGTATAAGGTTCTGTTTGTCAAGATTTGGTGAAAAATCTTTGGTCATTTCCTTTTACTAACAACTTAAGGCAATAAGCTCATCAATAAGCTCATTGATAGTGAGCTTATTGACAAACTTATTGGCCTAGTTTTTCTTGGTTTGTTGTGTTGTGCAGGTAATCATTGAGTTCATTACCATTTTCACATGAGGGTGGGGCTGTGACTACTTCATCAGCAACCTCAACTCAACCCATTTTCTTCCAAGGACCCCTTGCTTACCTAGTTGTTGGTTGAGCTCAGGGGAGCATAGCCGACCCTCACTACGATGCAAAGTGAGGGAGGTGCTCATTTTCCTTCATTTCTCCTTTTTCTTTCTTAATTTTTCTGAAAATCTGTGTGCTATATGAGTTTGCATGATTGTGTTTTTATGATGAATTTTTCTGTTTGATTAGGCTTATTTAGGGTGTTTATGCATGCCTAGATAGGTTAGAATCAATTTGGTTAGGTTTTAAAAGTACTTGGTTTGTTAAAGTTTACAATCAGAAAGTTAAGGGTTGTTTGGGTTAAGACTTTAAGCAGCAAAATTGTTAATCTTTTGACTTGAAATCTGCCATATTTCATTTGATCTTGGTGTATAAGCTCATTGTTACTTTTGGTTTGAGTTTGGTTAGGATTTGCATGCTTTTTCTTTGCTTAGACCTGATAAATTTGAGTATGCCCTTAACTGCCTAGATTCTTAGTTAGATCTTGCATTTGATCTTTGTTCTTTGATAAGATTTAGGGTAATTTAGGATTGTGTTTAGTTTGTGTGTGAATTAGGTTGGTTTTCTGCTAGTTTGTGGGTGTAGAATCTAACTTAAGTGCCAACTGCATCAGCTAAAAGCCCAAGACCCCATATTTTGTTTAACAGTGACTTGCATTGGCCTTGGTGTGATTAATCTTGTGAGCTAGTTGTATACATTTGTGCTTAAATCGACTCCCTACACTCAACTGAGTGTAGGGGTGCCCCCATTGTCCATCAAAAACCAAGAAATCACCAAGAACAAGCCCCTCTTGTTCATTCTTCACTTGTGAAGATATACTCTTATTGTGTTCATCTGTCATTGCATCAAGTTGGTTATCTGGGCACGTTTTTGATTCCAATTGGATTAATTCTAGCTTAATTTTGATATAGATTGTGTTTTGAGAGTAGTATAAGTTACTGGTTTTGATTTTTTAAATAAAAAAGTAAAAAAAAAATTAAGTTAGCAAAAAGGACGTGGCCAGGACTCGAACCTGTGCCACTCCTCTCACACTCATACGACCTTACCAATGCGCCCTTGGGACTTTTACTGAAAGGATTTCAAATCACATTCTATTTAAGGGGTTTGTGTTTGTAGCTTATTTGTTCAAGCAGTTTAGTAATAAGCTGTTTGTAGCTTATTTGCTTTAGCTTTTTACTTGTTAGCAATTTTCCTTTGTTCTGTATTAGGTTTAAGACTTTTTGGCTTAAAATTTTTATTTTTCACGTGAATAGTTAATTTATTAGGAATATTTTAAGTTTTAATTTTAGAAAGTAAATAAAAAATAGGAAAAGGTGTTTTAAAAATCTGGAAAAATAGTTTTTAAGTTTTTAGTAGTATTTTTGAGGTTTACATCAATTAAAGTTTTCAAACTAACTTATTTTTTATTTTATATGATTTTAGGGTTTTTGATCAACTTTAAATATTAATATAAAATAACTAAAAAGGTTTTGGAAACTTTTGTTTGCATTTTTGTCTTAGTTACATTTTTTAGATTTTTGGTAATTTTTTAGAATTTTTTCATAAACTTTGAATTTTTTCTATTATTTTATTATTAAAAATTGAAAGTTAGTTTTTTCTACTTTTTCATTTTTCCTAGTTCAAATATATAAAGTTAGGAGTTTTGCAACTTTTAGAATATTTTCATTGTCCTTAGATTTATTTTTATAATTATTTTAAGTTTTTATAGCTTTTAATAGTTTTTAATTGTTTAAAAATAGTTTTTAGTGGTTTTAAAATTTTCAAAAATAGTTTTAAATTGAGTTAGGTTTTTTTATAGGTTTACAAAGTGATAAAACTCATTTTGGGCTTTTTGGTAATTAAATTGATTTTTAGGGCTTTAATTAGCATTAAAAAGTTAATATTTAATTAATTAAAAGGTTTTGGCAAGTTTGGATTGTTGGTAAACTCTTAGAATATTTTTGTGGATTTTTAGTGATTTTTAGGAATTTTTAGGATAAAATTTTAATTTTGGTGCTTTTTACGGTTTTACGTGTATACCTTTTTCGCCTTAGTTTAATTCGACATCGTAACCGTCATTCTCTTCTCACCCCATTTCTATTTTCTTTTCTCATAACAATAAAATCACAAAGTTAATCATCTCTTAACACAACGCACTAGCCTCCTCGAGAACGAACTCATTTTAGGGTCATTTGTACACGGTTTCCCTAAATCGTCGTGCTTACCCTATTTTGGTACTCTTTTCCTAAAGGGTATACAAAAACTCAACTATCAGGAACCTTTGATATACTTCCAGGGTTTCTAACCTACAAATTTTCAAGTATAAATAGGACCCTTGGCCAGGCATAATCATATCTCATTCCTCACTTCCTCCATTGTTTGGGAAAAACAATAATCAAGGATTTCTCCAATTCTTGATCATAGTCACTAGAGTTAGTAAAACCTTAGTTGGTTAATGGTATTAGTGCTGGAACAAGAAACTCATAAGTGTTGCTAGCCATTTGTAATAAGTTCAAACACTTATAAATCTTTTAGAAGCAATTATTGAAATAATCTTGTAGTATAATTCTTATTTCAATTATGTCAATCTTTTACTTTGATTTATATATGTTTGAAATGATCTTATTTACTGTTATTATGGAGTAGTGTGATGTGCACTTGGTTAAGGTTTAATAGCCTTATGATTAGATGTGAATTTTAGCTTTACTGGGGCAAAGTGCGGCGCACAATTAGCTTTGTGCGACGCACTTTTGTGACAATCCGTCAAATTATGGTCAATATTTTATTCTCAATATTTATTTGAAAATATTATTTTATGAACTCACTTATTTTTGGGAAGAAATTTGGATTTACGTCTTAAAGTAGCATCGACTACGTCTAAACCGGAGGATTCTACGTTACGTGCTTACGTTTACATACACCGTTTTTGGTGACAGTCTGACATTTCAGAAAAATAAATTTATCCGTGAATATTATTTTGAGATTTAAATTTGTGTTGGTTCATAAACTCACAAATTTACGAGAAGAGATTAGGACTTACGATTTTATTTTAACGTCCTTTATGATTAAACCGGAAACCTTAGGATTACGTATTTACGTTTTCGAACTCCGTTTTTGATGAAACAATTTTTATTGGATTCGTTTTGTGACGGTGATTCATAATTTATAAAAACGTCTTTTGTAAAACGACCCGAGGGCACGCAAATCGAGGAAACTAGAATCGAGGAGTACCCGTAAATAAATGGGGATGAGACAAGTGGGACACTTGTCCCACCCCCATCAAAACCGGCCATATAAGCTAGCTAAACCATGAGGTGTCACAACCTCATAAACAAGTTAACACATGTTAACTTGTAGCTTACAAAATAAGCCAATACTCCTCAAAACCATTAGCAACACTCACACACATCATTTCACACATGCAAAACCACTTCAAACACTCTCTTCCTCCTCCATTGTGCCGTCCCATTTCTCCCCAAAAACACCCAATTTGATCTTGATTCCACCACAAAATCATGTGTTATTCCCTATTGATTGGTGGTGCTTATAACATCCATGGAGGAGTTTTCATGGAGTAGTAGGGCTGATTTTTCATAAGGTATTCATGAAGAATGGTGTTCTTGAAGATGGTGTTGGCTATGCACAAGTTTCTCCATCAAAAACCATGTCCAAATCATAACCTACATCAACTTGGTGGTATAAAGATTGTCCTCCTCATCTTCTTGTTATTTTGATTATGTAAACATGTATTTTATTTCCTATTGTATATGTATATGATGACTATATGATGATAAAAATGTTATGTGGGGATTTGGTGTTGATAAACATGATTAAAAAGGTGAAAAACCATAAGAAACAAGGTTAAAATCTTGGTTAAATTTGTTGGCTGTATAAAACAGTAAAGAAACAGGTCATGGACTGATAAAATGATGAAGTAGAATCCATTTACAGTAAGCTATATGTCTTGTACACATGTGAGAGTTGGCCATGCAATGGAATCAAAATAATGAGTGAGATATGATCAAAACAAGTTAGGTGGTTTAATCTGAATACGCAGTTTTGTAGGGACTGTTAAGGCAAGTTAAACTCAAAATGGGCAGTAGCTATATCTAAGTTAAATGTAGCACATAATATGAAGAACATGTCACCCAAAAATGAGCTTCTAATTCATTATACAACTCTAGATATGTTAAAAATGGTGAACATGAAGATAAAAATCAGATTTTTGGAAATAATGTTTATTATTATTATATAAGCACTCACATTTTTTTTTTATAAAATATATAATAAAAATCCACTAACTTATAAAACTTATTTATATAAATGTATAAAAGGTTAATTAAATGGATAAATTATATAAATGGTGGTGAAATAATATTTATAAGTAATAAAAACTATAAACTTGATTTTTACGACTTTTTCGGCTATCGCCGTAAAATTAACGTTTTTCGCCAAATAAAACTTAGACGGTTGGACCCGTCTAATGTAAACTTTATAAAAGTCATATACTGATATATAAGTAACCAATACAAGTAAAAACCGATAAAACCCGAACTATAAGAAATACGGACATTTACGAGCTAACTAAACATTGGACTAATAAATGGACTTAATAAGATAAATACTTGTAAAAAGAACTTATTGGGCTTAACCCATTTGGGCCCAACATGGAAAGTATATATACTGATAATATAGGTATAAAAGGGATTAAAACAAGTTAAAGAACTTATAATAAGTTCATTGGACTTAAAACACGTAAATAGGTAAAACGAGAAAACTAGTATAAAAGTTATCGACACATAACACAAAAATGAGTAAATGAGGATATGTAAACCCACTTGATCATCATATATATATAATCATCATATGTATACATAATTGTTATTTTTATAAAGTCATTGGACATAAGTCTAAGACAAGTATTATTTGTCTAGGTTTCCCGTGATTAAAGCACGTACCGTACATCCGAATTGCCGATAACCCGCCTTCCCACATCAACGTGAGTTCATAGCCTCGCACTTTTTTAAATGTTTTTATAAATGTTTTATAAACCCGCGAGGGAGATAACATGTTAGTTTTTATAAAATAGGACACCATTTGTCCCGATTGTTTGTTTATTGATTTTGGACCCGAATGATTGAATGACCCGATTGTATGACCCGATAAATGATTAAAGGACCCGATAGATGAAAATTAAATGGATTATTAAAGTTAGGTTATGTCACTAAAAGTCTCATTGGCATGAATTGTGAACTACCGGGATTTGGTAGACGCTTATGCATTTAATAGTACTATTTGGGGACGATCACCCCAGTTCGCGCCTTGACGGTTGATCCCCGTCGTGCCACATTGATTGGTAAGCGAATTTATGTATGAGAAGATTTCCATAGCGTGACCTTTGTGACGACACGCTACTTTAGATGGGCAAAATTGGTATCGGGTTAGCTACCCGTTGTTGGTTTAGTAAGATAACAATGTCATGCGGCTTATAATAATCCAAACTAACGAAATAATACTAGACGCTCAGAATTACGATGTATTGCCTGACTAGCAATACTGGGTCATACTATTGATATTATGTTTGTGTTTTGGTTTTCATAACCATACTCATATAACGGTTTTTATTTTCATACAACGTCGTAAGACGTATTGTATGACGTTTTTACGACATTGGCTCGTATAATGATTTTAAGGCTTTTTATAACCATATTCATATAACGGTTTTATTTAATCTATACAACGTTGCAAAACGTATTGTATGGTGTTTTTAACGACAATGATTCGTATAATGATTTTTAAGGCAAATGCCTATATTATGATTTTCGATAAAGATTTGTATAAAATGACTTTGGCTATTTTATGACCTATTAAAATGATTTGTACAAAATGATTTTCAGTAATAATCTTATACTGATATTATATTGATGGATTTTATTAAACTCTATGAATTCACTCGGCGTTATCGCTGACCTTTTCTTTTAACATGTTTTATCTCAGGTACTTGAAGGTAATTCTCGGGAAGACGACAAGAATTCATGGCCCGCACTTAAACAATATTTTCCATTCAAATACTTTGTAAAACTTTGTATGAAATAATATGACTTGGGACCGATGTAACTTTGATATTTATGAATGGAAATGATTTATTATTAAACGACGCGATTTTTATGCGTTGTCTATGATGTGAGTAATGTGCTATCCCGTAACACCAACTAGTCTTCCGCTGTACTAAGTTGTATAAATTTGGGGGTGTTACAGTTTGGTATCAGAGCTCTCGTTATAGAGAACGAAAGATTTTTAAAACCAAAGGTTTTGAATAAAACATTTCAAAATCTTTTAACTATAAACATTTTTCTAAAAATGTCTAAAAATCTTTTAACTATAACGGTGCCGAAGAATTCCCGAGTTACCGACAAGGCCAAGACTGAGAAGTGTTATTTTAATATATATATAACTTGGATTATATATATATATGATGTAATTTTACTACATGATTGTTTGATGATTATTTTGATTTTTATACGAGGTATTTATACGACGTAGATTGTCACAAGGAACCCTAAATCCTCTAGTAAATTAATCGAAGCTATTCTCGTAGGAATTCTAGCTATCCTAGATCTAAACCAAGTTGTGGATATCTATGATCCCAACAAATGGTCGATATTCGTAGAAATGTAGATATTAGTTGATTGTGAAATTGAAGAAGAATTAGCGAGATTAAATCTGATATCGATGTCATGACGATCTTTCCTTATAGAGTGGAGTTTGACAAAACGTTATCACCTGGAAAGATGTCATCAGATTCGTTGTCACCCAATTCTTAAATTGAAATCGAAAGGGTGAATGTTGCACTTGAGGCTGTTATTGGAACCATTACCCAAAAGCCTCATGCCACTAATACCTTTCCGAGAAGTCTAAGTTGAATGATCAAGTCATTTCATATTAATGACTCATTTGATAATTGTTTTTGTAAGAGCTAATAGGATTGGAAATTAAGTGTTGATTTATATTGAGATTGTTTTGCCTTTACAAGGCCGAAGAATAAGATTGGAAGTATTGGAGAATGAAGTAGGATATCGACTTGAGTATAAAATTGGTTGAAACTTGAATAAAGTAAAATTTAACCCATATGGAATATGAGGTTGTTAAGAGGAAATTATTAAGTCATGTGATTGATTTATAAGGTTTTTATTGATTGTTAGTTTGTGTTAAGTGTTGTTCCTAGGCCATTGTCCACTGACGAGGATGCCCAGTGTCCAAGAAATAAATTGAAGAAACCTTCTTCTGAATTGGGACCGATGGATCTTCTGGGACATGTGGAACACCTAATGACTCTTGTAGATTAGTATTCATTGTGGTATCTTTTAAAATAATCCCTAACTTAACTGAGATATCAGTTGGTAGGATGAGTTCTGAGAATTGTATGACATAGTGACGCGTAATGTGTTACGGTACAATTTTGACTTGTTTGTGATTAATGAAAAGACTACCTTTGATTGCTAAATTCTACATATATCGATGATATCTATCTTTTATTGCTTCACCCTAATGTTCGCATTAGTGATACAACCATTGAACGAGTACTCATCTCGATTTAAGTTACGTTGTGGATTATTCTCTTTGTATTCCTGAGTGCCATCGAGGTCACGAACCTCATGATTAATTGGCTAAGCTCATTTCTTATCATATTGTAGTTAATTCTTGGTGAACAAGCTTTCATCACTCTTTTGCAGATCACTCATTGTTTTTATAAGATAAAACCGTATCCATTGAGAAAAATTGAATTTTCATTACTATAAGGATTATTCAAAGTAAGATTTATAAGTGATTGTTATCGAAATGAGGTTGTTTATATAGTATCTTGGAAAACTTAATTGTTTTCATAATAAAGAAAATCTTTGTAAATTTATTTTTGATTCTTATTTAAGAATTAAGCATGAAGATGTTTTTATTATAAACATGATGATAAAATTTTTGACGAACTGAGTATTGCATCGTTAATCTTGAAATTGTATATAGTTGCGCGCCTGCATACAATTTGGAATGGACTATGCAAGACTGATTAGTAGTCACCATAAAACTGATTAATAAACATTATATTTTCTTTGAAGATTGTGAAAAATTAAATTTTACTTCCTCCGTCCCACTTTTATTGTCCTCATTTGACTTTTTGAAGTCTTACTTTTTCAACTTTGATCTTAAATAATTTTGTTTGTGTTATATATTAATTGATGAAAAATATATGAATGGATTGGTTTTTAAATGTATTTTCATTGATATAATTTTCATCAAATATTATATAACATAAACGAAATTATTAAATATCAAAGTTGAAAAAGTAAGACTTCAAAAAGTCAAATGAGGACAATAAAAGTAGGACGGAGGTAGTATGAGATCTGCAAGAAGTGCAAAATAGGGACATAGTGTTAGAGACATCTACATATGTGCCCGTGCCATCTATTCTACTGAGTCGAATTTACTCATCTGTGGAAATTGTCTTATTTGACAATTGACAATTCTTTCTTGTCCAATCCTCCCGTAGTGAGATTCTTAGGAAAAGTATCTGATTACCGAGTGTTGATACCCGACTGGATGTATTGACGTTCTTATCATTTCTTATGATTTTATTTCATTTGAATGACCTGGGTAACGATCCGAGGAGCTTTCGAATGCGTACTCAAATTATGAAAACATGGAATATATTCATATTCATTAAATGTTTTCGTCTGTATCTGATTTGAAATTCTCTCGCATAGATTATGCGTTGACCTTACTCTTTTAGGGATCAGTTATGTCTTCTGATATCCTTGAATTTGTGAAGGATTATGAATTATTATTAGTCTTTTGAGAAGTTCACATCTTATCGACGGTAACAAAACTGAAAAGTTGATAGTGCCAGTAGAATGGATTGATTGATTATGACATAACGACATTGTCTTAATTGATGGGAACTCGAATAGAATTCCCCTAAATGATAAGATGTTGATTATCAAAAGTGATCTAAATAATTCTTGATGGATGACCATATCCTGTATTTAGACTTAAAATTATACCGTGAATGATTGTGAACTAGTTATAGATATTATAATCTAGAAAGAACTTAATATGAATTTATTAAAAGATGTTTATGTTATCTAAACTTTAGGAGGTATTTGTTAATAAATTACCTAGACTTTTGCCATTAAGGCAAGTAGAGATTGATATTGATTATATTTCCGGTGCTGTACTTGTGGCTTGTGCACTGTACGTCAGCACCATCTAAATTAAAGGAATTGCCGTACAACTGAGAAAGTTGTCGGAGAAAGATTTTATTATACCAAGCCTGTCATCCTGAAGAGCTATGGTGTTATCTTTCCTTATATTTATAGATTACTGTGACTGAGTAAATTGACAATCGAAAACGATATCCATAACTCGAAATGGAAGAGTTGTTCGATCATTTACAAGGTTCTAGCAAATTTGATCCATAGCATGGTTATCATCAACTTCGCATCTGCGAAAGAGATTATCTATTCCAATCACTACATCCGGTGCTTGTAATGAACATTATGAGTTCCACGTGATGTCGTTTGGAGTGACCAATGCACATGTAGCATTCATAAATTCGGTGAATCACGTGTGTAGGCTATAATTTGATAAATTCATGCTTGTGATCATTAAGGACTATTTGTTTGTTAATACGAATAATAATGAGTTAATAATTAGTTATAGATTGCCCTGAATTGGCCGAACAATAAAAACATGTACCTCGAATAATTAACATGTGATTAATGACTTAATCCTTTACATGATTTAACCGTGTGATTAATAGATAATGGAAAATAAATTGACTCTTCAAAAAAAAATTTTGAAGTCATTTAAGACTTTGGGTTATACTAAAAAGAAAGTGCAGATATAATTTGACAAATGTTTTAACAAAGGATTTTTAGGGATTATTCCCTTATACACAAACCATTTAACTAAACTTCTGTTTAGGGGTAAATGTTTGTGTATACCTCAAGATAACTTAAGAAGGATTGAGTAAACCATTTATACCATAACTTGAAATTTGAAACGACACTTTTTGCTTTTCAACTAAGAAAATTTTGACCAAAGTATAAATCAAAGATTTTTCGAACAACTACGGATCTTATTAAATATTTTGGATAAATCAACAAAAATCTTGTTAATTAAATTCAAATTTATTTTGAACATTTTATATAATTGGTCGAACTAAGAAATTTAAAATCTTTACGTTTACATTTCATAAAAAATGAATAATAATTATTTAATTAATTATAATAATTATCGACGCTTTAGACGTCTGATTGAGTAAAACGGATAAAAATGATAGTTGAGAAGAAACTAAAACTTAGAAAATGTGAAGAAAGAATTTTGAATAAATACGGTTATGATACTTATTTCATCAGCAAAGTGAACGTAATTACTGACGCATAATATAGAAAGAATACCTGAGTGAATTATGGACACGATAATTATATCATCAGGAGAGGTGAATATAGGTACCGACGCATCATGTAGAAAAGATAAAGAATCAATTACGATGTATCTCTTAATAATGAAGGCGCAAAATAAATTGCCGAACGATATAAAAATAAACAGTTTGTAAGAAGGATAATATAGATTATAAAAGAGGCTCGCGGCTAATGCGAACCATTAAAATTGAGAAGCCGATAGCGTTAAATGTTTTAAAGGCCACTTGTGATTGCCTAAATATGGAGATTGTGAGATATAGTTTTGTTGGAATTTGTAAGTATAAGTATTCTATTTATGTCATTCATGACTAAAAGTATCTTTGTCTGAAGAAGGTGTACTGATGGCAAATTATGAAGGCAGACATCGCCTCACACAATAGTAAACATCTAGCTATTGCAAAGGTCATCATCTGAATTTGATTCGATTTGGGTCATCGTCGACAGACTGACCAAATCTGCTAATATCATTCCCGTTAATGATAAATGCAAAAGAGTTATGTAAACATAGTGTGCCTGTATCGAACATCTTTATCAAGATCCTCGCTTCGCATCGAATTTCTAGAGATTTGCTCAGAAATCATTGAGAACGAACCTTGATGAGAGTACCATGTACCACCCCAAATCGAAGGGACGAGGTAAAGTAACGATACAAAGTGATATAAGTGCTGTTTTATGTTTGAATGATTGACCTTTGGTAATAGACCATATAATCGCTTTCTTTTGGAAGGATTATCATTGATAATCATCGTATTAGGATCGAGATCGAATCTTGTTAGGATCTAAATCTTAGAGCATCTATAAGCAAGAGTTGAGATGAAGACACCCGACATACACCCATTGTGAGTTGGACATGTCTTTTAGGTTTAAGGTTTCCTATGATGGTGAACCTATCCTTGCAAAATACCCGACCCGCGAGATCTGAAATGATTGTTGAAATTAGTATTTGATTATTGACAGCCGGTAGTAGGCAAGAGGTTATGTGAATATGAAATGTAGATCTTGAAGTGCCAAATGGGTAGCGAAGTTATGCCACAATTTTTAACCTTGGAAAAATGAATTCATGATCTGACAAATCATGGGATATAAGTCCCCGTTGTATGGGACCATTAAGATGATGTAAAAGATTGGTTTGAAAGGCATATAAGCTGGATCTACCTTAGGACTTCAAGGACTGCGTGAATTATGTTTCGTAAATCGAACTTGATGGAATATCTATCAAGTGAGAATCTGATTATTCTTAGTAGAGCTTAGATCGGCGAAAAGTTGCATTCATCAAAAACCCGTGAACATCATGGATAGAGAAAGTAAGTCAACATTAAGCCTGATCTTATTCCCGTAGCTATGTTTGATGAAATTCGCGTATTATAATGAATTGCACTTGTGAGAAAGGACCGAATATGGAGGAAATACCCACATGGCTTTAACTCAATAAGAAGCGAGTAGTAAGATGATCTTTGAGGACAAAGATCCTGTTAGGGGTAAATGCTGTGACAATCCGTCAAATTATGGTCAATATTTTATTCTCAATATTTATTTGAAAATATTATTTTATGAACTCACTTATTTTTGGGAAGAAATTTGGATTTACGTCTTAAAGTAGCATCGACTACGTCTAAACCGGAGGATTCTACGTTACGTGCTTACGTTTACATACACCGTTTTTGGTGACAGTCTGACATTTCAGAAAAATAAATTTATCCGTGAATATTATTTTGAGATTTAAATTTGTGTTGGTTCATAAACTCACAAATTTACGAGAAGAGATTAGGACTTACGATTTTATTTTAACGTCCTTTATGATTAAACCGGAAACCTTAGGATTACGTATTTACGTTTTCGAACTCCGTTTTTGATGAAACAATTTTTATTGGATTCGTTTTGTGACGGTGATTCATAATTTATAAAAACGTCTTTCGTAAAACGACCCGAGGGCACGCAAATCGAGGAAACTAGAATCGAGGAGTACCCGTAAATAAATGGGGATGAGACAAGTGGGACATTTGTCCCAACCCCATCAAAACTGGCCATATAAGCTAGCTAAACCATGAGGTGTCACAACCTCATAAACAAGTTAACACATGTTAACTTGTAGCTTACAAAATAAGCCAATACTCCTCAAAACCATTAGCAACACTCACACACATCATTTCACACATGCAAAACCACTTCAAACACTCTCTTCCTCCTCCATTGTGCCGTCCCATTTCTCCCCAAAAACACCCAATTTGATCTTGATTCCACCACAAAATCATGTGTTATTTACACATATGTTGAAGCCACTTTGAAACCCTATTGATTGGTGGTGCTTATAACATCCAAGGAGGAGTTTTCATGGAGTAGTAGGGCTGATTTTCCATAAGGTATTCATGAAGAATGGTGTTCTTGAAGATGGTATTGGCTATGCACAAGTTTCTCCATCAAAAACCATGTCCAAATCATAACCTACATCAACTTGGTGGTATAAAGATTGTCCTCCTCATCTTCTTGTTATTTTGATTATGTAAACATGTATTTTATTTCCTATTGTATATGTATATGATGATTATATGATGATAAAAATGTTATGTGGGGATTTGGTGTTGATAAACATGATTAAAAAGGTGAAAAACCATAAGAAACAAGGTTAAAATCTTGGTTAAATTTGCTGGCTGTATAAAACAGTAAAGAAACAGGTCATGGACTGATAAAATGATGAAGTAGAATCCATTTACAGTAAGCTATATGTCTTGTACACATGTGAGAGTTGGCCATGCAATGGAATCAAAATAATGAGTGAGATATGATCAAAACAAGTTAGGTGGTTTAATCTGAATAAGCAGTTTTGTAGGGACTGTTAAGGCAAGTTAAACTCAAAATGGGCAGTAGCTATAACTAAGTTAAATGTAGCACATAATATTAAGAACATGTCACCCAAAAATGAGCTTCTAATTCATTATAGAACTCTAGATATGTTAAAAATGGTGAACATGAAGATAAAAATCAGATTTTTGGAAATAATGTTTATTATTATTATATAAGCACTCACATTTCTTTTTTATAAAATATATAATAAAAACCCACTAACTTATAAAACTTATTTATATAAATGTATAAAAGGTTAATTAAATGGATAAATTATATAAATGGTGGTGAAATAATATTTATAAGTAATAAAAACTATAAACTTGATTTTTACGACTTTTTCGGCTATCGCCGTAAAATTAACGTTTTTCGCCAAATAAAAATTAGACGGTTGGACCCGTATAATGTAAACTTTATAAAAGTCATATACTGATATATAAGTAACCAATACAAGTAAAAACCGATAAAACCCGAACTATAAGAAATACGGACATTTACGAGCTAACTAAACATATTGGACTAATAAATGGACTTAATAAGATAAATACTTGTAAAAAGAACTTATTGGGCTTAACCCATTTGGGCCCAACATGGAAAGTATATATACTGATAATATAGGTATAAAAGGGATTAAAACAAGTTAAAGAACTTATAATAAGTTCATTGGACTTAAAACACGTAAATAGGTAAAACGAGAAAACTAGTATAAAAGTTATCGACACATAACACAAAAATGAGTAAATGAGGATATGTAAACCCACTTGATCATCATATATATATAATCATCATATGTATACATAATTGTTATTTTTATAAAGTCATTGGACATGAGTCTAAGACAAGTATTATTTGTCTAGGTTTCCGTGATTAAAGCACGTACCGTACATCCGAATTGCCGATAACCCGCCTTCCCACATCAACGTGAGTTCATAGCCTCGCACTCTTTTAAATGTTTTTATAAATGTTTTATAAACCCGCGAGGGAGATAACATGTTAGTTTTTATAAAATAGGACACCATTTGTCCCGATTGTTTGTTTATTGATTTTGGACCCGAATGATTGAATGACCCGATTGTATGACCCGATAAATGATTAAAGGACCCGATAGATGAAAATTAAATGGATTATTAAAGTTAGGTTATGTCACTAAAAGTCCCATTAGCATGAATTGTGAACTACCGGGATTTGGTAGACGCTTATGCATTTAATAGTACTATTTGGGGACGATCACCCCAGTTCGCGCCTTGACGGTTGATCCCCGTCGTGCCACATTGATTGGTAAGCGAATTTATGTATGAGAAGATTTCCATAGCGTGACCTTTGTGACGACACGCTACTTTAGATGGGCAAAATTGGTATCGGGTTAGCTACCCGTTGTTGGTTTAGTAAGGTAACAATGTCATGCGGCTTATAATAATCCAAACTAACGAAATAATACTAGACGCTCAGAATTACGATGTATTGCCTGACTAGCAAATACTGGGTCATACTATTGATATTATGTTTGTGTTTTGGTTTTCATAACCATACTCATATAACGGTTTTTATTTTCATACAACGTCGTAAGACGTATTGTATGACGTTTTTACGACATTGGCTCGTATAATGATTTTTAAGGCTTTTTATAACCATATTCATATAACGGTTTTATTTAATCTATACAACGTTGCAAAACGTATTGTATGGTGTTTTTAACGACAATGATTCGTATAATGATTTTTAAGGCAAATGCCTATATTATGATTTTCGATAAAGATTTATATAAAATGACTTTGGCTATTTTATGGCCTATTAAAATGATTTGTACAAAATGATTTTCAGTAATAATCTTATACTGATATTATATTGATGGATTTTATTAAACTCTATGAATTCACTCGGCGTTATCGCTGACCTTTTCTTTTAACATGTTTTATCACAGGTACTTGAAGGTAATTCTCGGGAAGACAACAAGAATTCATGGCCCGCACTTAAACAATATTTTCCATTCAAATACTTTGTAAAACTTTGTATGAAATAATATGACTTGGGACCGATGTAACTTTGATATTTATGAATGGAAATGATTTATTATTAAACGACGCGATTTTTATGCGTTGTCTATGATGTGAGTAATGTGCTATCCCGTAACACCAACTAGTCTTCCGCTGTACTAAGTTGTATAAATTTGGGGGTGTTACAACTTTTTCCCTGGGTTCTTGAATATAAGTGTGATTTAGATACTCATGTATTATGTGTTACTATGTAAGACCACTATTATATGTTGGATTCATCCATGATCATCGACTAGTACTCATGTGAATGGATGAGTTTCATGTCATCTAGTAAATGAATCTTGTTAATCACTTTTGTAAAGATTAGTGAATTAAACATATACCAACTCTTGCATAATCTCATATACTACCCTAGTTATCGAAATCAAGCATAAACTTATCTTAATGCTGTTGGTATGACAAAGTCTTTAGCCAGATTCTTGTCATATCAATTAGATGTTGCATGCACGACTAGTAATCGGTATGTTGTCTTACATTGTTTATGTGCTTATATTTCATCATTGCTACCTATCTATCATATGGTTATGACCTTAGCCAAACGCACCCTTTAATACCAATTGTTAAGTATATCTTTAGAACTTGTAACACTCAAGAGGTAATTGTTTTAATATTGTGATAACAACAATCCCGTGGAACGAACTGGACTTTATCATTAAGCTATGCTATACATGAAAGGGTATACTTGCCCGTGTTTATGTTTCTAGTCATTTGTGTGGTAACATCTTGAATAAAAATTAAGACTTGCAAACGAACATCAAGTTTTTGGCGCCGTTGCCGGGGATTGATTAGTTATTTATTTTGAAACATTCTAAAATACTTGGTAAAACAAAAATTATAAATCGTCGTACAGATTTCTGGCAATCTGAAAAAGTTTTTAATGAAAAAGATAAAAAGTGCGCCGCACATTTGATACGAATTTTCAAAATGTTGGTAGAAACGACCCCAAAACACCACCAAAACCTTTTACTCTCAAAACTTACTGCTGAAAACATGAGAATTGCTTTATGTGTGCTTATGCTTTTTGAGCTTATGTGTTTGTTAATATTGCATTTCAAGAAAAACAAAAAATATTTTCTTTCAATATTTTATTTTCTATTTAATTTACTCTTTTGGTAGAATAATTTGCTTTGGTATGTCTTATTTGATATTTATCATGATTTGTGGTAATTTTCTGGAATTTTTAACAACTTTAAAATACAAGAAAATGAGCAAACAAGCGGAAATGAAAAAATAGTTATTTCTTGCAAAATACTTGAGAACATCTTACAAAATTTGGTCACTATTTCTTATTTTGACTACTTGTTAAGGAAGTATTATGAAAAAAGTCTTATAACATTGTTTAATTGGTATATAGATCATACAGTTATGAACAAATAAATTCTTGCAGAAAGTGCGCCGGCTTTTCTGTATCGGGCAAAAGTGCGCCGCACATCTCAAAAGTGCGCCGCACAACTGGAAAAACAGTACGCAGAATTTGCTTATAACACGATTAAAAAGAGATTTTCATCGAAACTAATGAGTTGCCTTAAGACTACATGATATGAAATGTCAATTGGATTTTATGGCACTAACATACTAATGTTTCTCTTGATGTTTTGTTGTTTTAAGATGGATCCAAACACTAGCTTGGGAAGGCTATGCTTGGGAGAGGATAAGCATATTAGCCTAAATGATAAGATTGAATCGGATGGAGAATGGTCAGGATCTGAATATAGGGACACAACCGATAGTGGGATTCAAAAGGTCCTAACTTTCTATCGTTTGGAAGACTTGACACCTAGCGAAAAGTACTCAATGCCTTGTCATGTGGAAGGTAATTTTCCTATGATGGGCAAGTTGACTTGGAAATAGAGAAGAGTTTTGTTAGCAATGAACTTGTAGTGGAGATTGGCTTAACCTACAAAACGCATCGTAATGGGGACAAAGAAATAGATAAGAAGCTCATTGTTATGATCAAGGACGAATTGTTTTTCGTCGACTTCTTCGTCAATCCGGAAGAAGATGACTGTGAACCGTGTGCAATATTTAGGAGATCTTTCCTAAAGCAAGCCAATGCACAAATCGATATCACTTGTGGCATACTCACCTTATGGCCAAAAGTGCATGAAAGCTTGGACTTGCAAGAAATTGACGAGATAATTGATAATCTCGACTTTGATGAATTAGCACCTATTGAAAACGAGGGAGTTGATACTCCTAGATTTGTTTGTAATATGGGGAAAGGCAAAAGAAACAAAGGAAAATAGTCTGCTCATGCTTACAAATTAAACTATAATGGTGAAAGACCTTCTCTCACCATTAATAAACCCTTAACTAGAGAAGAACTAACAATGGAAGAATTAAGGGAAGACGTTGAAGAAAGAGTAATGTTGTTAAACATGAATCGACCAATCATTGAAACATTAAAATACATTGATAAGTATAAAATGATTGTCGATGGGGTCTTGCTTGATAAGTTGAAGATTGAAGATGGATTAACCTCGGAATATGAGGATGTGGCAATCCAAATGCTCCGTGAAAACAAAGTAATGAAAGAAAAAGTAGATCCGGGTTATTTTGTCCTACCTATAAGGTTGGAAGGTAAAACTACATACAATGCTTTGGTAGACACTGGTTCGAATGTTAATATCATGCCACTTGGAATCTTAATAATATTAGATGTTGGAAGAGTCAAACCAAGGTTTGATCGAATAAAAATGCTTGATCACTCCTACGCGGAGGGATTTGGGCGTTTGCTTGGAGTTCTATGCCAAATAGGGTCAACCACCATACTAGCTGATTTTATGCTTCTCGATATTCCTATTGATCGAGATATTCAACTCGTGGTTGGAAGAAAGTTTTTGCACACCGTTGGTGCAAAGGTAGATGTTGGAAAAGCTATCATGGCTAGCTTTGATGGGTTTGTCCATCAAACATATAATGTGCTAAAAGCAAAAGAACATGATGATAGTGATGATGAAGATGATAAGTACTACACCATGAAAAGAGATGAAAACGGTATGCCGATTTATGGTCCACATTTGCAACGATCGACGGAACCGGAAGAACAATTTGATGCTTCACTAAGTGAAAGGAGCTACCATAACCCTTTCTTTGATATTTGTGTGTACAAGAAAATTGTGGGGATGCTTGGAGTACTTCCTGTATCATTGAAATACAAAGATTGGCAAGTGGGTAACAAGCGAGAATTTGAAAATATTGCTAAAGATGGAGATAGTGAATGACACGTTGCCATAGTCATTGTTGATCCATGTCGAAAAAGGTACGAAAAAGTGTACGAGAAAAAGGACTCTAATAGAGAGGTCACGGGACGTTACACGGAGAGTGATATCATGTCACCTCTGAATTTCTGCTACAACTAAGAGGAAAGGAAGAAAAGAGGAGTGCATCATTGGCTCCTAGTTACTTTTATGCATTTTTATCCTTTTGTATAAGATAATCAAATAAAACGAAGTAATCTAAGAGTCCTAGAAGTTTTAGGATGGTCTTAGAAGTAGGGAATGTTCTCCCTAATTTTTTTTATTTTTATCGAATGAAATTGGAGGTTTTATTTTAAAAATTTTATGTTTTGTATACTAAGAAAAAAAATGAAATACTGTAAACCATGTCTGGATGCACAGAATGTGCGCCGCACATTTCACAAAGTGCGCCGCACTTCTGGGCGGATTTTTTGTATATATCCCGTTTTTCTCATTAGAAACTAAAAAAAACACAAAACCACCTGACGATTTTTAATCATCACCAAAAATATTTTCGAGTCTTTGCTCCAATTTCACATTCGAGATCATGTCTAGGGTAAGTCAAATCATTCAATGTCAT
Organism: Glebionis coronaria; assembly: GCA_025667525.1. Lineage (NCBI taxonomy): Eukaryota > Viridiplantae > Streptophyta > Magnoliopsida > Asterales > Asteraceae > Glebionis > Glebionis coronaria. Next base: position 78,046,460 of record CM046881.1, on the reverse strand, counting down.
CAGCTGAGAATGTAGTTATATTTAATTCATGTTTGTTTGATTTAATTAAGTTTTAAAATTTTGATTAATTTTCAATTAGGGTTCTTAATAAATGGAGAACAAATTACAATTCAATTAGGAATTAGGAATGTAGAAATAGATTAAGAAATGATTAGATTATAGTAAGATAAAACTGAAAAAGAGGGTTTAAAAAAAAACCTTTGAAATGAAGCAACGTCGTGGATTAGAACGAATTAGGAATGGGTTAGTGTTCGATTCTAGCCATAGTTATTAGTTTCTAACCAATTAGTTTGTGGATTTGGTTAGCTACTAGTATTACCCTGACATTTGCTGAAAAACCCAGAATGTGTGCCACACTTTGCATATTGTGCGCCGCACTTTTAAGGAAATTTTCCTAGAAAGTACGCTGCACATTCCAAATTGTGCGCCACACTTTTCGTCTGGAAAACAAACAGAATGATCAGAACGTGATATTAGGATCACCGTTGACCCCTAACGCTTATCTAATGTTAATATATGTTTGTATGTGATGAAAATTTTCAGAATCCAGGTTCTGGAAATTACGAAACCAGCTCGTCTAGCCGAGGAAAGAAGCGAAGGCCTACCGAATAGGCAAGTTCCGCACTCATGGGAACACCGAATCACCAATTCTTGAACTGGCATGGATGTACTAATGATACCAAAACCATCTACAACAATGCTCTTAGTCTTTTAATGCCAAAACAAATTTTTACACCTAGCATTGTGGATTTTGGAGTTTTGAACGAGCTTGGTTGTGAAGCTCAAATAAGGGAGATGCTTAGGATAGTAGTGATAGAGGCTGGAGGTAATGAAGTCTTGTTTGAATCCGGTGCTTGGATTCGTGCTTTTACTTGTAGGGAGAAAATCTATGCGGAGCTTGTTCTCGAGTTTTTCTCTACTTTTAATTTTGATGAAGATGCCGAAGGATATGAGTTGTTGACTAAGAAGATTTTGACTTTTAGACTTTGTGGAAAGGGACATTCTTTGACTTTGAAAGAATTTGCTAAGTACTTGGAGTTGTATAATAGAGAGGAGCGAAAGGTGGAAGGATTTGAGGTTTATTTCCAAGGAGGGGAACGTGATCATGGAGACTTTAATGCTAATGAATTTTGGGCATCAATTTGCCCGGATGAGGATCCATTGAGCTTATCTAGGAGCTCGGCCACTAGAATTTCTAGTCCACTTTTTAGAGTGCTTTAAAAGATGATTGCTTATGTCGTTTGCCAAAGAACTACGGGATATGATAAAATACAAAAGATTGATTTGTGGTTATTGAGCATGTTTAGGGCAAGAACCGTGAGCAATACGCTAATGTGGCTTGGGTGATAGCAAAATGGATGAAAAGGAAAGGTCCTGGTAGTCAAGCGGGTTGTATGATTATGTGTGGACAATTTGTGACTGGGTTAGCTCGAAGAATGGGGCTTTTAAGTGATCAAGTTGTGAGTAGTCTTAGTCCACCGACTGTTTGTGATACCATTGACCGAATTACCTTGAGAGATTTGATTGGAGCGGATGGAAGGTTGATGAGAGAAGACTCGCATGTTAGAGCACCTCGTGTAGGTATGGCGAGAGCTCCTCGTACATCACTCCAAGATGTTTGTGATAGAATGGGAAGGATGGAGGTTAGGCAAGACCAACTTGGGTTTATGATGGAGCGCCAATGTTATAGTATGGATCGATACGCTACAGTTTTTGAGAGGATGGCGGAACAATATCATGTTCCGATGAGTGGACCTTATGGACCACCCGGATATCACCACGAGCCATTCTACTACACCCAACAACCACCACCCTATCCACCACATTTTTACCCATCTCAAGCTCCAAGGAATGATGAAACTGAAGAGGATATGTGAAGCCTCGTATGTGTGTGACTTTTGTGTTAGTCACATTTGAAACAATTTGAAAACATTTTATTTGGGCTTTGTAATATGCCTTTGTTGGCATTTAGGACAACTTAATACTTTGTATGTGGGATTTTTATTTTTTATTTGGTATGTGAAATATGTTTGTATATACTATTTGTGTTAATTTACAGAACATAAGCGAGTCAAGGCGAACTTAGGAGAAGATTGAAGATCTCGGCTTCGCTCACGACTTGGAATAAAAGGGAAGTATTATTCTTATTTTCCCTCTAATTTTTACTTTTTCTTTATGTTTAGCATTAGGTACAATGCTCATAATAAGTATGGGGGGTGATTGAGTGAAAATAAGATTGAATAAAAGCTTGTTTATAAAAAAAAAATTTCTGAAATTTTCTGTACCCAGAAGTACGCGGCACATTCCAAATTGTGCGCCGCACTTTCTGGGCGAATTTTTAAAATTTTTGTACAGTTTTAATAAAAAAAAAGTTTTTGTCGAAGGATTGATAATTCTTATAATTTTAAAGCTATTTTGACTCGGAATTGATAACGTTATTTACACAATACTTTATTCATAATTGTGAGGATCTTTTCCGTAAGCATTCTTACATTTTAAATTGTGTGTGCCGATGATTAGTTTAATTCTAGAACTTGTGCTTAGTAATATTTACGAGACCATAGTGGGATCATACTTGTATGATAAAAGGTATTTTAAATGATAAAGAGGCAAAATAAATAAAAAAGAAAATATTGAAAGTTTTGCCGATGTTTTTAAGATGATTATATTGTTGGAAACCATATTGTGAAATGATAGTGTATCATAAGTATGGGGGAAGCATGTTCTCCCAAAAGAAAGATTGTGGTATAATATAGAAAAAAAGGAATAAAAGGCAAAAGGAAGCCTAAAAACTTTCGAGTCATTCGCAAAGCAACAACATAAAAAGATGATGTATTATTCTTTAAAACATGCGGTGGTAATAAAAGTTTTTGAAAAAGACCTCTTTTGATATTCTACTTGGTGCTTACGCCAAAATTTGGTTTAGTTTAGTTCCTTGCACAAGCGTATGGTAATTTACTTTTCATGACCGTGCTATTGAGCGATAATCTACCCGTAATAAGGAGAGTGTGTGAAATAAAAATATCTTCTTCGTGAGGTGTTTTATGGCGTTATCTTTGTTTTTCAATTTGTTAGCTTTATCTATTCTTTCGACACTTATCAAAAATATATTTTTCCTTACTTGAGGACAAGCAAGAAGTTAAGTATGGGGGAATGTGATAACGCCTCATTTATACATGTTTATAATGATGCATTTGTCCTTGTTTGCTATGTGAATAAATAAATTATGTGTTGAATTGATACTAATAAAAAGTATTGTTTGTATTGTAGCCAAGAAAGAAACCATGAAGGAAAAGAATGAAGAAATAAAGAATAAAGGGGCTAAAGAAGAAATTATGCTGAAAAGGAGCAAAAGTGCGGCGTTCATTCAAAGTACCCCGAATTTGGAGAATAACAAGAAGTGCGACGCACAAACTCAGAAGTGTGGCGCACATTTACACCTGATGAAGTGCGGCGCACAAATGAACAAGTGCGGCGCACATTTTACTGCAGTTACATAATTAAGTGCAATTATGCATGGATATTATGGGGAACCTTTGATATACTTCCAGGGTTTATAACCTATGAATTTTCAAGTATAAATAGGACCCTTGGCCAGGCATAATCATATCTCATTCCTCACTTCCTCCATTGTTTGGGAGAAACAATAATCAAGGATTTCTCTAAATCCTTGATCATAGTCACTAGAATTAGTAAAACCTTAGTTGGTTTATGGTATTAGTGTTAGAACAAGAAACTCAGAAGTGTTGCTAGCCATTTGTAATAAGTTCAAACACTTATAAATCCTTTGGAAGCAATTATTGAAATAATCTTGTGGTATAATTCTTATTTCAATTATGTCAATCTTTTCCTTTGATTTACATATGTTTGAAACGATCTTTTTTACTGTTATTATGGAGTAGTGTGATGTGCACTTGGTTAAGGTTTAATAGCCTTATGATTAGATGTGAATTTTAGCTTTGCTGGGGCAAAGTGCGACGCACAATTAGCTTTGTGTGGCGCACTTTTTCCCTGGGTTCTTGAATATAAGTGTGATTTGGATACTCATGTATTATGTGTTACTATGTAAGACCATTGTTATATGTTGGATTCATCCATGATCATCGACTAGTAATCATGTGAATGGATGAGTTTCATGTCATCTAGTAAATGAATCTTGTTAATCACTTTTGTAACGATTATTGGATTAAAACATATACCAACTCTTGCATAATCTCATATACTACCTTAGTTATCGAAATCAAGCATAAACTTATCTTAATGTTGTTGGTATGACAAAGTCTTCAGCCAGATTCTTGTCATATCAATTAGATGTTGCATGCACGACTAGTAATCGGTATGTTGTCTTACATTGTTTATGTGCTTATATTTCATCATTGCTACCTATCTATCATATGGTTATGACCTTAGCGAAACGCACCCTTTAATATCAATTGTTAAGTATATCTTTAGAACTTGTGACACTCTAGAGGTAATTGTTTTAATATTATGATAACAACAATCCCGTGGAACGAACTGGACTTTACCATTAAGCTATGCTATACATGAAAGGGTATACTTGCCCGTGTTTATGTTTCTAGTCATTTGTGTGGTAACATCTTGAATAAAAATTAAGACTTGCAAACGAACATCAATCTAACGGGTGAGAATGAGGAGATTCTTGATGTTGCTGAAGTTCAAGAGATTCAAGAGTCTTTAGTCAGTTCTTTGGACCATCAAAAACCACCTTGGTCTTATAAAGTGGAGCCCTTGCCTTCTACTTTTGACACGGCCACTAAGCCGTCTTTAGAGGTGCCTCCAACTCTTGAGCTAAAACCTTTACCATCCAATCTCAAATATGCTTTTCAAGGTCCTAACAATACTTTACCCGTTATTGTTGCTTATGATCTTTCTGAATCACAAGAGGAAGCACTTCTAAAAGTGCTTTTCAAGTACAAAGCAACAGTGGGATGGACAATTACAGACTTGAAAGGGATTAGCCCTTCATTATGTATGCATCGAATTGTTACGGACCCAGATATTAAGCCATCAAGAGATGCACAAAGGCGTCTGAATCCTAATATGAAAAAGGTAGTGAAGACGGAAGTTCTTAAATGGTTAGATGCTGGTATCATCTATCCCATCTCGGATAGTAAATGGGTAAGTCCCACTCAAACGGTGCCTAAAAAGGCCGGAATCACTGTTGTGGAAACCGAGAATGGAGAAAGACTCACCACCCGACCAGTTACTGGGTGGAGAGTTTGTATAGATTACCGTAAGCTGAATAATACCACATCTAAAGATAACTTCCCACTACCCTTCATTGATCAAATAGTTGAGAAGCTTTCTGGTAAGAAGTTTCATTTCTTCCTGGATGGGTACTCCGGTTATAATCAAATACCCATCCATCCTGATGACAGGCCAAAACTACGTTTACATGTCCATATGGGACATTTGCATTTTGAAGAATGCCTTTTGGCTTGTGTAATGCACCCGCTACCTTTCATCGGTGCATGATGAGTATCTTTTCCGACATGGTTGGAGAATCTGTAGAGATATTTATGGATGATTTCTCCATCTTTGGTCAATCCTTTGAGAGTTGCCTTGATCAGCTTGAAAGTGTGTTAAAAAGATGCACCAAAACTAATTGGTGCTTAGTTGGGAGAAGAGCCATTTCATGGTTCGAGAGGGAATTGTATTAGGGCATTTTGTGTCTGAAAAAGGATTTGAGGTTGACCGTGCCAAGGTACAAGTAATTTCAACCCTTCCTCCTCCCACTACCATCAAAGGAGTGCGATCTTTTCTTAGTCATGCTGGGTTCCATAGGCGATTTATTAAAGATTTTAGTGCAATATCAAAGCCTCTTTGTAATTTACTATTAAAAGATGCACGATTTGACTTTAATGAATCATGTCTTAAAGCATTCAACATGCTTAAGTAAAAGCTTGTAGAAGCCCCTATTCTGCAGTCACCTGATTGGTCGAAGCCTTTCGAGATCATGTGTGATGCGAGTGATTATGCCGCTGGGCGGTTTTGGGACAAAGGGTCGATAAGAAACCCGTTGTAATCTTTTACGCTAGTAAGACTTTTTCAGAAGCTCAAATGAATTACACTACTACTAAAAAAGAGTTGTTAGCCGTGGTTTTTGCTCTTGATAAGTTTAGATCATATATTTGGGGGCATTCTAAGGTGATAGTACTTTCTGATCATAGTGCCTTAAGACATTTGTTGACTAAGAAAGAGACAAAACCGAGGTTGCTTAGGTGGATTTTGCTTTTACAGGAATTTAATCTAGAAATACGGGATAAAAAGGGGTCAAAAATGTGGTTGCCGACCATTTGTCTAGAATTATCCCTCCACCGTTCAACCCTTCTGACGTGATTAAGGAAAGCTTTCCGGATGAAAGCTTGTTTGAGGTTTCTAAGGTTCCTTGGTACGCAAACATAGTCAATTATCTTGCTGTTAAAAAGCTTCCGGATTTTTGGTGTAAACAACAAAGAAAATACTTCTTCTCTCAGTTGAAGCATTATTATTGGGAGGATCCGGAGCTATATAAAGTGTGTGCTGACCAAGTTGTTAGGAGATGTGTTCCAGACCATGAGCATATGGACATATTGGCTCATTGCCATTCTTATGCATGCGGTGGACACTTTGGTGTTACAAAAACTGGGCATAACATCCTACAAAGCGGTTTCTTTTGGCCGACTATATTCAGGGATGCCCAGTCTTTTGTGAAAGCATGTATTCGTTGCCAACAAGTTGGTGAGATTTCAAGGCGTGATCAAATGCCTATGAATCCCATACTTGTTGTTGAGATCTTTGACGTGTAGGGTATTGATTTTATGGGACCATTCCCCACTTCCCATGGCAATGTGTACATTTTAGCGGCAGTTGATTATGTGTATAAGTGGGTAGAGGTTGAGGCTACTAGAACTAATGACCATAGTGTAGTTCTTAAGTTTGTTAAGAAGAATATTTTTGCTAGACATGGAATTCCTAAGGCTATCATTAGTGATGGGGGTTCCCATTTTAAGAACTTCAGATTTGGGAAATTATTGAAACACTATGGAGTTAATCATAGGATAGCTACCCCTTATCACCCACACACTAGTGGACAGGTGGAAGTATCTAATAAGGAGATTAAGCAAATTTTAGAAAAGACCGTTCGTAGTGATAAGAAAGATTGGCCCTTGAGGTTAGATGATGCCTTGTGGGCATATAGGACGGCTTTTAAGACTCCTATTGGTATGTCACCATATAAGTTGGTATATGGCAAGGCGTGTCATTTACCGGTTGAGATAGAGCATAGGGTTGAATGGGCAATTAAGACCGTTAATCTAGATTTAGAGAGAGCGGGTAGTTCTAGGAAACTTCAGTTATCTGAATTTGATGAGATTAGACGTGATGCTTATGAAAGTTCTAGGATTTATAAGGAGAAAACCAAAGCTTATCATGACCGACACATCACCAAGAAATCTTTCTTGGTTGGTCAAAAAGTTTGGTTATTCAATGCTAGACTTAAGATTTTTCCAGGAAAGTTGAGAAGTAAATGGATGGGTCCATACATTGTGACTCAAGTCGCTCCACACGGAGCCATTGAAATAAAAAATATGGTGGGTGGAGAGCTTTTTAAAGTTAATGGACACCGTTTGAAGCCGTATGTTGAGTTGGAGAGTGAGAATACCGAAACGGTTGATGTGGTTTACTTGGAACCACTCCAACCGTCTCAATAGCTCATGTGAGTTATGTCTGGCTGAAAACGGTAAAATTAGCGCTTCGCGGGAGGCAACCCGTGGTTTGTGGTTTGTAGTGTGTGTATTTTCTTTTGTAATTTATTATCTTATTTTTGTGTGTGTTTAAACCTTTGAGGGTGTGTTCACTATAAACCCTCACGAGACAAAACTCGTCCAGTCGGGCTACCGAGTGGTTTAAAGGCTTGTTGCATACGCTAAATGCAACCGTGATTCCTACGAAAGTGAGTTAGGTTTTTGTTTTTGTGTGAGTTTGTCAAATTGATTTTTAACCAAAATTTCAATTTAAAGTTTTTGCATCCGGGGCATGCAATGCTTTGAGCTGAAGGGGGGGGGGGGGGGGGGGGTGGCACATGTGTTACATGTTTTTGTGTGAAATTTTGGTTAAAATATGATTTTTTGGGAAAAAATAAAAAAAATTAAAAAATTTAATCACATTATAAGAGTCTTGTGCTAATTAGATGTGGAAGTTTCTTCTACATATATGTTTGTTGAGTGTTTACAGATTCTGAAGATTAGCTTGTGGATGATTTATTGGAGCAAGCTAGAGGATTTGGCCATAATTATCAGGTGCACCCGATTCTATTGTATAATTTGGTTATTAAATTGATTTGATTGTTTGCATGTAGTTAGGCATATTTATAATTTAGATGATCAAACCACGCCGATTGAATTCCCTCCACTTACTTTTGCTTAGATCGAGTAGAAAGTTTGAATAAATAATATGAAATATAGAAATGTAATAGTTGGGTTAGGACACTTAGAATTGATCTTATTCGGCTCGCCGCCCGCGCACGGTGGCCTTAGAAAAGAGTTGGAGAACTATCATAATTATTGGTGGTACTCATATGTTGGGCTTGCCTATCTGATTCGTCACCCGCGCAAGGTGATACTTTAGTTGTTAGCATGGGTCAGACGCCAATCTTTATGATGGATAGGATTGCACTTAGCTGAGACAATGTTATGTGAAATAACCCAATCATTGTATTGTTGTAATGAAATTACGAAGATTGGCTTAATTTAGTGCATTGTATAATTAGAATATGTGGTAGATAACTCCATCATGTGATGTACCAATATGCATGAAGCATAGTTGTTCCCATTTAATTAAAACAGACTAAATTAACCGGTTCCCATGTGCCAATGTGTCTTAGTATGCACCTATATGAAAGACATTCATTTTTCTGAATGATTGGTCTTTATACCAACCTTAAAAGGAGTGTATAGAGCGTTCAGGATGACTTGTATAAGAAACGGTCCCGATGGTTAAAAAAAAGAGCTTATGTGTGATGTAAAAGAAAAAAAAGTGAAAAAAATGGAAGAAAAAAAAAGAAAAAAAAAAGAAAATAGAAAGGAGGTGAAAGTATATAAGCTAAAGTATGATTGCTTATGATGTGCTCTTATGGTATTAAAACTCCAATGTTATAAAAGGTGTAAGATATTTTCACCTCGTGTTTTAGATTAATGTCTAAATTGATTATATGTGTGCATTAGGTACGTTGGACACATGGTTAATTATATGAAACATAAAGTAAATGGAATTAATGAGAAATGGTTATGCTTAGTGTTTAAGAAGGACAAAAATATTGGTAATCATTTTGGATTATTTGTCATGTAGGGTGCTTATTAGTGTACTAGGTTGAATTTGATCTTTTTGATGAAATTTCAATAGTATGATTAAAATTAACATGCTTGTATATTTTTATTTGTATTTTACTTTGAGACAAAGTAAAGGTTAAGTTCAAGGGGGTTTGATTGGTATATTTTGCATACACCTCATAGCATGTTAATTTATCATAATTGTATATTTATTTGTCATTATATATGTACTTTTAGTATGTTTTGTGATTATGTAAGTTACGAGCGAAATGGAATAAAAATGGACGCTTTATTAACTTTTTGGATAAAAGACATTGTGAGCGCCGATAAATGAAGAAAAAATATTGAAGAAAAAGACTTGAGCGCGTCGCAATATTTTCGGTCATCTTTTATTCGTCCGGGCTTCGTTTGAGCAATTTTTGGTGTTTGGCTATTTATAATTGGGCCAAAGTTATTATATCATTAAAAAAATAATAAGAAAGAGCCCATGACCCATATTATGTACGAATGACATTATAAGAAAAAAAAGGAGATATCAAGCAACAAGAAAAGTTCCTTGGGGGTATTCACAGCCGTCGCAAAACAATATAAAAAGAAAAAAAATCGTCCATGGCAGAAAGATTGATATCAAAGAGAATAAAGAATTAGCTACTTTCGCGTTCGCCGAGACAAGGGCATTAATTGGAATTGTTGTTGGTCGTGATAAGTAATAGAAAAAGAAAAAAAAAGATTCTTTTGTTATTTAAGGGTAAAATCTATAAAATACCATCTTACTTATTGATTTGTGCCGACTTTAAACACTTACTATTTTATCTCGTGACATTACCTTTCTACTTTCAAATTCGTTCCGAAGTTAACAATTTGGTAACTTGTTACCGACACGGTGGCACAGTAATATCCACGTCATTATTTTATTTTGTTTAATACACCACGTCTGATTTCCACTACTAACACATGCTGACTAGAATAGTTGACTTATTTCATCAATCTCTTTCCCACAGTTCATTTCATTTCATCATTCTTTTCCCCAATTCAAACCACCACAAACACACAGTTAATTTCATCAATCTTTTTCCCCAATTCAAACCACCACAAACACTTCATTCCTCAATTCAAACCACCACTTGCATGTTTTTTCCCCAATTCAAACCACCACAAATCTTGTACTTTCCTTTACTTTACTTCCAGTTAAGCCCCATTCCAATCAATTAATTAACCAGAGCTCTTTAAAAACGGAAGTGTCGAAACTGGTAGGGTTGACCTGACCAAAGAAGACCCATTTGACTTTTTTTAAATGACCGCTCTATCCAGTTTGACTCTTTCTAAATTGACTATTTATAGCATTCAATAAGCACGCATACTTGCCATTATCTACAAGCACAATTTTTGTACAGGAATCACAAAAGTTAGGATAGTGAATAAGGATGTACTTTTAGATTTGAAGAAAAATATTTCTAGTTCTATTCGTGTATTTAAAAATTTAGGATAGCGAAAAAGGTAACAAATTGTAATATGACCTGGCAAACTTTACATTTTGAAGCTTGAATTAGGACCTTTAGAAACACTATGACAAAGAAGTGTTACTCGCTCCTTCGCTGTCAGTGTCAACACATCACAAAGAAGTTTTCAACAATCTAATTGGAACCCTTTAAACACATCACAAAGAAGTTGGATGCTGAATGAACTATTTTAGTTTTGGTTTTTATAATTTTATGAATGCTTTCGCTTTTTATAACAAAAATGTGATGATTAAGTTCATATTTACAAACTGTTTTAAAGAGGTGAGAGTGTATTAGTATCATGGGCGACTTGCCAAGGTAACACGTGTATTATATGAACTGAAAAAGGTACTGCAGATGGAATTTATCAAGTTGATTCTAGATAATGCATGTTACAAAATCATCAGGTATGAATTAAAAGTTATACACACGTGTATTAGCGAATACCTGATGTGCCTCTTTTCGATTGTTGAGAGACTGGAATTTTTGGGACAAAATGAGAGAATGAGTTCTGCTAGACATGAGGTTAAAGATACACGTGTCTTTGATTTTGATAGATACGTGTTTTCATATGAACCAAAGCCTGAATTGTTGTTTAAGAATTGATGTACTGTTTATAAGCATTTAAAAATATTATCTTAGCATTACTGTAGCATTGTGAGAGGTAAGCATCATGCCTTTTGTTATATATTGTAATAACTGATTTTTTTTAATAATGAATTTAATGACATGTAAAAGTAACCGGTCATAATGGTAATATTGTTACAAAACAAGCAAGTACAATAGTAAAGTCACGAGATAAAATAGTAAGTGTTTAAAGTCGGCACAAATCAATAAGTAAGATGGTATTTTATAACTTTTAACCGTTATTTAATAAAGACGATGGTTGATACACAGTGACTCGAGTGCACCGCGATGTCCGACTAATTTTGTTGTAATTCCTTCTAATAACTTAATTTATAGTTTAATCATTACTTTTGGATTATCATATTTTTATTACACTGATTTATGATTTATTTATAAATTATTTTGATTGACTTAATATTATGTTTAATTATTTGTGCGAGACAATTTATTGTTAGTTAACGATTCATACTTATTTTATTTAGTTAAAGGAAAAGATGGTCGCATAATCAACATAAGGTGTACCTAAATAAATTATTAAAACATAATTATTGGTTGGATTAATATAAGATTTATTATCGCGAGTCATTTATAAACATAATAAGTGACGACATTAATCCATTCATATTAAGTCGAAATAATCTTTGTAAACGAACTAAAAAGTTTCGATAATCCGTAAGTGTGATCAACCATAAATATTAGGAGCAGCAAGGGATTGCATTTTTCTTTTATTTGTTTACATCTTTATTATATTTTCTAGCTTAATTATTAGTTTAATAAGTATTTTAATTTTTAATCTGCATTTTTATTATCAACAGTATTTTAGTCGTTAGATTTCAAAACCAAAACTTTTATTGATCAGTGATCACCATAAAACTTAAACTAAAACCACATATTCCTCGTGGATTCGATACCTGATAGGTGTGTAAACACCCATCCTTTTACCACTTAACTACAATAATAACCAAGCCAAAACGTGTATTCTATGTCGTAAATGTCAGAATTATGCGTGGTTTGTGTTTTTGTTTTGATTTAGGACGAAAGTGTGAAAAGGGAGGAAAACACGGGCTTTCACGGGCTTTTATCGAAGAAAAAGACAAAAGACGAAGTCAAAAGATCATGAGTGCTAAAAGAACGGAAGTCCAAAGCCAATTCTGAAGATTTATCAAAGAAAAAGTCTAAAGACGGAAGTTTAATAAAAGCCCAAGAACTCAAGTCTAAATTAATGAAGAAATTACAAGACGAGTTCATTAATCCCGAGACAAAGTCGAAAAAGTCGAATTAAGAAGACGAGAAGTCGAGAAAGGAAGAAGAAGGAACCAACACATGCTTAGTTTTCCTAGTCACTATAAATAGACTCCTAATGTGTCATTAGGAGTTTGTTAGATAATTTGACACATTAGTCTTTCCACTTTATTTTTTTTATGTCATTTTAATTACTTGTCCATTTACATTCCTTGTTTTGCACCTTAATTCCTTTAATTCCATGTAAGTTTAATCTTTCCTTTTGTTGTTTAATCCTTTCTTTAATCAAGTTTTATATTAATCTCTCATTCTACCTTTCTGTTTTGCTTAATCTTTGTGCTTATCATCTTATTGTCATGCTTATTTGATTTATGGTTATGTTTTTATGTGTTTGGATGTGTTAGCTTATTGATTTGATAGCTTATTGTGTGTTTGATTTGATTTAAGTTAAGTTTTATTAGTTTGTTCTATTAAAAGTTGATTTTTTAATTTTTAATTTTATTAGTGTTTTTCAAGTTTTTGATTTGTGGTTAAATTAGTTTTTCTTAAAAGCGTTTTAGATTAAGTTTAGGTAGATTGCTTATTTGATTTTAGCTTATTCGTAGCTTATTTCTTAAGATTTCTATCTACTGTTTATCTTGCCTTAACTTCTTCGGAAAAGGGTTTTGTTTTCCTGAAAACATACCTTTTCCGAAATATCTATTATTCCGAAATTCCCTTTCTATGAGTTCATCATTTCTCTGAAAATAGTCTTTTTCCGAAATTATTCCTTTTCCGGAAATTCCGATTTTTCTGAAGATTTTTCTGAATTTACCTTTTTTCTGAATTAACCTTTTTTCCAAAAATTGCATATTTACGAAGATATACTTTTTCCGAAAATATCACTTTTTCTGAAAAGTCCTTTTTTCTGAATTTGCCTTTTTTCCGAAATAGCCATTTTTCCGAAATACTTGTTTTCTCTGAATTCACTGTTTTTCTGAATTAGTCATTTTTCCGAAAATATTCTTTTTTCTAAATTTGTTGTTTTTCTGAAAATGTGCTTATTCCGAAGAATTACAAATCTCCGAAATATACTGTAGCTTTTCCGAAATAGTTATTTTCTGCTTGATTGTTTAAATTTTCTTGTCTTAGTTTTAGTCTTAAGATTTCAAGTTTTCTAATTTTTATTTTTAGAGAAAAAGTGACAGTTTTTCTCGTTGTTCTTTTAGCCTATTTTAATTACGTTTTGCATTTTTATTTAATTGTCAAATTTACTTGTCGTCAAGTTTTAATTACCCGTCATTTAAGTTCTCGTCATTTATTTTTAAAGTTTTTAATATTGCACATTTAATTTCAATTAGGTTTAGATTTAATTACTTGCCATTTACTTTAAAGTTTGTGCACTTTCCTTTTACTACAACGACACAACATTTGTTTTCACCAAAAGACAGCTGAGTCGCACTTAAACCAGTAATCAATTCGATTAGACCACTTCAATGAACTTAATTAATCTTTATACTTGGTAAAAGCTAGTTATTAAATGGCGCCGCTGCCGGCTCTTTCTGTAAAGATTAACGGTTTTCTGTGAGAGACGTGTTGCTTCTTGGGCCGTTTATTCGTGAGCGTTATTTTCTTGCTTAAAAATTTCCAAAAATCCATAAAAATTAAAAATTGTTAAAAATCCATGAAAATTAAAAATTTTCAAAAATCCAAAAAGATTTTATTTTTATAGTGTATATATATTGTCATTTGCTTTGGTATCTTTTTCTTTTGCTTTTGCAGGTGTATGCGTACTAGATCTTCAACTTATCCAGAGCCCGAGACTCGTGAAGATTTAGCTATGGCAGGTGTGAACAACAACAATAATCCACCGCACCTCAACAATAACAACAACAATGTTCTTCCACAGCCCGATCTTCGGACAATGGAGGAGCTTTGTCAACCAACAATGTTTGGACGAGGAGGACCGATTGCGCCGATGCAAATCACGGCTCCGGAGTTTTCGTTGAAGCATCATATGATCCAACAAGTGCAAACTAATCCATTTTGCGTATTGCCGGATGATGATGCCAACAAGCACCTCGACAAATTCATTACTATTACTCAATGCATGAAGTTGCCCGGTGTTACTATGGATGTCCTTCGCCTTCAACTCTTTCCACATACTTTATCACACCACGCCGAAAAATGGTTTGATCGTCTCCCGAAGAATTCCATTCATACTTGGGACGACATGACTCAACGATTTTTGTCGCGCTACTTTCCACCATCCATGGTCACGAGCCTTTGAAATCAAATCAGCGGTTTCATGCAAGAACCCGATGAATCTCTCTTTGATGCTTGGGAAAGATATAATGTTTTGATTGATCGATGTCCAAACCACAACATGCTCCCCGTTACGTTGATTGATACTTTCTACAATGGTTTAACTTTTCGTGATCGTGATACGATTAATGCAGCCGCTGGTGGCACATTTATGAAAAGAAGACCTGAGGAGTGTAGAGAGCTTATTGAGAACATGACTACTCATCACAAAAATTGGGATTCCTCCATTTCTTCAAGGAACAACCCGAGAGTCAATGTTTCTTCTACTTCAGCAAACCCCGATATGACCGAATTCACCCGCATGATGGCCGAAATGAACAAAAATATCTTGCTCATCGCTACAAACCAACAACAACAAGTTAAAGCGGTAGCCATTTCTTGTGAGACATGCGGCGGTCCTCACTCATACACTGATTGTCCTTCTACTCAAGGCAATCCGGAAAACATGTATGCGGCTTATGGTAACTATTCACTGGAAAATTACCAAGCCCGACCTCAAGGGGATCGAAATTTGCTAAGTTACCGGTCGAACAACTATCTTTCACCCGGTTTTTCTCCTCAAAACCACAACCCCAACAACAACTACAATAGAAGCAACCAAATCCCACCTAGAGCTTCTAATCCTTATCACCCACCCGCTCAACAAGCCCCACCCATCAATCAAGATGTTGACGCCTTAATGAGAACCCAAGGAGAGCAAATTAAGAATCTGCAAAGCCAAATTATCAATTTGAAAGGGGATATCACTAAGCAAGGTAATGACATTAGATCCGAGCTTCGACATGATATACAAACCTCTTTTAGCACTCAAACAAATGATTTGAAGAATATGCTGGCTAGTTTCTTATCAACCACTCCACCCTCTACTTCGGGCTCTCTACCTTCCAACACCGTCACAAACCCGAGAGCGAATGTGAGTGCTATTACTACACGCAGTGGAGCAACCGTAGTAGGACCATCTATCCCACCCCCAGTTACACCATCTACACCTCCTCCACCACCATTTATCCCTACTACTCCCACACCTAGTATTAGTTCACCATTACTGTCTCCGCCTTGTCATGAAGAAGTACCCAAGAAAAACCCTTCACCAACCCCACCTTCCACCTATAAACCCAGCATTCCTTACCCTTCTCGACTCGACAAGGCTAGAATTTTGACTAAAAATGACGTTCAAGTCTCTAACTTTTTGGACAAGATTGCCAGCATGACCGTCACCTTTAACCTTGTTGAAGCTCTTGCCCAAATGCCACAATTTGTCAAGATGTTTAAGGAAGTGCTTAATAAGAAGGAGAAGATGGCCGAGTTTGTTAATACTATCTTGAATGAAAATTGCTCTGCAATCCTTCTTAAAGAACTTCCAGAAAAACTTGGAGATCCGGTCGTTTTGTGCTACCATGTACTTTTAACCAAACCGACGAATTTACTGCCTTAGTCGATCTCGGGGCATGTATAAATTTGATTCCTTTCAACGTTTGGAAAAAGTTATCATTTCCCGACCTTACACACACAAAGATGACTCTTGAGCTAGCCAATCACACTCTTGTTTACCCCGTTGGTATTGCCGAAGATGTGTTCATTAAAGTTGGCACATTCACTTTTCCGGTCGACTTCGTCGTTGTTGATTATGAAATGGACCCTCGTATTCCGTTAATACTTGGACGGCTATTTTTGAGAACCGGTAGAGCTTTAATAGATGTGGATAAATGTGAACTCATCTTAAGAGTCGAGAATGATGCACAAGTTTTTGAAATGGGGAAGCTTACAAGCAAATATAATGGAAGAGAATTGGCAAATATGATTAATGTGCTCGATGATTTTGTCGTCTACAACAATCCTTTATTCGATTCTTGCAATGATAATCCACTGTTTCAAGATGATGTGGATGATTTTCTCTCCAATTTGGAACCTTCACCCATATATGATTCTCCACCGATCTATGATGCTTATGATGATGATTATAGCTCCGATGGGGATGATTATGATGATTTTACTTCTGAGTATCCAGACATGCCCACTTATGATGATTTTGATGAGGTCGATACTCTTTCGAGTAATTCTTCTCATGATGAAGATCCTCCGCCTACATCACTTGATCCTACTTTGGATGACTACTCATTTGAGGAAGACTTTGCTACTTTTCTCAATACATACTTCCCTCATGAGAGTGATGCCCCTCCTTTAGATTTTGATGATTATGGTCTTTATCCTACTTTGGATATGAAGAAACCCGCTTCAAAGGAGAAGAAGCCGGACGACACCGATATCCGCAACACTTATGTCTTAACTCCTCTCTATCCTCCGTATGAGGATGAGATTGCGAGATTTATGATCGGATCTACTTCAAGATCTGCTGAGCCGGAGTGTTATTTTCCCCTAAAGGAAAAGGTGTTCGACCCCGGTATTGCACTTTTCAAGCCATCTCAGTATCCATCTGATGCAATAAAAGGAAAAATCTTTAGAACTTATGAAGATATGCTTGCACCTCATCACCCTTGCTTCTACCGTGCTCAACAACTGCTTAAGGGAACCTTGCCTACTCTTCTTTGGCTTGCCTTGTTCGCCTTAAGCTTGTGCTATCTGATGCACGAAAACCATGTCTTTGATCCCGGTGGATGTGTTTCAAGTTTCTTCCTATGCTAATCAAGGTCGAGTCAGGCTCACGACTCGGTTAACAAAAACAAGCGCTTCTCGGGAGGCAACCCGCAGTATCTATCCTTTTTCTCTTGTTTTTATAATAAGTGTAGGGGGAGACCCTAGTATGTTGTTTGTTGTCTTCTTTCTAATCATGAACAGGGATTCGAGCTTTCAAAGATCCATTCTTGATGACTTATGACGACCCGTGATTCCGTGTACCCGTCTTCCCGGTTCTATCCTAAAACTCTTTTGATTCTCTATTTTATATTTTCCAATATTGAAATAGGAATCACTTTAGTTGTCTCTTCCTTAACAAGATTTAAACAAAGTGCACAATGTCCTAAGTGTAGGGGAGGTTACTTCCACATGCTTAAACATTGAGGACAATGTTTATATTAAGTGTAGGGGGGACTTCTATCGAAGTTAAGTGGTCTTTTCCTTGTATTTGTCCTCATTTTAACCGGAAAATCAATTTTTCGACATTTTCCAAAATTTTTGATCTATTTTGGCCTAGTAGTTTTACCTTTGTATAGTTATTTTCCTTCTTTACTAGAATAAATTTTTAATAAAGTGGTTTTAATTTTTCAAAGTTGTGAATCTTTTGACTCAACCCGAGTTTACTTATCTAAGTTTACTCTAGCTAGTATCCTTAACGTGTTTAAGTCAAGTTTTGCTAGGCTTTTATATTGGGAGCTATAAAACGCGAAAGTCTTAACTCTCACGGGTTAAGAACAAGAACTTTTCGCAAGTTCCTATAATTGATCCTAGAGAGTCGTTTATCAAGGGAACTTTAGAATGCGATTTCTAAACTTGAAAAAGTCTAAGAATTTGCAAGATCCTATAGATGACTCGAAAACCCAAAACTTTGATTTAATTGGCTAAGCATCCACGAGTCTCATTCTTTGAAATTTTAAATTGTGGAGAACGAGAGATGATAGAGTCAATTATAAGTTTGGTATTCTTTCATGAATTTATGTGAGTTGATTATAAGCCTATTCTCCCATCGCCTGCTAATAAATTTATCTGCAATAAATAAGGTTGTACGATTTGAAAAGTTACTTAGCTTCTAGCCCAAGATCGTTTAAAAGTTGCTCGGTATTGATTAGAGTTCATAGCCAAGGCATAACTTATTGACGCGGGATGCGAAGATTGGCGAGTCCGAAAAGGTCCTAACAAGGCATGAGGGCTACATTTTGTTGCTAAAGATCCCAAGTGATGTGAAGAATCATTTATCAAGAATCAATATGAAGGATTGAGACACACGACGAAAAGCAAATACTCCCCTAAAGATCATGGAGAAGTCTATCCAAAAAGACCATAACAAGGTATGAGGATAAATAGATCCAAGTCCTAAAAGGAGGCGGATCGTTGTATATCAAAGTCCAAAGTAATGATTGGAGAAAAATGAAGAAGTCGTGGTCCAAAGATGAAGAATCTCTCAAAACTTCAAGTGAAGAAATTCCTATTATGAAGAGAAGACCATTATTTCATGAATGTCTCTCAAGATTTGAAGTATGAATTCACTGCCAAA
The DNA here is from genome assembly GCA_025667525.1 of Glebionis coronaria. Lineage (NCBI taxonomy): Eukaryota > Viridiplantae > Streptophyta > Magnoliopsida > Asterales > Asteraceae > Glebionis > Glebionis coronaria. The sequence continues at coordinate 78,027,291 of CM046881.1, read as the reverse complement.
TATCGGTCCGAGAAAGGTCTCAAATCGTGAAGCGAGTTATGCCAAGATATGAACCTTATGAGGTCCCGAGAAGCAGTTTTAAAAGATTTTGTCCTTTAGCTAACTATTGATTAAATCGTCCCACTTTATTTTCAGCCTAAATAACTATCGAAATAAGTCAACAATGCATCCTCGTGATCATTCAAGACAATAATAAAATATAAGAGATACACCTAGGAATAAGGGAGTCTAAGTAAATAATTGGCCCACATGAGTTCATGTTAGTTTGCTAACTTATAAATAACAATGATCTCGTTTTTAAGCTTGGTATGGGGAACGTGAAACTTGAGGATGATAATCATTCATGACATTCTAAAACCCTAAGGTAAGTTTTTGATCTTTTTACTTGTTTCCTTCTTTTAAATATTTTGTCTCTTTAATAAAGGCCAATGTGGATTGATTATGATGGAAAATGTAAAATTTGCTTTGTAACTAATGCATTGCATGAGGACATTGCAATGGTCAAGTGTATGAGATTTGATAGGTGTGTAAACACCCATCCTTTTACCACTTAACTACAATAATAACCAAGCCAAAACATGTATTTTATTTCGTAAATGTCAGAATTATGCGTGGTTTGTGTTTTTGTTGTGATTTAGGACGAAAGTGTGAAAAAGGAGGAAAACACGGGCTTTCACGGGCTTTTATCGAAGAAAAAGACAAAAGACGAAGTCAAAAGATCATGAGTGCTAAAAGAACGGAAGTCCAAGGCCAATTCTGAAGATTTATCGAAGAAAAAATCTTAAGACGGAAGTTTAATAAAAGCCGAAGAACTCAAGTCTAAATTAATGAAGAAATTACAAGACGAGATTATTAATCCCGAGACAAAGTCGAAAAAGTCGAAGAATTAAGAAGACGAGAAGTCGAGAAAGGAAGAAGAATGAACCAACACATGCTTAGTTTTCCTAATCACTATAAATAGACTCCTAATGTGTCATTAGGAGTTTGTTAGCTAATTTGACACATTAGTCCCCACTTTATTTTTTTTATGTCATTTTAATTACTTGTCCATTTACATTCCTTGTCTTGCACCTTAATTCCTTTAATTCCAAGTAAGTTTAATCTTTCCTTTTGTTGTTTAATCCTTTCTTTAATCAAGTTTTATATTAATCTCTCATTCTACCTTTCTTGTTTTGCTTAATCTTTGTGCTTATCATCTTATTGTCATGCTTATTTGATTTATGGTTATGTTTTTATGTGTTCGGATGTGTTAGCTTATTGATTTGATAGCTTATTGTGTGTTTGATTTGATTTAAGTTAAGTTTTTATTAGTTTCTTCTATTAAAAGTTAATTTTTTAATTTTTAATTTTATTAGTGTTTTTCAAGTTTTTGATTTGTGGTTAAATTAGTTTTTCTTAAGAGTGTTTTAGATTAAGTTTAGGTAGATTGCTTATTTGATTTTAGCTTATTCATAGCTTATTTCTTAAGATTTCTATCTACTGTTTATCTTGCCTTAACTTCTTCGGAAAAGGGTTTTGTTTTCCTGAAAACATACCTTTTCCGAAATATCTATTATTCCGAAATTCCCTTTTCTATGAATTCATCCTTTCTCTGAAAATAGTCTTTTTCCGAAATTATTCCTTTTCCTGAAATTCCGATTTTTCCAAAGATTTTTATGAATTTACCTTTTTTCTGAATTAACCTTTTTTCCGAAAATTGCATTTTTGCGAAGATATACTTTTTCCGAAAATATCACTTTTTCTGAAAAGTCCTTTTTTCTGAATTTGCCTTTTTTCCGAAATAGCCATTTTTCCGAAATACTTGTTTTCTCTGAATTCACTGTTTTTCTGAATTAGTCATTTTTCCGAAAATATTCTTTTTTCTAAATTTGTTGTTTTTCCGAAAATGTGCTTATTTCGAAGAATTACAAATCTCCGAAATATACTGTAGCTTTTCCGAAATAGTTATTTTCTGCTTGATTGTTTAAATTTTCTTGTCTTAGTTTTAGTCTTAAGATTTCAAGTTTTGTAATTTTTACTTTTAGAGAAAAAGTGACAGTTTTTCTCGTTGTTCTTTTAGCCTATTTTAATTACGTTTTGCATTTTTATTTAATTGTCAAACTTACTTGTCGTCAAGTTTTAATTACCCGTCATTTAAGTTCTCGTCATTTATTTTTAAAGTTTTTAATATTGCACATTTAATTTCAATTAGGTTTAGATTTAATTACTTGTCATTTACTTTAAAGTTTGTGCACTTTCCTTTTACTACAACGACACAACATTTGTTTTCACCAAAAGACAGCTGAGTCGCACTTAAACCAGTAATCAATTCGATTAGACCACTTCAACGAACTTAATTAATTTTTATACTTGGTAAAAGCTAGTTATTAATACCCACTTACCCTATCTAGTATAAGGTAATTAGGTTATTTTTGACCGGCACTTCGACGTTGATCAGTATGTGAAATAACAAATCAAATTATACAATCATAAAGGCCCAACATATGTTACAATTTTGATGGTTTAAGACTTTATACAATCATAAAGGGCCCAAGATCTAATCATTTACCATATCTTATACCAAAAAACCCTAATCACTCTATCAAAAAACTCCGCCGCTTGGAAACTAACTGATGAGACTGTATTTGTACATAGTCTCATCGTCCAAATCGAGCTTAAAACGCTTAAAATATCATCAAAATACTCAAATATATGCTTGTGTTTGTTCATTGTGTATTTTAGGTACGGATATCGTGAATTCACCAAAAGATCAAAGGAATCAAGCAAAAACGAACACGGGAAACGAAGCCGCACAAGAAACCGGGCCCAAGTATGGAATTTACAAAATTGCCCTTGAAGTTTTGAAGAAAGTCAAGATTGGTCCCTCATCTTTGGAGAATTATCAAATTTAGCCCTTGAAGAATCACTATTAACAACATTGGTCCTTTAAGAATGAAGATTGTACAAGTTATGCCCTTGAAGAATGGAAAATGTGCTAATATAGTCCTTGGAAAAAGTTACCATTATGCTTGGGCCAGTTTTGACAAGTTGCTGAAAGTTATTAACAAAGGAAAAAGGGTTTTTGGCTAATTATTACAAAGTGAAGAAGACAAGGGACTCTAGGGACCATTTTGGCCAGACAACAAAACCTTTCCCATCCACTTACCATCCGACACGTCACCCCCCACTCTCCCATCACCCAATCAGAACGCAACCAACACCCACGTCACTCTCCACTCATTTAATTGTTAACTGTTTTTTTTTCAAAATCAGTTTAATAAACGAATTAGTGTGGGAAACACATTATTTAAACCCCCAAACGAATTAAACCCTACTATTAACCCTCCTTCATCCTTTAAACCCTAGAAACAAACCCAGTTTTAATTATGCTAATCTTTAACCTAAACCCCAATTAAACTTGGGGGTTTTCATCCCAACCCCACTCCCAACACATCCTTACACCCAGAAAACGACCTCTCACCCCCTTGTCCCCTCCCCTGCTACACCCTTCACGTGGTACTATTCACATCAACGTCCCACATCACTTCCTTTGTCCCTAAGGGTCCAAATAAACGATGGAGATCATCCCAACAGTTGGAACTTCACAGAGATCACATGGGAGCATATTTTGACCAAGTCTTTGACTTAATTTTCAAATTTTCAGAGAGGGCATTTTAGGGATTACATTGATTAGGGATTTTAGTTTCTAGATTTTTCTTCTTCATTGTATAAATAGGGACGAATTGTGTCCCTATTTTCTGGTTCCAATATTTTGTAAAAAAAGCTTTTATTATTAATGAAAATGAAACTTTAAGTTTGTGCAAAATATTGTGTTCCAATTTTACCAGCTTTCTTAGTGTAATCCATTTTTCAGTTATTTAAAAATTATTTTAAAGGTTTAAGACGTTTTTCTTCTTGACTAATTTTCAGAAAATCAGTTTAAGTGTTCTTTGGGAAATTGTTTCATAAGCTTGGATTAATCCTTTTGAGGAAGTGAAAGTTGATTCAAGAGATTAATCCAAGGCTTTTGTTAAGTTTTTGTCAAAGTTTTTAAGGTATTTAAGAATTTCAACTTTAAAGATTTTTTTTAAATCTATTACCTTCTCACATTTACTGTTTGATTAAGCTTATGCCAATAAGTCTGACAAGCTTCTTGGCATCAGCTTATTCAACTTGAAGTTCTTTCTTTGTTTGGTGGTGTTGTGCAGGAAGCAAGGAAACTTTATCAAGATCCTTTCCATTCATTTCCATTTTTTTTGTTTGAAGACATATCTGGCTTTGGGTCATTTGTGATTCCAACAGCAAGCCTCTCTACATAAGCTCACATAAGCTCTCTTACAAACCAAATAGAAGGCATCAGCTTTGGGGTAAAAGGCTTGAACCCTATTTGCTTAGTTTTGAAGTTTTCTTTGTGATTTATGTGATTATAGGTGTTGCTGTTTATTTGTTAAATTTTTATGTTTGATTAGGCCCGTATAAGCTTGTTATGCATGTTAGATTAGGTTGTAATCAGATTCAAGTTGATTTGCAAGTAGTTGGTTTATAATTTTTCATGTTCTGATTTTTAAAGGTTTGTTTGGATTTGAGGTTTTACTTAGTTTAAGGTTATTTTAAGCTACTAAAAAATCTGTTGAGTCACACTTGCTTTGGTCATTGTAGGGTAGGTTTATAGTTATTTTGAGTTTGGTATGCTAAGAACAAAATTTGCATGACAAAATTTTAGTAAAATCTGTCAAAATCAATAAGCCTATTTTCATGCTTGATTTAGTTTAAACTTGCCTTGATATCTTATTGAGTGTTAGATAATGGGTCTACCTAGGGTTTGTAATCAGTTGTGAATGATTTGGTAAGCTTTTGAGTAAGTTTGATAGCTTTGAAATTCGTCCTAGTGCCATTTGCACCAGTCCACTATTCATCAGACCCCCTAGTCCAATATCAGTAACATAATTAGGGCTTTTGTGTGAACTTTTCGTGTTGGACTTGTGTTTTTTTATATTTTTTGTGACTCCCCACAACCCAACTGGTTGTGGGGGTGCCTTTGTTGCCAAGAGATTCCAAGTAAATCTCAAGATACAAGCAAATCTTTGCCCAGACCTTGAATTTGCACTATCAGTGGGAACTGAGTTCACCCTGCTAGTTATATTATTGGTACTGCTTTGCTAGAAAACAAAAACAGCCCACATGTCACTATCAGTATATTAATTTTTTGTCTTTAGTGAGCATTATTAGGATTTAGAACTTCATTTTTGTTTCATTATTTTTCTTATTTAATTTGTGATTTTTCTGTTTAATTTATTTTCTGTTTACTGTTCATTTCCTATTTTTTACATTAAATTGCATTTTTATTACTTTTTAATTAACTGTTTTTGTCTTTTAGTGACAAAAATTAATATTTTTCTGTTTTACATATTTTCTTAGATTTAGAAAAATATTTTAAGATTTTTAGTTTAAAACATTTTACTGTTCACTTTTTAATTAATTTTTAGAATTAATTTAGTTTATTTATGGTTTTATTATAATTAGTTTTGTCTTTTAGTGAAAAATTTTACTTTTTTCAAATTTTTTCATTTTTCTACTGTTCATTAGTATAATTTAGGATTTTTAAAATTGTCAAATCATTTTTAGCATTAATTTATTATTTTTTATGATTATTTTAGTTTAAAAATAGTTTTTAGTGTTTTAAAAATAGAAAAATAGTTTTGAAAATTTAGGAAAAATAATTTTTAGTCTTTAAATAATATAAGTGAGTTATTTGTTCAATAAAATAATATTTTGGCCTTTTTCTTAATTATATTTAATTTTAGGGCATTAATTAGCATTTAAAATTGAATATATAATTAATAAAAGGTTCTAAAATATATTTATTGGATTTTTATTCTTATTTATATTATCTTAGACTTAGTTTTAACTTTTAGTTAATTTTTAGGTTTAATTTTTAATTTTGTCACGTTTTACGTAATTACGTCATCGTTTTACGTCAATACGTCGTAGTGTAATCGTAGTCGTAGCTCGTCTTTACTTTTTCTCTTCTAAACCAAAAACGTCACTAATCTAAACTTTGATTTTATATATTGGCACATTAATCCACACACCTCCTTCGAGAACGAACCCGCATTTATTCGACTTGTCGGTTTTCCTAAATCGTCGAGTTTAATACTTGCCGCATTTATACGTTGTTTTCCTAAACGACGTATTTCTACACCCATCATTTTGGCGCCGCTGCCGGGGAGGTGTTTTGTGTGCCATTATTAGTATCGTGTTTGTGTGAGTAGTGCGTTTTTGCTTTTCATTTTTTGGAAAGCGTACATAAACGTACATACTCATTTTTGTTATTTTTCCTTATTATATTATAGTATCCAAATAAATCGTGTTTAGTTTTCCTAAACTAAACACAAAACAATCATTTTACTATATTGTAGATATCCCATTATCGTTTTCGGTTTTTTTGTGAATATATTACTATATTGTACTTACGTAGAACAATAAATATACAAGTACTCCAAAAGCGTGAAAACGCAACCTTGATTCGGGATTTCATCACTCGATCATTGTATTCGAATCCAAAGCAAAAGTTTAAAGGCAAAATAGATAAATACTTTCGTGAGGCTTAATTTCAATTAACACAAACAATAAGGTGGGTATAAGGCGGTTGTATTTCACGACCTAAGGGAAAAAGGCTCTTAAGTGCTTTGCGCCGCCTCGTTTCCCCTGCTTGCTTGTGCGTGTTTTGAGAAAGAGGGCTAATCGAGGGTTTGCCGCCCAAGTATTATCTACGTATCATATATATTTGCTTGTTTTCAAGATTAAACCCTCTTGAACGTTTTGGTGTTCCACCAACGTTCTAAAGTCATAGAAGGCGTTCACTCCACATGATCGTTTTCATTCCTTGAGGCTCCTTTAATTGAGAAGATCGATCCGAGGGGAGATTTGTAGATTTGTGTCTACGTAATACATTCAAAAATCCAAAAAATTAAAAAAACAATCAAAAACCAAAAAAATTGAAAAATCGAAAAACCGCAAAAAGAATCTTCTTTGCTACCCCCCATTCTACGCTTAGTGCATGCGCACTCGATCGAAGGATTATTCTAATTCTAGCGACGCTTCGAATCGACGAAATCGTAATCGAAGGAATCGACGACGTAGACGAGATTTAGAAACCGACGTTCCTAATATCGTTGTTGAAGAGACCGTAGAGGAGATGGCCGACAATCGTTCGATGATAGAATTGCTCCAAGCACCCACCGAGGGTTATGGAGACGCGATCGTAATTCCCGCTATCGAAGCGGAGAATTTTGAGATTAAGAGCGGAATGCTTTCGTTGATTCAAGATACGAAGTTTCGAGGTCGTGAAGCCGATAATCCTCACGACCATATTCGGAATTTTGATCGTCTTTTGGCCACGAGCAAGTTTAAGAACGTCGACACCGATGTCGTCAAGCTTATGCTTTTTCCGTACTCGCTCGATGGTGCCGCCAAGGATTGGTACGAGAAAGAGCCACCTAATTCCATAACTACGTGGAAGGAGCTCGTTTCCAAGTTCGTTAATTATTTTTTCCCACCGTCTAAGACGACGTTTTTCAAAAATGAAATTACGAAATTTGAGCAAAAACCGAATGAATCTTTTAGAGACGCGTGGGATCGTTTTAAGGAATTGATTAGGCAATCTCCTCACCATGGTTTTTCCGAGTTTCACCAAATCGATACGTTTTACAACGGTCTTAATTTTCAAGAGCAAGATTCGTTGAATTCCGCCGCCGGTGGCAACTTTTTGTGTAAGACTCCGAAAGATGCATTGATAATTATCAAAAACCGATCCAAGGTTTACCAACTCCGCAACGCACCGAGTGTTGCCAATGTCGCCAATGTTAGTAGTTCTAATCACGACATTGAGAGAGTTGATGCAAAAGTCAACAAGTTAACGATGTGTTTACGTCTTTTCTTGTCGAAATGCAAAAGAAAGACGCTCCAGCTACGGTGAAAGCGATTGAGGTTTCGTGTACGTTTTGTGGTGGACCTCATAATTATTACGAGTGTGCGGATACGGATGGCCAAACGTCGAATGTGAGTGCGTTAAATGGAAACAACAATTTTCAAAATCAAAATAACGCGGGTCCATCACAACAAGGCAATTATAACCAAGGCAAAAAAATTTCGAATCAAAACCGAAACAATTTTCAAGGAAATAATCAACAAGGAAATTTTTCGAATCAAAATCAAGGTTATAATCAAGGTCGGAATTTGAATTGGCAAAATCGAGACAATAATCAAAACTCGAATTTTTCAAACAACAACAATCAAGGCAACAATTTTTCAAGTGGGAATCAAGGAAATTTTCAAAGAAGTAATCAAAACCAAGGGAACTTTAATTCTAATCAAAATGGTTCGTCAAACGATTTTCAAAATTACATGAAAACGAATGAGGCTAATATGAGACGATTAGAGGGAGAAATTGGTACTTTGAAAAACGACTTTTCTAATACATTGAAATTGCAAAACACGAAGATTGAGCAAGGTCAAATTGACATTAAAAAGATATTCTCGGCCATAATGAACAAGTCCTCGGGTGCTTCATCGAGTTCGTTACCTAGTGACACCATTGCTAATCCGAAGGAACAATGTAAAGTTGCCTCGTCTCGTGAGAAAGGTCGTGTGATTACCCCTAACCTTGAAGGATTTCGAGTTGTTCCTTCTTCTCAACCCTCGACTTCTAAGACGTCTTATTGTTCTAAAGTCGATGGGGTGAACGTGGCGACCAAGGAAAAGAGTGCACACCCTCGTGTACCTCAAATTCCATCCATGGTTTAAAAAGAGAGCTTTATCGACCTAACCAAAGTAACCCTTGAAGAAACTTGTGCTTCGATCCTTCTTAAAAAACCCAAAAGGCATATGCCGAGAAAGGAAGAGGATCCGGGCCAATTTCTACTACCTTGTGATTTTTCCGAGATTGAGGGATGCTTAGCCCTTGCCGATTTAGGTGCTAGCATCAATCTTATGCCTCATTCTCTTTGGAATTTGATGAAATTGCCTAATCTTACCCCCACGAACATGACAATCGAGCTTGCAAATTGTACTCCATTAATACCAATTGGAATAGCCGAGGATGTCTATGTCAAAGTTGGAAAGTTTTTTTTCCCGCGGATTTCGTTATATCCGATTACGAGTGTGACCCTAAATGTCCCATTATTTTAGGCCGACCATTTTTATCGACCGCTCGAACCGTAATCGACGTTCACGAGGGGAGACTTACTATGAGATATGGGGATGACAAAATGGATTTTTTCACGAGTAAATCCCAAGTGCCTTGTGACATTGAAAAAACCGAGGTTTCAAAACCTAATTTTTCTAAACCTAATGATTTCAAAATGTCCACTTTAGCGGAAAGAATGAGGCTTAATGCATGTTTTGAAAAAATTAAGAAGAACGGTTTTAAAGATGAGGATTTTAATGATAGAGAATACGTGTACCTAATTCAAAAGGGTATGTGTATATTCATGAATGAAAATTCACTTTGGGATGAATTCGATGAAACAAGTGACACACCAATTCCGAAGGGCGACGTTAGTGCCATCATGACAATGACCAAAATGGGCTCGTCTTCACCACCTTCGAAGGACCACGTCTTTGAGGCTTCAACTTCTAACTCCATCGAAGTGCCTCCTTTGCCTAGCCCAACACCCGTTGAGGCTAAAGGTTTTATCGACATCGATCCTCTCGTTTTAGAAAAGTCACCTAAGCATAGTCATTCGACTTGTAAGACCATTGTTGTGAGTGCTCACATCGACTCTTTCTTTAACGATGACGATGGCGATTTTGCCGAGATTGATCACGTACTTCGAAATCCACATGCAATTTTTGATTCTCCTAAAAAGAAACATGTGAAGTACGATGATTACGAGTTTGATCCCGAGATTGAGGAAATCATTGAACGAGAGCTAGCTCTTATGCCTTCACTTCCACCTACGAGTGAGGTCGATCTTTCCAAAATCAAGGATGAACTTAATGAGTTGGAACGTCTTATTTTCGATGATGAACCAACTCATGTGACCAAAAATCCAATTCTCGAGGAGTTACCTAATCAACACTCCTCAAATGAGAATTACGTTTACCACATTCGTGAGGATTTAACTTATCAACAATCCCCACAAATTGATGATGGTTTCGTGCTTGATCGTGATCTTTTCGAGAGAGTTTCTAAGATACTTAAGGAGGGGAATGACAAACCTTGGTTTGACAAGCCTATCTTTGATGAGGAAATCGATGAGATCGACGTTCATGAGGATTACGAATATGTAGACCCCGAGGGGGCGGTGTTCTTTATTGACAAACGTTTTGAGAACTTATATAATCCACCACCCCCTAACCGCGACTTAAATGTGAGGATTTTTAGCGCGACTAATTTTGAATTTGACACGCCAAATATTTTCGAAATTATCAAATCGGGTTTTCATAAAGAGTTTTTAAACGATGAAAAAGGAAAAGATTTTAAAAATGTTTTAAAAGATTTTTCTACATGTTTAACTCTGTCATCACCGCGTTATATGTGTGCTACCACCTCCTCTACTCCTTTTGACGATGGTTGGTGTGGATCTAGTGTGGGGGAGCCCCATATGTTCCCTCACATTTCTCCACCGAGGACGAGATTTACGATCCCGGAATTGCTTGTAAAGGGAAATCTCGGTCTTCCACCAGTGCAATAAATGGAAACTATATTCATTTGCTTGGTGTGAGGCTACCTCGAGTAGCTCATTTTAGTGACTTACCCATTGCCCCACCATTCTACGTCTCATCTATTTTCTTCTACCTCTTTGAGGTTCTAGCACATGTTGAAGTGGCGTTGGTTCGTTTATCTCATGAAAACGAGGACGCCATCTTCGACCCCGGTATTTTGCATCATGAAAGGACTTAGTCCTTAGTACCGGTTGCTTTTGGGCATTGTTTATCATGTAAGCCCCACCAAAAATGACCAAACCAAGATTATCCCTAAATGATCACATTTATGGGGATTCGAGTCGAGCTTTTGACTCGGTTATCAAAAACAAGGTGCCTCGTGGGGGATTCTCATGCTTATCCGTGTAAATATTATCGCTTTCTTAGTTAATGTAACGAAGGGACTTGTGCTCTTCCTACCTTTGTTTCGTGGTTGTTTGTGATTGTGATTCATTAGGTTCATCGTCATCATTGAAGCCTCTCGTGTTCGTTTTACGGATTACTCGAGCTTCGATCGTTGCCTTTGGAGATTCCGATATCCGATGATATCCTTTTATGTTCTAACATTTATCTTATTAGCATAATTCATAAACGGCTTTAAGGTTATTCGTTTTACCCTTTCCATGCTCGAGATTAAGCATTCGACTTCGTCTCTAGTATGGGGGTGTTTTCACCCCTAGACTCGAAACATTGAGGACAATGTTTAGTTTTAGTATGGGGGGTGAGTAGATACTTCACCTTGCTTACGTCACCATGCTATCCAATATTCATCTTTTTTGTTATCGTTTTGTTGCAAAATAAGGCTAAAAATGGCCAAATTTTAAAAATTTTCTAGTTTTTCATAAGTGTTTAAGACACGAATGTAGGTTTTCCGATGGTGAGAATAAGAGTAATTTTTGACTCGACCGTACGTGTTGAGCACTTAGCTTCGATTCCTTAACTTTTTAGGCTAAGTCTCTTAAACGAGGACGAGAAATGATAGAGTTATTTATAAGTCTCATAATCGTCACGATCTCATGTGTAGTAATTATTAGCTTATTCTCCCCACACTTTTGTATAATAAATTGTTAATAAATATTGATTTAGCGGTTTAGTCACTATTGTTGGTTTCTAATTTGTTTTAGTAGCTTCCATGTAATTAAATTAGGAAAACATTAAGGTATCGCCAGCATCACGGTTTTGAAGTATTGGCACCCGAATAATCGAAAGCTTCACCTAATAATAAGATTTCAAGTGCTCACCTAAACTAAGCAAAACTTTGAAGCTCACAAGGCCGAAAAATCTATGCCCAAATTGAAAGTGAATCAAGCCTTAATCTTTGAAGCTTTAAAGATCCAAAATTCGCTTTAGCGTGAGGATATACGTCTTTGGCTAATAAAACCACCGATGAGGCGGATAATAAAAGGCAAGGCAAGACCGAAGTCATAATAAAAGCTCCATGGCGGAGTTGAATAAAAGATGGAGGTAAACCTATGATAATAAGGCCCTTCCGTTAGGGGGCGTATAAAAGTCTTGTTAATAAGTCTCATGTTCAAAACAGTTATAAAATCGTGTTTATCGATCCTTCTTGTTGACTTAATTTTTTGACATCGTTGTCTATTAGGATGAATTATTAATTTAATGATTTTAGTTACACCGTTAAGACTCTATTTTTAGACTTAAATCTCTATTCACGCATAAGTCAATGATGTATCCTCATGATCATTAAGTCAAAATAAAAGATAAGAGATACCAAGTAGGAATAAGGGAGTTTAGGTTAGTAATTAACACTCATGAGATATGATCGTGTTGCTAACTTATAATAACAATGATCTCGTTACACGCTTAGCATGGAATTGGGTGAAAATCGAGGACGACGAAATTATTTCTAACGAAGCATTCACTTGTTCTTGTTCTATGATCCTAAAAGTCACTTAATCGTGATGAAAACAATACATTATGTCTAAAACACGTGTAGTGGTTTATTTAAGTTTATGTCTTCAATAAATGTCATCATAAAATGAATTTTGGACGTGCTACGATACTTAATTCTAGCATTGCGTGGGGACACGGCAATGGTTTAGTATGGGGGAGTGATGAGACTATATTTATACATAGTCTCATCGTCCAAATCGGGCTTAAAACGCTTAAAATATCATCAAAATACCCAAATATATGCTTGTGTTTGTTCATTGTGTATTTTAGGTACGGATATCGTGAATTCACCAAAAGATCAAAGGAATCAAGCAAAAACAAACACGGGAAACGAAGCCGCACAAGAAACCGAGCCCAAGTATGGAATTTACAAAATTGCCCTTGAAGTTTTGAAGAAAGTCAAGATTGGTCCCTCATCTTTGGAGAATTATCAACTTTATCCCTTGAAGAATCACTATTAACAACATTGGTCCTTTAAGAATGAAGATTGTACAAGTTATGCCCTTGAAGAATGGAAAATGTGCTAATATAGTCCTTGGAAAAAGTTACCGTTATGCTTGGTCCAGTTTTGACAAGTTGCTGAAAGTTATTAACAAGGAAAAAGGGTTTTTGGCTAATTATTACCAAGTGAAGAAGACAAGGGAGTCCAAGGACCATTTTGGCCAGACAACAAAACCTCTCCCATCCACTTACCATCCGCCACATCACCCCCCACTCTCCCATCACCCAATCAGAACGCACCCAACACCCACGTCACTTCTCCACTCATTTAATTGTTAACTGTTTTTTTTCAAAATCAGTTTAATAAACGAATTAGTGTGGGAAACACATTATTTAAACCCCCAAACGAATTAAACCCTACTATTAACCCTCCTTCATCCTTTAAACCCTAGAAAAAAACCCAGTTTTAATTATCCTAATCTTTAACCTAAACCCCAATTAAACTTGGGGGTTTTCATCCCAACCCCACTCCCAACACATCCTTACACCCAGAAAACGACCTCTCACCCCTTGTCCCCTCCCCTGCTACACCCTTCACGTGGTACTATTCACATCAACGTCCCACGTCACTTCCTTTGTCCCTACGGGACCAAATATACGATGGAGATCATCCCAACAGCTGGAACTTCACAGAGATCACATGGGAGCATATTTTGACCAAGTCTTTGACTTAATTTCCAAATTTTCAGAGAGGTCATTTTAGGGATTACATTGATTAGGGTTTTTAGTTTCTAGATTTTTCTTCTTCATTGTATAAATAGGGACGAATTGTGTCCCTATTTTCTGGTTCCAATATTTTGTAAAAAAAAAGCTTTTATTATTAATGAAAATGAAACTTTAAGTTTGTGCAAAATATTGTGTTCCATTTTTACCAGCTTTCTTAGTGTAATCCATTTTTCAGTTATTTGAAAATTATTTTAAAGGTTTAAGACGTTTTTCTTCTTGACTAATTTTCAGAAAATCAGTTTAAGTGTTCTTTGGGAAATTGTTTCATAAGCTTGGATTAATCCTTTTGAGGAAGTGAAAGTGGATTCAAGAGATTAATCCAAGGCTTTTGTTAAGTTTTTGTCAAAGTTTTTAAGGTATTTAAGAATTTCAGCTTTAAAGATTTTTTTTAAAAATCTTTTACCTTCTCACATTTACTGTTTGATTAAGCTTGTGCCAAACAAGCTTCTTGGCATCAGCTTATTCAACTTGAAGTTCTTTCTTTGTTTGGTGGTGTTGTGCAGGAAGCAAGGAAACTTTATCAAGATCCTTTCCATTCATTTCCATTTTTTTTTGTCTGAAGACATATCTGGCTTTGGGTCATTTGTGATTCCAACAGTAAGCCTCTATACATAAGCTCGCATAAGCTCTCTTACAAACCAAATAGAAGGCATCAGCTTTGGGGTAAAAGGCTTGAACCCTATTTGCTTAGTTTTGAAGTTTTCTTTGTGATTTATGTGATTATAGGTGTTGATGTTTATTTGTTAATTTTTTTTGTTTGATTAGGACCATATAAGCTTGTTATGCATGTTAGATTTGGTTGTAATCAGATTCAAGTTGATTTACAAGTAGTTGGTTTGTAATTTTTCATGTTTTGATTTTTAAAGGTGTGTTTGGATTTGAGGTTTTACTTAGTTTAAGGTCATTTTAAGCTACTAAAAGTTGTTGAGTCACACTTGCTTTGGTCATTGTAGGGTAGGTTTATGGTTATTTTGAGTTTGGTATGCTAAGAACAAAATTTGCATGACAAAATTTTAGTAAAATCAGTCAAAATCAGTAAGCCTATTTTCATGCTTGATTTAGTGTAAACTTGCCTTGATATCTTATTGATTGTTAGATAATGGGTCTACCTAGGGTTTGTAATCAGTTGTGAATAATTTGGTAAGCTTTTGAGTAAGTTTGATAGCTTTGAAATTCGTCCTAGTGCCATTTGAACCAGTCCACTATTCATCAGACCCCCTAGTCCAATATCAGTAACATAATTAGGGCTTTTGTGTGAACTTTTCGTGTTGGACTTGTGTTTTTTATATTTTTTGTGACTCCCCACAACCCAACTGGTTGTGGGGGTGCCTTTGTTGCCAAGAGATTCCAAGTAAATCTCAAGATACAAGCAAATCTTTGCCCAGACCTTGAATTTGCACTATCAGTGGGAACTGAGTTCCCCCTGCTAGTTATATTATTGGTACTACTTTGCTAGAAAACAAAAACAACCCACATGTCACTATCAGTATATTAATTTTTTGTCTTTAGTGAGCAAGATTAGGATTTAGAACTTCATTTTTGTTTCATTATTTTTCTTATTTAATTTGTGATTTTTCTGTTTAATTTATTTTCTGTTTACTGTTCATTTCCTATTTTTTTACATTAAATTGCATTTTAATTACTTTTTAATTAACTGTTTTTGTCTTTTAGTGACAAAAGTTAATTTTTTTTGTTTTACAAATTTTTATAGATTTAGAAAAATATTTTAAGATTTTTAGTTTAAAAACATTTTACTGTTCACTTTTTAATTAATTTTTAGAATTAATTTAGTTTAATTAGGGTTTTATTATAATTAGTTTTGTCTTTTAGTGCAAAATTTTACTTTTTTCAAACTTTTTCATTTTTCTACTGTTCATTAGTATAATTTAGGATTTTTAAAATTGTCAAATCACATTTAGCATTATTTTATTATTTTTTATGATTATTTTAGTTTAAAAATAGTTTTTAGTGTTTTAAAAATAGAAAAATAGTTTTGAAAATTTAGAAAAAAATACTTTTTAGTCTTTAAATAATATAAGTGAGTTATTTTTTCAATAAAATAATATTTTGGGATTTTTCTTAATTATATTTAATTTTAGGGCTTTAATTAGCATTTAAAATTGAATATTTAATTAATAAAAGGTTTTAAAATATATTTATTGGATTTTTATTCTTATTTATATTATCTTAGACTTAGTTTTAACTTTTAATTAATTTTTAGGTTTAATTTTTGACTTTGTCACATTTTACGTAATTACGTCATCGTTTTACGTCAATACGTCGTAGTGTAATCGTAGTCGTAGCTCGTCTTTACTTTTTCTCTTCTAAACCAAAAACGTCACTAATCCAAACTTTGATTTTATATATTGGCACATTAATCCACACACCTCCTTCGAGAACGAACCCGCATTTATTCGACTTGTCGATTTTCCTAAATCGTCGAGTTTAATACTTGCCGCATTTATACGTTGTTTTCCTAAACGACGTATTTCTACACCTATCACTAATGGATGTGAGATAGCATCATCCACCAAAAACATAAATCTATCTTTTCCTGTTACAAATTAATCCTCAATTTCAAGAAGCCATTAATGGATGAACGACACTCTTTTCTATATTCTTAATTTTGCTTCTCGTAAGCTATGAAATTGAAGAGCCACTTCATCTTCTTTTTGATAACTTGAAAGGCCACAGATTTTTCCGTTCTCTTTTGTTTATGAATCGAAGAGCCACATATTAAGGTATCGTGGCATCTAGATCTTATAATAAGGTCTCGGGTAGGCTTTGTGACAATCCGTCAATTTATGGTTGATATTTTATTCTCAAATATTATTTAAAAACATTATTCTAATGTTATATTATGAACTCACTCATTTATGGGAAGAAATTTGGACTACGTCTTGAAGTAGCATCGACTACGTCTAAACCGGAGGATTCTACGTTACGTTCTTACGTTTACATACACCGTTTTTAGTGACAGTCCGACATTTCAGGAAATAAATTTAACCATGAATATTATTTTGGGATTTTAAATTTGTGTTGGTTCATAAACTCACAAATTTACGAGAAGAGATTAGGACTTACGATTATAATTTAACGTCCTTTACAACTAAACCGGAAACCTTAGGATTACGTATTTACGTTTTTGAACTCTGTTTTTGATGAGACAACTTTTATTAGATTTGTTTTGTGCCGTTGATTCATAATTTATAAAAATGTTTTTCGTAAAACGACCCGAGGGCACGCAAATCGAGGAAACAAGAATCGAGGAGTACCCGTAATTAAATGGGGATGAGACAAGAGAAACTTGCCCCACCCCCACACATGGGACGGCCACAAGTGTACAACACACCCTTGTGAGGTGTTAAGCTTGTAAACAAAGCTAAGACACTTGTCTTAGCTTTGCCATCACACCACTTGCACACAAAACTTGCCAAAACCACTCACACAGACCATTTAACACTTTCATACATGCAAACCACCAATTTTTTCTCCTCTCTCTCTATATTTCGTCCAAAAACCACCTTCAAACACCCTTCATTTGATCAATTTAACCACAATATCATGTGTTATTCACACATATGTTGAA
This sequence comes from Glebionis coronaria, assembly GCA_025667525.1. NCBI lineage: Eukaryota > Viridiplantae > Streptophyta > Magnoliopsida > Asterales > Asteraceae > Glebionis > Glebionis coronaria. The sequence goes on along the minus strand of CM046881.1, from coordinate 78,009,875 downwards.
GAACCTTTGAAGATATGAAGATTGGAGGCGATCTTAACCTAAGAAAAGGAGTTTTCATGAGGTTAAAGGGCTGAATTCATGGCGGTGTTCATCTATCCAAAGGACCCAAGAAGTTTCCTTGCTAAAGTTGAAGATTTGATAACAAGAACCAAGTCTTGTTCATCAAAAACCTCACCTGTTCATCACTAATGGTGGTTTCCGTGATTGAAGCACGTACCGTACATCCAAATCGCCGATAACCGCCTTCCCACATCAACGTAAGTTCATAGCCTCGCACTCTTTTTAATGTTTTTATGAAATGTTTTATAAACCCGCGAGGGAGATAAAATGTTAGTTTTGATAAAATAGGACACCATTTTTCCCGATTGTTTGTTTATTGATTTTGGACCCGAATGATTGTATGACCCGATGAATGATTTTATGACCCGATGTATGAAGTAAAATGGATTATTAAAGTTAGGTTATGTCACTAAAAGTCCCATTAGCATGAATTGTGAACTACCGGGATTTGGTAGACGCTTGTGCATATAATAGTACTATTTGGGGACGATCACCCCAGTTCGCGCCTTGACGGTTGATCCCCGTCGTGCCACGTTGATTGGTAAGAGAATTTATGTATGAGAAGATTTCCATAGCGTGATCTTGGCGACGACACGCTAACTTAGATGGGAAAATGAGTTTCGGGTTAGCTACCCGTTGTTTGTTGTAGTAAGGTAACAATGTCATGCGGCTTATAATAATCCAAATAACGAAATACTGCTATACGCAATGAATTACGATATATTGCCTGACTAGCAATACGGGGTCTTATTATTGATATTATGTTCGTGTTTTGGTTTTAAGTAACCATATTCATATAACGGTTTTTATTTAACTTTATACAACGTTATAAAACGTATTGTATGATGTTTTTACGACATTGGTTCGTATAATGATTTTGAAGGCAAACGCCTATATTATGATTTTTGATAAGATTTGTATAAAATAACTTTGGCTATTTTATGGCCTATTACAATGATTTGTACAAAATGATTTTCGGTAATAATTATATACCGATGATATATTAATGGTTTTATTAAACTCTATGAATTCACTCGGCGTTGTCGCTGACCTTTTCTTTTAACATGTTTTATCTCAGGTACTTGAAGGTAATTCTCGGGAAGACAACAAGAATTCATGGCCCGCACTTAAATAACAATTTTCATTCAAATCTTTTGTAAAATTGTATGAAATGAATATGACTTGGGACCTATGTAAATTTGATATTTATGAATAGAAATGCTTTATTATTAAACGACGTGATTTTTAAGCGTTGTCTATGATGTGAGTAATGTGTTATCCCGTAACTCCAACGAGTCTTCCGCTGTATTGAATTGTATAAATTTGGGGGTGTTACAGTTTGGTACCAGAGCTCTCGTTATAGAGAACGAAAGATTTTTAAAACCAAGGTTTTGAATAAAACATTTCAAAATCTTTTAACTATAAACTTTTTTCTCAAAATGTCTAAAAATCTTTTGACTATACCGGTGCCGAAGAATTCCCAAGTTACCGACAAGGCCAAACTGAGAAGTGTTATTTTAATATATATATAACTTGGATTATATATATATATATATATATATATATATATATATATATATATATATATATATATATATATATATATATATATATATATATATATATATATATATATATATATATATATATATGATGTAATTTTATTACATGATTGTTTGATGATTATTTCTATATTTATACGAGGTATTTATACGACGTAGATTGTCACAAGAAACCCTAACTTCCCTAGCAAATTAATCGAAGCTATTCCCGTAGGAATTCTAGCTATCCTAGATCTAAACCAAGTTGTGGATAATTATGATCCCAACAAAATGGTTCATATTCGTAGAAATGTAGATATTAGTTGATTGTGATATTGAAGAAGAATTGGCGAGATTAAAACTGATATCGATGTCATGACGATCTTTCCTTATAGAGTGGAGTTTGACAAAACATTACCACCTGGAAAGATTTCATCTGAGTCGTTGTCACCCAATTCTTAAATTTGAAATCGAAGAGGTGAATGTTGCACTTGAGGCTATCATTGGAACCATTACCTAAAAGCCTCATGCCACTAGTACCTTTCCGAGAAGTCTAATGGAATGTGTAAGTCATTTCATACTAGTGACTCATTTGATAACTATTGTTGTAAGGAGCTATAGGATTGGAAATTAAGTGTTGTTCATATCAAGCTTTTATTGCCCTTTTAAGGTCTAAAAATAAGGTTGAAAGTATTGGAGAATGAGGTAGGATATTGCCTTGAATATAAGTTGATTGAAACTTGAACAAAGTAAAATTTAATCCGTATGGAAATAAGAAATTGTTAAGAGGAAGTCGTTAAGTCATGTGATTGAATTATAAGGTTTTAAATGATTGTTGGTTCGTGTTAAGGGTTGTTCCTAGGCCATTGTCCAATGACGAGGATGCCCAGTGTCCAATAAATAAATTGAAGAAATCTTCATCTAAATTGGGACAGATGGATCTTCCGGGACAGGTGGGACACCTAATGACTATTGTAGATTAGTATTCATTGTGGTATCTTTTAAAAATAATCCCTAACTTAACTGAGACATCAGTTGGTAGGGTGAGTTCTTGGAATTGTATGACATAGTGACACGTAATGTGTTACGGTAAAATTTTGACTTGTTTGTGATTAATGAAAAGACTACTTTTGATTGCTAAATCCTACATGTATCGATGTTATCTATCTTTTCTTCCTTCATCCTAATGTTCACATTAGTGATGCAACCGTTGAACAAGTACTCATCTCGAATTGAGTTACGTTGTGAATTATTCTTTTTTGAGCGCCATCAAGGTCATGAACCTCATGATTATTTGTTAAAGCTCATTCCCTAGCATATTGTAGTAAGTTCTTGGTGAACAACTTTTCATCACTCTTTTGCAGATCACTCATTGTTTTTATAAGATAAAACAGTATCCCTTGAGAAAAATTTCATTTTCATCACTATAAGGATTATTCAAAGTGAGATTTATAAGTAATCGTCATTGAAATGAAGTTGTTTATGAAACACCTTGGAGAACTTAATTGTTTTCATAACAAAGAAAATCTTTGTAAATTTATTTTTGATTCTTATTTAAGAATTAAGCAAGAAAATGTTTTTATTATAAACATGATGATAAAATTTTGACGAACTGAGTATTGCATCGTTAATCTTGAAATTGTATATAGTTGCGCGCCTACATACAATTTGGAAGCGACCATGCAAGGCTAATTAGTAGTCACCATGAAATTATTAATAAACACTAAATTTTCTTTGAAGATTGTGAAAGATTAAATTTTATGACATCTGCAAGAAGTGAAAAATAGGGACATTGATAGGGACACCTACATATGTGCCCGTACTATTTATTCTTCTGAGTCGAATTTACTCATCTGTGGAACTTGTCTTATTTGACAATTGATATTCCCTTCTTGTCCAATTCTCCCGTGGCGAGATTCTTTGGAAAAATATCTGATTACCGAGTGTTGATACCCTATTGGATGTATCGACGTTCCTATCATTTCTTTGATTAGATTTCATTTGAATGACCTGGGTAACGATCCGAGGAGCTTTCGAATGCGTACTCAATTCATGAAAACATGGGATATATTCATATTCGTTAATGTTTTCGTTTGTATCTAATTTGAAATTCTCTCGCATAGATTATGCGTTGACCTTACTCTTTTGATGTTAGCTATGTCTCTAGATATCCCTGAATTTGTGAAGGATTATGAGTTATTATTAGTCTTTTGAGAAGTTCTCATCTTATCTATGGTAACGAAATTGGAAAGTGGGTAGTGCCAGTAGAATGGATTGATTGATTATGACATGACGACATTGTCTTAATTAATGGGAACTCGAGTAGAACTCCCCCCAAAAAAAAGATAAGATGTTGATTATCAAAAGTGATCTAAATAATTCTTGATGGATGACCATATCCTGCATTTAGAATTGAAATTATACCGTGAATGGTTGTGAATTAGTCATAGATATTATAATCTAGAAAGAACTTAAAGAAAACTTATTAAAAGATGTTTCTGTTATCTGAAACTTTAGGAGGTATTTGTTGGTGAATTACCTAGACTTTTGCCATTTAGGCAAGTTGAATTTGGTATCGATTATATTCCCGGTGCTGCACCTGTGGCATGTGCACTGCACATCAGCACCATCTGAATCGAAAGAATTACCGTGCAACTGAGAGAGTTGTCGGAGAAAGCTTTTATACTACCAAGCTCGTCATCATGAAGAGCTATGGTGTTATCATTCCTTATGTTTATTGATTACCGTGAACTAAGTAAATTGACGATTAAAATCTATATCCACTACCCACGATGATAGATTGTTCGATCATTTACAAGGTTCTAGCGTATGTTCTAAAGATTTGATCCACGACATGGTTATTATCAACTTCGCGTCCGCGAAGAAGATTATCTATTCCAATCACTACATCCAGAACTTGTAATGAACATTATGATTTTCACGTGATGTTGTTTGGATTGACCAATGCACATGTAGCATCCATAAATTTGGTGAATCATGTGTGTAGGCTGTAATTTGATAAATTCATGCTTGTGATCATTAAGGACCATTTGTTTGTTTCTAAGAATAAGAAGGAGTTAATAATTATTTATAGAATGCCCTAAATTGGCCGAACAATGAAAACCTGTACCTTGAATAATTAACATGTGATTTAAGACTTAATCCTTTATACTAATTGACCGTGTGATTAATAGATAATGGAATATATTGACTCTTCAAAGATTAGAGCCATTAAGGCTTTGGGATAAACCAAAAAGAAAAGTGCAAATATGTTTTGACAAATGTTTTAACAAAGGATTTTTAAGGGATTATTCCCTTATACCCAGAACATTTAACTAAACTCCTGTTTAGGGGTAAATGTTTGTGTATACCTCAAGACAACCTAAGAGGGATTGAGGAAACCATTTAAACCATGACTTGAAATTTGAAATGATAATTTTTGTTTTTCAACTAAGAAAATTTTGACCAAAGTATAACCAAAGATTTTTCGAACGTTTACGAATCTTATTAGTTATTTTTGGTAAATCAACAAAAATCGTGTTGATTAAATTCAAATTTATTTTGAATATTTTTATATAATTGGTCAAACTAAGAAATTTAAAATTTTTACGTTTACATTTCATAAAAATTTAATATTTATTATTTAATTACTTGTAATATTTATCGATGCTTTAAACATCGGATTGAGCAAAAAACTGATTAATAAAAATAATAGTTGAGATGATACTAAAACTTAGAAAATATGAAGAAAGAATTTCTGAATAAATACGGTCATGATATTTATTTCATCGAGGAAGGTGAATGTAGATACTGACACATTATGTAGAAAAGATAAAGAATCAATTAGGATGCGTTCCTTAGAAATGACTGTGCAAAATAAATTGCCCGAACAATTTAAAAATAACTGATGCTTGTAAAAAGGATAATATAGATAATAAAAAGGGGTTCGCGGCTAATGTGAACCATTATAATTGAGAAGCCGATGGCGTTAATTGTATAAAAGGCCACTTGTGGATGCCTAAATATGGAGGTTTGTGAGATGTAGTCATGTTGGAATCTCATAAGATTAAGTATTCTATTCATGTCATTTCTGATTAAATGTATCTTTATCTGAAGAAGTTGTACTGATGGCAAATTATGAAGGCAGACATCGCCTCATACATTAGTAAACATCTAACTATTGCAAAGGTCATCATATGAATTTGATTCGATTTGGGTCATCGTCGACAGACTGACCAAATCTGCTAATATCATTCTCGTTAATGATAAATTATTGATGAAGAAATTGACTCTTTTGTATTTAAAGGAGTTGCGCAAACATGGTGTGCCTGTATCGATCATCTCTATCAAGATCCTCGCTTCGCATCGAATTTCTAGAGATTTGCTCAGAAGTCATTGGGAACGAACCTTGATGAGAGTACTGTTTACCACCCCAATCGAAGGGACGAGGTAAAGTAATGATACAAAACACTAGAAGTGTTGTTTTAGCTTGAATGATTGACCTTTGGTAATAAACCGTATAATCGTTTTCCTTTGGAGAGATTATCATTGATAATTATCGTACTAGGATCGAGATCGAATCTTGTTAGGATCTAAATATTAGAGCATCTGTAAGCAGAGTTTTGGATGAAGACACCCGACATAAACCCATTGTGAGTTGGACATGTCTTTTAGGTTTAAGGTTGCCTATGATGACAAACCTAACCTTACAAAATACCCGAACCGCGAAACATGAAATGATTGTTGAAATTAGGATTTGATTAATGACTGCCGATAGTGGGCATGAGGTAATGTGAACATGAAATGTAGATCTTGAAGTGCAGGATGGGTAGCATAGTTATGCCAAAAAATTTCACCATGGAAAAATGAATTGATGATCTGAAAGATCATAGGAAATAAGTCTCCGTTGTATGGGACTATTGGGATGATGTAAAAAAAATTTTGGTTTGAAAGGCATATAAGCTGGATCTACCCTAGGACTTCAAGGGATGCGTGAATTATGTTTCGTATATCGAACTTGATGAAATGTCTATCAAGTGAAAATCTAACTATTCCTTAATGAAGTTTAGATCGGCGAAAGGTTGCATTCATCAAAAACCCGTGAACATCATGGATAGAGAAAGTAAGTCAACATTAAGCCTGATCTTAAGCCCGTAGTTATGTTTGATGAAACTCGCGTATTGTAATGAATTACACTTATGAGAAAAGACCGAATGTGGAGGAAATACCCACATGGCTTTAACTCTATAAGAAGCGAGTAGTAAGATAAATTGATCTTTGAGGACAAAGATCCTGTTTAGGGGTAAATGCTGTGACAATCCGTCAATTTATGGTTGATATTTTATTCTCAAATATTATTTAAAAACATTATTTTAATGTTATATTATGAACTCACTCATTTATGGGAAGAAATTTGGATTTACGTCTTGAAGTAGCATCGACTACGTCTAAACCGGAGGATTCTACGTTACGTTCTTACGTTTACATACACCGTTTTTAGTTACAGTCCGACATTTCAGGAAATAAATTTAACCGTGAATATTATTTTGGGATTTTAAATTTGTGTTGGTTCATAAACTCACAAATTTACGAGAAGAGATTAGGACTTAAGATAATATAATTTAACGTCCTTTACGACTAAACCGGAAACCTTAGGATTACGTATTTACGTTTTTGAACTCTGTTTTTGATGAGATAATTTTTATTAGATTCGTTTTGTGCCGTTGATTCATAATTTATAAAAACGTTTTTCGTAAAACGACCCGAGGGCACGCAAATCGAGGAAACTACAATCGAGGAGTACCCGTATTTAAATGGGGATGAGACAAGATAAACTTGCCCCACCCCCACACATGGGACGGCCACAAGTGTACAACACACCCTTGTGAGGTGTTAAGCTTGTAAACAAAGCTAAGACACTTGTCTTAGCTTTGCCATCACACCACTTGCACACAAAACTTGCCAAAACCACTCACACAAACCATTTAACACTTTCATACATGCAAACCACCAATTTTCTCTCCTCTCTCTCTATATTTCATCTAAAAACCACCTTCAAACACCCCTCATTTGATCAATTTAACCACAATATCATGTGTTATTCACACATATGTTGAAGAACCTTTGAAGATATGAAGATTGGAGGTGATCTTAACCTATGAAAAGGAGTTTTCATGAGGTTAAAGGGCTGAATTCATGGAGGTGTTCATCTATCCAAAGGACCCAAGAAGTTTCCTTGCTAAAGTTGAAGATTTGATAACAAGAACCAAGTCTTGTTCATAAAAAACCTCACCTTTTCATCACTAATGGTAGTTTCCGTGATTGAAGCACGTACCGTACATCCAAATCGCCGATAACCGCCTTCCCACATCAACGTAAGTTCATAGCCTCGCACACTTTTAAATTTTTTTATGAAATGTTTTATAAACCCGCGAGGGAGATAACATGTTAGTTTTGATAAAATAGGACACCATTTGTCCCGATTGTTTGTTTATTGATTTGGACCCGAATGATTGTATGACCCGATGAATGATTTTATGACCCGATGTATGAAGTAAAATGGATTATTAAAGTTAGGTTATGTCACTAAAAGTCCCATTAGCATGAATTGTGAACTACCGGGATTTGGTAGACGCTTGTGCATATAATAGTACTATTTGGGGACGATCACCCCAGTTCGCGCCTTGACGGTTGATCCCCGTCGTGCCACGTTGATTGGTAAGCGAATTTATGTATGAGAAGATTTCCATAGCTTGATCTTTGTGACGACACGCTAACTTAGATGGGCAAATGAGTTTCGGGTTCGCTACCCGTTGTTTGTTGTAGTAAGGTAACAATGTCATGCGGCTTATAATAATCCAAATAACGAAATACTGCTATACACAATGAATTACGATATATTGCCTGACTAGCAATACGGGGTCTTATTATTGATATTATGTTCGTGTTTTGGTTTTAAGTAACCATATTCATATAACGGTTTTTATTTAACTTTATACAACGTTATAATACGTATTGTATGATGTTTTTACGACATTGGTTCGTATAATGATTTTGAAGGCAAATGCCTATATTATGTTTTTTGATAAGGATTTGTATAAAATAACTTTGGCTATTTTATGGCCTATTATAATGATTTGTACAAAATGATTTTCGGTAATAATTATATACCGATGATATATTAATGGTTTTATTAAACTCTATGAATTCACTCGGCGTTATCGCTGACCTTTTCTTTTAACATGTTTTATCTCAGGTACTTGAAGGTAATTCTCGGGAAGACGACAAGAATTCATGGCCCGCACTTAAATAACAATTTTCATTCAAATCTTTTGTAAAATTCTATGAAATGACTATGACTTGGGACCTATGTAAATTTGATATTTATGAATGGAAATGCTTTATTATTAAACGACGCGATTTTTAAACGTTGTCTATGATGTGAGTAATGTGCTATCCCGTAACACCAACGAGTCTTCCGCTGTATTGAATTGTATAAATTTGGGGGTGTTACAGGCTTTGTCGTATTTTTATTTCGATTCATTATGTATTTATAATATCATGCGTCTCTAGGTTTGCCTTCGGTTATACAGGCCGCAACCCATAAAAACCTTAAAAAGCAAGATACGGACTGGATACGGGCTTAGAATACCGAAATGTCTCCAGAATCGGTCAAGATATGGTTCTTTGTATTAGGAATCGGTCAAGAAACGGTTCGCACCGTTTCGCAGGCGAATTCTCTCCCGAGTCGATCCCAAACGGGCACGCCACCCTAAAATGATTCACGGAATCGCCATTTAGTGACTCGAAAAGCAAGGTATCAAGACGAGCATGGAAATTTAAGTGCAAATGTTGCAAAGAAGTTAGAACCGGATCTTATTCAAGAGTTAGAGCACACTTGCTTGGTATAAAAGGTAATGAATTTACCAGTACTATTTTTTGCATGTAAACGGATTGTATTTTTTGCATGGAGGAAATTTTTGTTGGTTAGGTTATTAAATAGCTAAACATTAATTGAACTAAATAAATAGATAGTAGAACGTAGATATTTTGTTGGTTAGGTTATTTACATGTAGTGTTTTATCTTTATATGTTCATCTTTTATAGGTTGCGGGATTGCACCTTGCAAGGAAGTATTAGCGAGTACAAAACAAGAGATGAAACGGTTAGATGAAGCGTATGAAGAGAAGAAAGCCGAGGAAAAAGAGAAAAAAGTTGCATTGCCATGTGAGCTGGTGTTGGATTTAAGAAAATAAAAGGTATTACAAGACCTATTGAAAAAGCTTTCGGTGTTGAAATTAGGGACCAACTAGATCAAGAATTAGCAGGGATGTTTTATACAGGAGGTTTGCCTTTTAATCTTGCAAGAAATCCACATTATCATATGGCTTTTCAGTTTGCGGCTGACAACAAAATTGATGGTTATGTCCCTCCTGGTTATAATAAGCTCAATACAACCTTATTACAGAATGAGAAGGATTATGTCAACAGGCAATTAGAACCCCTTAAGTCCACATGGAAAGAAAAAGGCGTGACTATCGTAACTGATGGTTGGAGTGTTCCTACTAGAAAGCCTCTAATCAATTTCATGGCTACATCAAGTACTAATGGTCCATTATTTCTAAAGGCAGTGAATTGTTTTGGTGAAGTAAAAGATAGATTTTTTTATTTCTAATTTAATGAAGGAAGTGATCAATGAAATTGGTCATCAAAATGTTGTGCAAATCATTACTGACAATGCAGCAAATTGTAAGGCGGTAGGACAACTTATAGAGAGTAAGTTTCCTCACATCTATTGGACACCATGCGTTGTTCATACACTCAATCTTGCTGAGAAAAATATTTGTTCCCCAAATAATGCGGAAACAAATGCACTAGTATATAGACAATGCAGTTGGATAAAAGATGTTCATGGGGATGCGCTTGCAATAAAAATTTCATCATGAATCATAACACGAGACTCTCGATTCTCTCCAAGTTTACTCCTCTTAGGCTGCTTTCGGTTGCCGATTTGCTTTGCCTACATCATTGTCATGCTTAAGAGATTGAAACTTATCAAAACAGGTCTTCAAGCTATGGTTATAAGTGAAGAATGGTCTTCTTATAGAGAATATGACACTGCAAAAGCACACTTTGTTAAAGTGAAGATTCTGAGTGATGAATGGTGGGATCAAGTATCATATATTCTTAGTTTCATTGGGCCTATATATGAGATGATTAGAGTTTGTGACACCGATAAACCATGTTTGCACTTGGTGTATGAGATGTGGGATTTATTGATTGAGAAAGTAAAAATTGAGATCTATAAGAAAGAAAAACGTCTGATGGATGATTTAAGTATTTTTTATTTGTTGTCTGTGATATTTTAGTGTCTCGATGGGAGAAGAATAACACTCCGCTACATTGTTTAGCTCACCATTTAAACCGAAGGTATATGAATTTATTTTTTAAACTATATGCTTGATTACTATTTATTATATACTTATGTAGTTATGTTTTAACTTTTAAATATTGTAGATATTATAGTGATGCATGGTTAAATGAGGATCCTATTAGAAGTGCTCCACATAAAGATGGAGAAATTTCACAAGAAAGGACAACATGTTTTAAAAGGTTATTTCCTAATGATGATAAGTAGAACACAATCTTTGAAGAGTATGCAATGTCTTCAACAAATAGTGGAGCTTTTTCTGATTTAACAAGCATTTCATTGATGGGTACTATGGAACCTAAGAGTTGGTGGGTTAACTTTGGTGCTCAAGCTCCAGACTTTTAGCTTTTAGATTACTTGGGCAACCTACTTCGTCTTCTTGTGTTGAGCGTAATTGAAGTACGTATGCATTTATACACTCGCTTAGGAGGAATAAGTTGACTACAAGTCGTGCTCAATACTTGGTTTACATTCATAATAATCTCCGACTATTGTCAAGGAATCCCAATGATGATGAAAAGATATAGGATGTGGGTGGAGATGCTTTTGATTCCATGGAGGATGTTGGGTTTTTAGAGTTTGCCGACCTTTCACTAGATGAGCCGGAGTTTGAGAATGATTTGATTTGGAAGATGTACTTTGAAGTTTAGAATTTATATCAATAAATATTTATTTTGAATTTTCTTTAATACACTATATTTATTTTCTTATATATTTTTATTGCCGATCCATATCGTTCCCGTATCTTGATTTTTTTTATTTTTTCCGTTTCTCGTTCCTGTATCGTTCCCGTATCCCCGTGTCATTTTCGTTTCGGTGCTACATTGGGTATAGGCACGACCCGGTATGTGACTTCTAAATTTATGTGAACTAACCTTGCCATGTATCACTCTATGAATTTGTTCATCATCATGTTTTCATTGCTCCCATGTCCGATTAGTTGAACCCATCTCCAAATCATCTTTCTTTCACACACTTGTCATCACTTGGTATGCTCATATATATTAGCAGGTATAATGTCTGCTTGATACTTGGTACTGCTTCCGGTATCAACCTTTGACGCACTTGTCATCACCGAAATTAAAGAGACTTGTTTGGTGTGTGAGTGGAGATGCATGAGAAAGAAGAACGACACTCTTTTTTAGTTAAATTAGGGTGTACAAGTGTTCATCGACTCTTTGGACTAAATGTAAAGTTTATTTGGTTTATGGATTTATCCAATTGGTGTTAAACATATATTTGGGCTTAATTGTTACAGTATTTTGTTTGGTGTTTATAAGCTAATTTTGGTTGTCACTGGAATTAGCAATTTGTTTTGTAAGAGCAACTACAATGGCAAAAGTCATTAAAGACTTTTTACAATTTTACAAAGCTATGTTTAGTAGTTTTTCCCATTGTAGCAATAGCTTTTTAAGTTTTTTTTAGAAAGACTTGATGACTACCAAGTTTTTTACAAAAGCTTTAGTTAATAAATGATATTACCATTGATGGCATTAAATGCATCAAGTCTTAAAGACTTGATGCATTGTAGATGCTCTAAGCTAATTTTTAGTTTAATGATCAGTTAATGGTTACGTTTTAGGGTCACGTAATTGAAAAAAAAGATATTTTTATGTTGGGTTGGGGGTTGATAAATGGTAAAATAATTAGGATTGGTTGAATGTATATGTTGTATAGATGAAAGAGTAAGAAAATAGTATTATAATGAAAGATTAAACCGAAGGAAGTTGCGAATAAACATAGTCTAATTGGTGGTTGAGCCTGTGGTCGGTCGCCACCCAAGTAATTTTCACTATCACCGACAAGGCGACAAACATATGGTTTGTAGTAATTTTTACATTCGATAAAAGATGTCTATCTAAATAGGTATTTTTTTTTCACAAATATAAATAAATGGTCAGTGGTTGCAATATTCAGCTGCAAGTATAGAAGCACCCATTTTATTGAAAAGTAACAAATTTTCTTGCCTGTAGGGTTTGCAATTATAAAATAGGTACTCACAAGAGCAAGAGTATTTGCTTATATATGTTCTTTCTAGCAACAAGAAATAATACTATAATATAAATAAAAGCCTAGCACAAACTGCTCACCTCTGCAACTGTGAATTGCTAATAAAAAAGTTTGACCAACATGGAGATCTAAATATCGTGTTTGGTATTAAGATTTCTGAATCATTCAAACACGACCAGTCGGCTTCTTTCTACGACTCCCAGATGAATGTTGGCTCCAAAGAACCTGACCATCAATCCCAGTTAAATTTTTATCATCTAACCGCTTCCATGTCTTGATAGACTTGACTGCACCCCAATCACCATGTGACCCCTTTTCTAAAGACACTACAACAACACGTGCCCTTCTTGACCATCCAGCCTTCCCATAAGCATGATATCCAAACCCTCCAGCATAGCAGAGATGGATTCCAGTCGATTCACCACAAAAATCATTTAGATGATCATGACCAGTGAAAACAGCTTTCACGTCACCTGCTCCAACTAATGTTGTAAAGAAACCGGAATTCACAGAAGCTGAGCTAATTCCTTCTTGTCTCACGCCTGTAAAATTTGAAGAGTCAAAGTTTGCATACTCGGGCAATGGGATGTGAAAATAAGCAAGCCCGGGAGCTTTAAACGACTTTTGAAGTTTTTTAGAAGTTTGTTGAAACCAAAACTGCTGAGACGGTTTAATCCACCCGTAGCCAAGGATTGAGGGGACAGTAGAGTAGTCGCCACTGTCGAGAAAGTATAAATTTAGAATCGACTTGTTCATAAAACTCGACCCTTCAACTCCATGAACTTCAAGATTGTAATTACCAAAACCATCAATAGCATCAAAACCAGAAGGATTAAACTGAGACAGTGTGTGTTTCATGCCAACAATATATTTCATTACACCTTTTCTTGATAAAGTCGACTCTTGATCATGGTTTCCTAGAACTGCAGCCCATGGGATTCCTGATGCTATAGCAGGGGCAAAGGCTGCATTCATGGACGCCACTGCATCTGTTGCATCAAACCCGAATATATTATCTCCAGTGAAAACAATGAGGTCCGGTCTCTCAGCTTGGATCATACGGTTAATGAAAACACTGGTATTTAGATCAGTGCAATGGACAATCTGTTTTGGCAAGACGTCCTCACAAGGAGTCTTTCTGCCATCAGCATAGTGCATGTCAGCCACCTGTAGAATCTTAAACTCACCCTTTTTTCTGTTAAACCTTAACTGATTTGTGCCTCTAGCATTAGATGAACTTTCAATTCTACTTGAAAGGGAGAAGAGTAAAATGAGCACAAAAAACAGAGATTTCGCCATTTTTCAAGAACTTGCTTATATCTGTGAGATAGATAGTGGTTCTTCAAAGAGTGCAGCAATGATACTTTGCCAATACTTCTGAAAGTCGCATAGAAATTTACAAAATCATGTCAAATTTCATGATTGGACAAAAAAAAAACTACAGACTTAGTAGACAACAGTAATAAACTTCATCGACTTCACAGCTTTATTAACTCAAAAACAAGATTACACCATTTTATTACTCCTATTAAGACGGAAAATTTAAATGACCTAGCTAGACAGGCACAAAAAGCTTAATCACCAAAACAACTTTTGCCTAGCGGCTAGCGGTATGTGGAGTGGCCAATTCACCAAGAGTGTGTCGATGGAGATACACTTGAGCTATTAGGTGGTATAACAGGTATGCAAATTATTTGCCAATCTGAAAAACATTAATCATCAAAATTAAGCCCTTACACGATAAATGTACACGCCCGTCTTATAACAAATGTTCGTTTTTGGTAGTGATATTATTAAGCGGCACACAGTTTTATAAAACCACGAGCACTGGAGCGATTCGGGCCCAAAGGCTCGTGCAAAAAAAAAGTGAGTGCCACATAGGATTGGCATGAGAACCCCTTTGGCACCAGATTTTTTGGGAAGTGGTTGACACGAGAAAAAGTGATGTCAAAGGATAAAAAGTGATACCATGGGTCCACATATAACCCACTTTATTAAAATAAAAAAATAAAAAAAGAAATCAAACACATTCTTTGGCGTTGGCTGGTGGGGATGGCTCTAGGACTCTTGGAACCAACACTGGTGTGGTAAGCCAAAGGATTTCTCGTGCCAAAGGCTTTGGCACCACCACTCCCTGCTATCTATGAATCAAACATTTTCTCTTTTTAAATTGGAAATGTTTGTTCTGGTTTGGTGCAATTTGTAAGTTACGACACACTAAACTTATAACGTGAACACTTATTTTGAGGTGGACGGAGTATACAATTACCAAACTGTCTCAAAATCTGAACCCTTAAGAGCTTTTGACAATTTGGAGTGCTTGTGCTAATATACCTCTTCCCCAAGAACACTTTGAAGAGGATCTTACTATCTCGTAATGATATATAAACTACTCTTGGATTAAAAAAATAAACAGTATTTTATTCAAACTTTATAGTCACGCATTCAGGTTTATGGTTTATTCAGATGTGCTAACCAAGTTCATAACGAGATTCATACTCAGAGTCTCTTAACAAACACATACGTAGTAACACTTAAGTGAAAGCTAGTAAATGACAATTACACGCAACATATGATTAAAATATCCTTATCTCGTACTAGGTATACCTTAACAATATAAACAAAATCCAAATAAACTAATATTGACTCCTCTAGTGGCAAAAATTTTGTGACTATCTAGTAATTTCAATTTGTGTTTCTCGTAAACAAACCTGAATCTTGTAAAAAAAAAGACACTTTCACCTAGTTTGTGTTTGTGTGAAGATTAAACTCAAAAAGTCTCAAACCCAGTGAATCTTCAGGTGAAAAAGTTAAAAAAAAAAAACACAAATAATGAAGTGTATAATGAAGCTTTTACTAACTCAAGGGTTATAGATCATATATAATAGAAAGTAAGAATGAAGAGGTATAAGATGAGATATTGTACCGGCACAATCTACAGAGACGGTGGTGGTTTCAAAGAGCAACAGCTACTAGACTAAACTTGTACAGCATTTCTTCTGTTACAAGTTCAGTAAGAGTAAATATCTATGTCGCTACTATCGATAATGACATCACGGACGTTTATATTTATCGGATTTTAATATTTCTAGATCACTACTATAAAATGTTGATATAATAAACGTGTCAATTCAGAAAGATATGCTATGTTCAACTTGTTTACTCTGTTTTTTCAGATTTTAGGAAAAGAACAATGAAAAAGTAAAAAATAAAAGTAAGGATGTTCACCTTCATCTTGATCGATACTACACGGGATTTTTTTTACCTAAATTTCATGCGATTTTTGAATTTAAAAGAAATAATGTTTTTTTAAAAAAAAGCAATCTTTTAAAAAAATTTTAATTTTTTTAAAAACAATCGAAAAGTTTTTTTTGTCAATTTGTTGTTGTTGTTACTAAAAAAGTTTGTGAAAGGAATTTGATGAAAAACTGGCAGGTATTTGTGTGATGCGGGATATCCTGTAATTAAATTCTTTAGCGTAATAATTTGTTTTTCTTAGTTATAACATCGCAATCGATAGTTTTCATCTAAAAACATGTCTTTAAAACGTAATTACAATCGAGGGATATTATTACTTTTAACATTATATGTAATATAACGTAATTTCAATCGACAAATATTATTACTTTTGGCATTATATGTAATATATAGATATGAAAATTCAAATAAAGTTATGTAAATGATTAAAGGGAAAAATAAACTAAATGTAATTAACCATTTTTGAATTAGACTTTTATTTGATGCATGCATGAAAGTTTTTGTAGTGTTATAATTTTTTGAGAAACATATGTATATTATTTTTGCATTAGTATAGTATAGATGTTTTTTTAATGTTTGTACAATGTGTATATATTATCGTATATTTATGTAATGATGTCTTTTAATAAGAGTATTACTTATGCATTATAAAGTTTGTAATGTATTAGTCCCTTAAAAAGTTTGTAATGTATTAGTCTTTTAAAAAGTTATACACTATGCATAAATGTTTGTATGTTGTAAATTTCAAGTAGTATATATATTGCTTGTTCTTTTGTTACTAGACGAATACCCGCGTATAGCGACGAAAATGCATAGCTACAGTTAAATAATGATATGCGATATTATAGTAAGTGTTTCGTTTAATGTGAAAAGATGATGAAATTGCAAACGCTCGTAGCATGCGATAAATTCTTAACATGTATCAGACAACATATAAAAACATTTAGTGAAATAAAATTGAAACATTACACGAGTATGAAATAAAATATAATAACGCACATTACTTGTTGCATAAAACATCTTCGTACACGAAATTTAAGGTATAGACTTCTCATTGACCAACTAATACCTTCGTAGTTTTACGTGATATCCAACAATCCAACATAAAGTTGGCCATACAAGAAAATAGAGTCGAAAAATAGACACCTACTTATGAAATTGTGTTCTCCTAAACTTTATTGATAGTATTCGCGAAATTAAAACGGACAGGAAATTATGTTCACATTAGCTGGAGAAAAAGAAGCATTGATGAAGTAAGAGAAATTACATTCACATCGTAAAACTATTATCTTTGAAACTATTTACTTACGTCATGAGTCATGGTATGAATGGCTTGAGAAGGAGCTCTATGCATCTACGTCTTTGCCCAACAAATCACGAACCTCTGTGTATAAAATGGTAAGTAAATAAAAATGTGATGAAATGGGTATATGGATAAATAATCACAGTTGACCTACTGTGTGAAAATAAATACTAAAGGATGTTTAACAAAATATCATTCTCGCACATTCTTATATAATCAACAAATATAAAAAGCATAAAAGCTATGAGGATTACATTGATGCACCACATGCATTTATAATCACAGATATGAATCAAAACATCACTATGCATCTGAGATCTCTACTAACAAAAAAATAAAAGTGTCTCATTCATTAGTTGTTGAACAAAATTACTTGCATAAGTTGGGCAACTGAATAAAAAAGCTTTTAGTTTTAACTCACCAAAGGCGTCTACTACGATAGATTCATAACTTTAAAACATTTTCATGAAATACTATAGCTGATGCTCTAACTACCTGAATATGATGTCTTATAAATAGTAGTACATTGTTATGATTTTGTTTACTCGTGACTCTCTCCGATCGATCGGAGGACAAAATGTACCCAAATAATATTTTTATATTCAAAGAATATTCCTATTATATTAAAAGTTAGGAACCAACTTTCAACGAGCAGTTCGTTGTGTGATCTTGGAACCTCACCATACATATCTTTTTTATTTGTATAAACCAGCCCACCCTTTAAGCATTCGATCAACAAGCTGCAATTCTATCGACAGCCATAATGGTAACCAATTAGAACATGTAGCAAGAAGATGGATAAGTAGCCATGTTCTTCATATTCTATTTCCCTCAGCCACGGATATGGTGATCCTGGTGACACTATATAGGTTGGGTTGGTTTGTTGATAAATAGTAAAAAATTAAATTAGATGTATGTGTTGATTGTATATGGTACATTGGACTTGCGTTTCGGGTTGCCTTTGATAATGGTACATTGGACTTGTGTCCTCCACTCCTCTTAAAGCTTAGGAGATGGTGGTGTATAGCAACCCTAGAGCATCGTTCGATATGTAACCTGAGTCACCTACTTTACGCTCAAGTAGTTATCGAACCCCTGAAAAGATCTAACAAGCCGTGTAAATTATAAGATGCAAATGAAGGAAATTTTATAAAACCGGATAAGAGTTAATATTAGTACCATTCTCCAAGTTCACGACCAAACTCACTACGTTTTTTGCCATGGAGCTTGACAAAAGCATGGTTGCGAACAGTTCACGCAATACCTGCATCAGAAGCCTGCACATTGAACTATGCTAAATATAGTTTAAGAAAATTTTATAGTTTTTAGTACCCTTGTTATAGGATCACATCGGTCCAAACAGCTGGATAAAGATCATAAGCATATATGAGAGGAAACCATTACACTAAATTTCGTAAACAAAACGAATAATGTAAACATAACGAATAATGTAAACATAATGAACCTCAATATCATCATCGACGTTTCTTTCATTTTATAATTGCATTTTTTTGTTGTATCTCTTGTATGTAATGAAAACCCTACATTATGCTTGTTTATATAAGCAAAGTGTTTAGTTTGAAGTTCAAAAGTTTTGAAAATAATTTATCATATTTGCGTTTTTTATAGGAATTGCGTGTGAAATTTTAAACCATTCTATAAATATTTATTTCTTCCCTAAAAAAAGTAGCCTTTCAACCATTCTGTAAATAACAGAGTTTTAACTATCTTCGATTTTTGTAAGGAATGGCGTGTGAAATTTAAAGCATTCCATAATTAGCACTTCGAAATTAGTTTCTTACAGCCAAGCATTCTATAATCTATTGAACACCAAACTGAAGCATGTAGCAAAGATTGTAGCCATTCAAGACTTCCAAGAAAAGGTACATATAGTAAAGTAAATCTTATATTTATATTAGGTAGCTTTGTATACATTCACATATATTTCTATTACCAAAATTTCAAGCCTATACTTTCCATGTTTCAATATGTCCAGATTATTATACAAAATGTCCAACTTATACTTTCCAAGTTTCCATTCAGCCAAATATAGATTACGTAACTTTTCAACATTTCCACAATTACAATTTATTTTCCTGTTGCATTAGAGGTGTAATTAAGTTTTCAACAATGCCATAAATAAACACATTTTCAACATTCAACAATTAGGATACACCCTTTTATAGGTAAAGGTGATTATCCATATTAATATGATATGAATAAATAGTAAACGCAGCGGAAAGATCACCTATTAACGGATCCATAGAGTCATATGATTAATCAATAAAAATAGAGAATAAAAGTATACCTTTGTAGCGTGATTCAGTAGGATCGAACGGAGACCATCACCAACACATGATCTAACCAAGAAACCTATGTGACCAAAGTAGATCACCTCTATGTAGAAACACACTACATGTCACCGTATACCAAATCGATGCTAGTCTTATAACCTTTAGTTCGTAACTCATTCTTACAATATGCTAAATTACAAGATGATCATAGAAAATAATCACATCCTTATTTTATGGTTTTTTAGCCGTATCATCTCAATCAAAATGAGAATGACCTACGTCTGAGTCTATACGCCTCATTGTTTAATGATTTTAATCATCCTTAAATAACTGTAGTTGACTAACTTTTAAATGACATTTAAAATGTAGAAAACATTTCTACATATCAACTATTATGAAAACGTTTTTTTACATTAAAACTTTTTTAATGATTTCCATCATACTTAAATAAGTAATTGAGCCAGTTATTGATTCTGAGTTACGTAGGTTATATTTATACCGTAAATACAATAGATACGATACATTAAGTGGTACCTCTGTGTATATGTGTGTGACCCCATAGGCTCACATGTGTCTAGCCGTACAATTATTTATTATGACACGAGCATACTCCAACAGCTCCCACTTGCGCACGTCATAATAATAAAGTAATAATACAAGCAAAGGTTAGCGTCTAGCAACACGCCAATGCCCCCAGAAACATATGAGGATAGTTTCTTAAACATCTCATTTAAATGGTTTTAGATATCAATCATCCCTTTGTTTCAGATACTCTGTTAAATTTTAGACATGGATCAAAAGTCATTCTAAAGATTAACTATTCTATTTCTCGATATATATATTGTACTAGATTACCAAATTAATCAAGTATCATCTTAATTACATTTGAGTGTGGCCACACATACATCTGTACAATTCATCAAGGGGCCCAGTAGTATCTCACTCCAATACATGTGGAGGAACAAATCCTATTTTGACTGCACGTGTCGTTCATGTGTTTCACATCGCACCTGAAAATGGTCTTTATAGCAGCCTTGTTCAGGACAACGTTGAACCATATCAAAGATTAACATTCCACACATACAAAACCTACTTGCATCTCAAGTCTAAGGATGAGAGATTCAACCACTTGCGAGATTCACTATTGACGCCGATCCATGCAGTGAATTCCCGTAGGTTGGCTCAATCCAATGTTCATCCAATGAACACATATGAGTTTGGCGGCATCATCAATTAATGTTCATTCCTAATGAATATGACCAACTCACATTTGTCTTAATTCGACAATACTCCCGTATCGTCAACTGACAATGGATAATTTAGAATAAGTAAATTATTCATGGATTAAACATGCTAATATAGAACACAGTAGTACAAATGAAGACGCTCTACCAAGTATATCAATTCATTATTTAGTAAAACTGCTTAACGTTCCATTATCCAAATACTAAAAAAAACAGATATACATGAGACTACTCTAAGGTCAATGTCCAATGTTCCAAGCATGATGAACATGTTTGACTACAAGACATTGAATTTACACAAGGACCTGTTGAGCTGTCATCTGAGTGAGCTTTGAGAATACTTATTTCAGAAACTCACAAATAGTGAAGATTTTGAATAATACGATGATTATCATTTTGTATATGTGCGCTCAAGTGCTAATACAGTAATACTAGCATCGCCATAGTACATTACATAGGTTGTTTGAAGCAAGTAGAACACCTATTTAAGACAATCTTCTTAACAGCTTCCCAAACTGTAAAGTATTCTTATTTTACTAGTGAGTAGTGCAACAATGCTTTTCATCAAGCACGTCTAGGTAGTAGTATTATCATTGAAGATGAAATCCTACTATCACTAGTATTGAGTACCATCTCAATCAAAGTAAGCATTAGTGTATAAACTCAACACTAATCTTCTTAGCTAAAATCCGTAAACGATGATCAAGTATATAGTATTCTAATGACTTTCACTTAGATACTTTGTGATCAGTTCATCTTGCATTCATGCAAGTATCAACATTAGTCTTAATACATCACATATCATATGAAATGAATCCACTAGGTAAACTAAAGGTTTCCATATACATAATCAATCTTATCACGTCATATTGAACTTTGAGACTTTCTCAATGATGTGTCATATTTAGACTTATTAACCGCCTATGTCTTATTATAATAAGCATATGTCCCAAGGTTATATGTTTTACTTCTTTTATCTCTCAATAGAAATATATTCCAAGTCAAGGATTAAAAACTAGCTTTGATTGAATAATATTTCCAATATGTTAACAACATATGAGATTTAAAACAAACAAAATAATATGCTCCTACTAGCTTTAAGGGTACTCGAGAGTTATCTTTGTTTTAATCATGATCCTATCCTTGATTCAAACTTAAGATTCCAGCTCCTAGATGCATGCTCTAATCCACACTTGGATTTCTAGAGTTTGTACACCAATTACCATATTTCATATTTATGAAATCAAGTATGGTAATTAATATCTTTATTAATTTAACACTCATAAATAAAATAAAGCTTTAAATCATGATCAATTGCTTGAGCATGCCTTAAACTCTATTTAAAGAGAGTGTGTATAAATGTGTACAATTGTGTCCATATCTATCTTCTCATAGAAGACCATGTATAACCTATCAGTCTTACTGATTAGTGAAAGCTAATCAAATTTCAAAATTGATTTTCTTTTATGGACTACATCTAACCATTCATAGTTTTGAGTCATTCATTAGATTCCAAGTCTAAAATGAGTCTCGATACTTATGAGGTTCACTATGATCCTCTAACTCATATTCCTCAACATTGACATGACATTCATATCTTCAGGTGCTTGAGGTATTCTTGCATGTATACAAATGGGAGTTACAACAATTTGTGGCTTTTGCATTTACATGCTCAGCCTCATTATGTTGTTCGCTAGTCTATTCAGAAGGTTGTATTTTATTTCTTACTTTCTGCAAAGATGCACAAAGGCTCCCACTTGCTTCTTGTAAGAGGAGACTTTATCCAAGTACGTAGCATGTCGAGCAACAATGAATTGTTCTCGTTTGGGATGTATAAAATAATTTATAGTTCTTGATTCTAGTTTGTTAATAACATGTCTAACATGATTTCAAGAAATTCAAGACTTCTACTAAGATTTATTGGGAGTCATCCCATTCCATAACTTGATGGTTTCTTAGTTACCTTCTTGTTCTGAACCATATTGAATAAGCATGTGGCTCATTCAAAATTTTGTTAACCTTAATAAGATAAGAGAGAGTAGTTAGTGTTATCAAGGGTCAAATAATAACAACAGTATTTGATTTTACACGTGATACCTTGTGTTGCGATTGTGAGACAATATCACAATTCCTTAGATAACCTAATACTCTTTGGATCACATATTTTATTATTTGGTCAAACCAAATTGCATACAAAATATATTCAAGCCAATTGCATGCTATAAAGTATGATTGTTTTAGCTGTTCAAGAACTTCATGTTCATGTTTTTACAAGAAAACATAACATGTTAGTCGCTAAATTTACTTTATAAGGTATTGAACAATTCAATAACTTCATTGTATATGCCCTAACAGGAAGACACAACAAGTGAAGTACTTACTTTATTTTATAATTCTTTGAACGATTCAAGGAAGTTCACGTTTATGTCTTTACTTGAAGACATAAACATATTATAAATAAAGTATTATTGAATTCCTACTTTTGGTTTCAATAGCATTTTCAAGTTAATTTACATACTTCATGTTTATGTCTTTACAAGAAGACATATGCATAATACCTAAACCATTTAGGTAATGTGAAGTCGTTTTTATTATTTCTTGACATTAGTTCTCTACTAGACAACGTACATCAATATGTAAAAGTCCTAGTAGAATATAATTAGCCATATTGTGTTGTACCTTGCACACTCTAATATTTCTCCCACTTGAGCATGGCACAAGATCATATATGGATAATATTAAAATATCACAGATATAATATGATTTAAGTCATACTTAAATCAAGCTTGTATAGAAGGGTTATGTAGAACTTCATCGTTTAATAAGCAATCATGCATAACTATTTTTAGATAACATTTCGGGAAGCGACATCAGAAAAGCGACTAGTTATCTTTTAAAATAATATGCAATAAGGCTTAGAAAACTATGATGTTATTTCAAGACAATCTAGAAATTAAGTGGGTCACTTACAAGGTGATAAGCTCATAGCTCCCACTGAATAAGACAACTTTACAAGTGTGTCCTATGGTTTAAAAAAATGCATTGCTCCCATTAGTTTAGACAACATTTTGAATGTATCTATACTAGTGAAAAAGCAAGTAGCAATTTTTATACTTTCTAGTTCTTTGAATGTCTACACATTATAGCCAATGTGAGTCTCGTAGACTAGTAAACATGTACATAGATATTCAAAGAAAAGTATCAAGTTCTACTATATTATAATGGGATTTCTATCGATGCCATTAACTTGAAAGTTTTGCATGCAATTCCTCTTTTACTTTACCTTAAAGGTGTATAGAATCTTATGGAACTTGTTTTTGTAAGGAGAATATACTATAAAACATGCTAGTAATTTCCTTTCCTCTCACGGTTTATTGAGACTTCAATTTCTAATCAAGACTTCATACAATATCTTAACACTTTAAGATGTGCAACCGTACTTAATCGTTTTGACTTACAAGACAATGCGATTTCTTGAGTAGGTGTGTATTAAGATTGATTAGAATTGAGAAGATTCAAGTGTTTCTATTACAGCTTTCTCATACAAGGAGAAAGGATGGGAACGAGTCTTATTCTTACAAGGAAAGAAGACTTAGTTTGTTTTCCTCTAGCAAAAAAGGAAACAAACTTTGTTTACGGTTTGTGTTGCATAAAATCATTAATAGAAACACAAAGTTCATATTTAGTATTTTCGATAATTATCCTTTTAAAATTAACTACCCAAGTTTATAAAAAACAATTAATTTTACGAAAAGGCTAAGATCCACATTGAGGTTCCACCATCACATCAGTTGATCTGCTAGCAATGATAGATTCAATAGGTAGATAACGTTCATCAATTGCAAATCTTGTGCAATTCTTAGATCCTTATGGGACCTATGACACAAGTAAACATTTCACTAAATGTCAAACTGACATGTTTAGTCCCATCCTTGCCTCGGTCAAGGTCTCACCGTTGTACCGATTAAGTCATCCAATTTGAGAGCATGCGAGAATAAGTCTAGGTCTCACGCATAGATAATAATCACCTTGGGTTACAATTCACATCCGTCTCACAAGATGCAAAAAAGTAATTGCAAGTGATCGCAAACGATTGGACGGCATGACTTAAATTTGAGACGGGTATAAAAGTTTGATTTAAAAATCAAAAGTGTGTACGAGGAAGCATGAATTCATCCATCGTAGCACAAGTTAAAAACATTTCTTAACTTAAGTCTAATCTTGTTTTAATTTATGCGTGTCAAGTTGTCCAAGTTAAAGACTAATATAAAACCTAAGTAGATGTATTATTAGTTTAGACAATGCATAAAATAAATAACATTCATAACATGTTATGAATTATTATGAAAACAAGATTTTTGTTTTAAATCGTATTTAAACTTTAAACTAAATCAAAGATTTAGTTTTATAAATGGTTTGTGATTGGTATCAAGTTTTATAAAAACAATTGCAAGTTATAGCAAGATATCAAGCAAATAAGCAACCACACAACCACAAGTATGCAAAGCCTCAAACCGATGAAAAACCTATGCTTGATCTCGTGAGCCATCACGAGGACCAAGAAGTCAACTAAGGGTAAGTCAACATAACCACAAAGTGGGCTCCCACTTGCTCCAAGACCATCAAGAGCAAGTAGAACCCAAAATGAACATGAGGCCTAAATCTGCCTAAATATTTCAGTCGACTTCTAGGGCCCAAAACCCATAGAAGGGTCTTCCCTAGCCTGAGCTCCAGTTGAGACTTTTTAAGACCTATGAGTTGTGAATTAGCATACCAAATTTGGGCTTCTATCTCCTTATAGAACTCCGGGAAATCACATTTTAGTGCTGGTCACTCAGCAGCTCCGAATTTTACAATATGTCTTTAATTCTTTAGCCATTCCCATCCAAGCATCGGTTACAAACGATTTATGACTAAAAAAATTTAACCTATCATTAACCTACTGAAAAAAATGCTGAAACAATGGCTATAACCAACATCAAAAACATATTAATGAAGCCAAAACAATGGCAAATCTCCAAAACTGAAATTAAATGCAAATCAACACACAACATGTCACATTTGGTCTAGGTTTTAATCGGCTTTGCATACGAAACATAATAATACCATAATATTATGAATATAACAAGGTGTTGGCTAAGTCCATGGCCAAACATGCATGTATTTGCCATGGAAATAAAATTAAACAACAAGAAACACTTGTTTAGCCAACGAAGTCGAAGAAATAATCAACAATTAATTAAACCCCCGATTGGTACGTGTAACCAATGAACTTAGGATATTAAAACCACATTTTAAACACCTTATAATTATCATATAATTACAGAAATTATGTCCATGGGGCTGTTCTAAAACAGTTTCACAAATCGTGCCAAAACACGCGTTTTTAGGTCATTTTACACGTACCGGTAACAATACTAATTAAGATATGCGTAACACGTGGCCATGGAATAAAAAATCACAGATCATAATACCATCTTATGTCTGTTTTATCACGAAAATTAAGCCCTATGGGCTGTTTTAATTTTATCTTTATTAATCCATAAAAAACACGCAATTTAGCCACTTTTACGCATACCCGATAATCATATGACATCATATGATGGCTCGTGATACCACTAAAGGTGATTATCCATATAAATATGATATGAATAAATAATAAACGCAGCGGAAAGATCACCTATTAACGGATCCATAGAGTCATATGATTAATCAATAAAAATAGAGAATAAAAGTATACCTGTGTAGCGTGATTCAGTAGGATCGAACGGAGACCATCACCAACACATGATCTAACCAAGAAACCTATGTGACCAAAGTAGATCACCTCTATGTAGAAACACACTACATGTCACCGTATTCCAAATCGATGCTAGTCTTATAACCTTTAGTTCGTAACTCATTCTTACAATATGCTAAATTACAAGATGATCATAGAAAATAATCACATCCTTATTTTATGGTTTTTTAGCCGTATCATCTCAATCAAAATGAGAATGACCTACGTCTGAGTCTATACGCCTCATTGTTTAATGATTTTAATCATCCTTAAATAAGTGTAGTTGACTAACTTTTAAATGACATTTAAAATATAGAAAACGTTTCTACATATCAACTATTATGAAAACGTTTTTTTACATTAAAACATTTTTAATGATTTCCATCATACTTAAATAAGTAATTGAGCCAGTTATTGATTCTGAGTTACGTAGGTTATATTTATACCGTAAATACAATAGATACGATATATTAAGTGGTACCTCTGTGTATATGTGTGTGACCCCATAGGCTCACATGTGTCTAGCCGTATAATTATTTATTATGACACGAGCATACTCCAACAATAGGCTACTAGACGATTACCCGCTCATAGCAGCGGAATTACCTAACGACATATAATTAATGATATGTTAATTGATTCGGTGGTCGAACTCGTGACCCAATAAGTGCTTAGCGATAGATAGTGACTCATCCAGGTTGAACCGGTAGGCGAGCCCGTTCTCAGTGGTCGAACCCGTGTCTCGGTGGTTGAACCCGTGACCCGGTGACTCGACAGTATTGACCTGGTGGTCGAAACCAGTGACCCGGTGGCTCGACAGGATTGACCCGGTTGTCGAACCCGTGACCCGGTGACTCGATCAGGTTAACCCGATGGTCGAACCCGTGACTCGAAAAGATTGACCCGATGGTGGAACCGATTACCCGGTGACTCAATCGGGCTGGTCCGATTGTCGATCCGTGACCCGATGACTCGACCGGGTTGACCCGTTGGTCGAACCCGTGACCAAGTTACTCGACCGAATTAATCCGGTGGTCGAACCCGTGACTCGGTAACTTATGCAATTGTTTATGGTTTAATTTTTCAACATTTCCTATTATATCCAACTGTATGCATTTAATTTTTCAACAATTTCATAATTAAGTCATTTTTCAACATTCAAGGTTTGAGGATTTTTCCTTTATATGTAGTATATATATAGATATAGATTTGCATTAAATGTTATAAAATAGGCATAAATAATTGTATTACTTAAAAATTTAAATATTTAATGAGGAGAGAGTGCTCAAAATGTTTTATATGTAGTAGTGATAAGACATAAAAATATATATGTTAAATTTGTGAAAAAACAAAAATTCAAGTAAAGATAATGTAGTTAATAAAACTTTAATGATTAAATTTAAGAAAACTAAAATTGTCAGATTAAATTTATAACTTTTTATATTTTTCAATAAGCTTAAAAAATAAACAAAATAACTTTTACACCTTATATCTTCTGAACTTTATACTTTAAACACAAAATATATAAAAGCTACGTAAACTGAAAAGTAAAAATAAATTTAATACCAGTTATTTATAACTAATATTTTAAAATAAAGAGAAAAAATTACACTAATATAAACCATGTTGAGTTAGAGTAATAAAAATAACTCGTTTAGAGTAATATCTATGTTCCTTTATTGTTAAGAGGGTTGGGTGAAGTGTTAGAGGGCAGGGTACGGTCGCGTTAAGGGTGGCTGGCTACCATAACGCGAGCTTACTTCTCAGTCAATCATATCGTGGATCGCGTTATGCGAGTTTAGTTGGCTATCTTCAGCCAACGTTTTGGCCTATAACGCGAGCCCATGGCTCAACCAACTATACCATGGCTCGTGTTATGGATCGCGTTATCATTTTTTGTAATTTTTTTTAATATTTGAAATTATAGCTGTTGGGTTTTAGCGCACACCAATGAGAAAGATTTTTTGAATATTTGATTTTTTAATATTTTAATATTTTTTTTAATATTTGAAAAGTAGTTGGGTCACGATAATACGAGAAAAGTTTATGTTAACCAGGGAGGGTGTTTTTGAGGTTATGAGGTGTTTTGGTGTTATGAGAAAAAGTGAAGATGTGGCACCACTTTTTTCCCACGACTCAACCGTACCTAAGGCTCTTAGGTAGTGTTTGATAAGGACTTATAGAGTCTTAATTAAAAAACAGAAATATGGATTAAGTCATAAGTAGTTTGTTTGTTTTGTGCTTAAAATAAACTAACGACTTTCTGGAAAAAGCCAAGAGGAGGGTGCTTTTTGTATTAAGTCATAACTTATTATCTTTATTTTACATATTTACCCTCTAACTCCCCCATTTAATTAAGAAAAAATTTCAAGAATAGTCCCTATCATTTACACTGAAAATCAAGTCTCGTCCCTATTTCAAGAATAGTCCCTGTCGTTTACAAATTAGATCAAGAATAGTCCCTATCTTGGATAAGAGTTAATTTTGGTCGTTAAGTGGTATGAAGGGAGGGGTAATTTGGTCTTTTACTTATTTTCTACATATAGTTCAAATACACTCACTTACTTTTTTCTTTTATTTTTTTTCCATACTTCTCTCTCTCTCTCTCTCTCTCTCTCTCTCTCTCTCTCTCTCTCTCTCTCTCTCTCTCTCTCTCTCTCTCTCTCTCTCTCTCTCTCTCTCTCTCTCTCTCTCTCTCTCTCTCTCTCTCTCTCTCTCTCTCTCTCTCTCTCTCTCTCTCTCTCTGCAACACCCTGCTCCTCCATCACATAGACCCACCTATTTTGTTTAAATACATCATCCACACACAACATCATCACCATTATCAAAGCCACCTCCATCGAAACCACCACCACATATTATTCATTCACTCGATGAAGATAAGGGGTGTACATGATATTCATCAACTCAATCCATCTTTTCCAGTTTCTAATCTTGTGTAACGACTTGATCTGACTTCTACATTATTAGCTTCCAAGATCTCTTCATGGGTCGATTAAGATTCCTAAATAGATCTCGTGATGGAGGCTGGAACGTGGTTAACCATCATATGAGTGGTAGTGAACGACGAATGTGAGTGTGGGGATGGAGTGAGGTGGTGCGGCGGTGGTGGTGGTGTATTGTAGTTAAGGCCATGATGGGTGGCGGCTATAGGGTCGTGGCGTGGTGTTGCCACTCTCCTTCACTTCTAACGATGGGTGGCGGCTGTAGGGTCGTGGCGGCTGCAGGGTCGTACTTGATGACAAATTTTGTGGTTGAGTTGTTTTTTCTTGATGGTTTTAATGGTAGGGTTTTAGATGATTAGATTTTGTGGTTTGAATTAGTAGAAGGATTTGGTTGTTTTTTAGTAATGACTCACTTTTTGTTGAGTTGTTGTGTTAATATTGGGATAAGGTTTTGATGGTGATCTGGGTTTTTGTTCAAACGATGTGTATTTCTCTCCTTCGTGAACTGTATTTTCATTAGCTGCTATTTGGTTTGGTCAGTTTTAATAAAACTGATAAAGAGCCGGTGAGAGAGAGACACGTGAGAGAGATAAGAATGAAAAGAAAAAAGAAAGTGAGTTAGTGTTTGTATTTAATAAAGCCAAAAATAGTAAAAGACCAAACTACCCCTCTCTTCATTGAACTTAACTGCCAAAACTAACGTCCATCCAAGATAGGGACGATTTTCGATCGAAGATGTAAACGATAGGGATGACTGGTGCACTTATTTTGAAGTAGGGACGAAACTTGATTTTCAATGTAAATGATAGGGACTATTTTTGAAATTTTTTATTTAATTAATTTAAAAGGACACAATAGTAAACTTCTCTGATTCAGACTTCATATTCAGCACACAAAACATACATTCATATATCCGTCTACAAACAGACAACATATATTTTTACAAACTTACAGGACTTAATAAAAAGACTAAACAAACAGGCCCTTAGTGTGTGAGTTTATGGCGTGAAAAAAGTAAAAAAAATCTAATATCACTACTTTTTCTCATAATATCAAGCTTTCACAAAGCTTCAAAAATACTTTTCTCTAATTGGCATCACAATTTGTAGGCTATTTTTTTTTATCTTATATGAAATAAAAATACTTTTCTCTAATTGGCATCGCAATTTGTAGGCTATTTTTTCAATCTTATATGAAATAAAAACTAAACACTTTCACTTGAATAAATTTTATTAAAATTGAAACACACATTACTTTAAATAAACAAAACATATTATATAAAAAATAAAATTTAAAACTTAAAAAAAACTAAACATAAAAGACTAAACTAGACTTGTTTTGTGGTTGATATAGAGCCCGGATTCGTAGCCGTGTCAACTGGATACATTCCATGTGTGTTGTTGGAGCATCTCTTAAAACATTGTCTGGTTTGAATCGAAACTAGTGGTCGAGTTTAAAAAACATTGACTCCTCAATTTGCTTAGATGAAAATGGTACCACTCCTTCCCCTTACACTGCTTAACTCTGAGCCATTAAGCCAAAAAATCATACTGAGTCGCATCACAGTATGGTGGATATTCCGGATATAAGTAAAGTTCAGAAAGAAATTGCAAGGAAACGTTTCGGCTCCAAAGTGCCGGAGATCCTCTTTAATAATCAGCCCTCGGCTTCGTCTTGCCAATGTCGAATTCTAATTTTTCCCCTCGTACATGTCTTTAAAAAATAACGAAGTGCTATTGTGCTAAAAACCAACATCCGTGTGTGTTTTATATAATATTTCAACCCTCGTCATCAAATCATCATCGTTCTCCCCGCCCATAGCCTTTGTTTCATCAACCATCGAATTTAACCGAGCGATTTGTCAATGCATAAGAGTTCACTTTCCTGTCAACATATTTTTGGTACGAGTCGGGAATTTCTTACTCGCTACTTGTTCATGTGTTGCCGATAACTTTTTACCAAAAATGTTTCATTTTTTGATCTGATTCTAATTCTGGATCCTCAGACACTTTTATGGAACTTTCCGCCAAAAGTAACTCTTAGTTTGGCTCGAACAATTTTGAATACTCGAACCCTCGGGTTGCGGTTCGCTGTTTTTCTAGGATAATTTTTTGATATGTTTCCTTTTGTTTTGGTCGACGTCGGAGTCGGGGCCGCCTTACCTTCTTTGTCTTGTGTATTGGTTGGATTGTTTGTGGGATTGTTGGTCAACTGGTTGTTGGAAAAAACCAGGTTGTTGAGAAATTTGGGTGTGTTGTAATTGGTTTTGAAGTTGCCATTGATTGAATAAGATTTGTTGATCGGGATAAGCATATAGGTTAGAGTTGGAATATAAATTAGGCATTTTGGTGTTTTTTAACGACAAGTTAGTACTTACTGATTCTAATCCATATTGACGTGATTCAAACATACCTTTAAAAAGATGTTTGTCAATTAAGAGTTTTAGAATCATATGGTGTAAGCGGCATCATCTTGCCACCTTAATAGATCAAGATAGAGCTTACAAGGCTTTGGACGCTTTTAAGACAATTTAAAAAATGTTTATAAGTTGTAAAGTGTATGAAAAGCATGCTTATATTTATTGTTCATCATTTTTAAAAGGGTAAACTGTATATCTTGTACCTTGAGTATTGCAAAAATGCAAAAAATACCCTTGAGAACAAAGGTGGTACAAAATGTTAGAAATATAGTTCAATTGTGGGCTAGTTCATACTGGTGAATGGGGAAGGAGGTACGGAGTGTACACCCATAAGTCCCTGAACACCCTGACTCATATTGTGGTTAAAGTTTGTTCTGCATCGCTGATGATCTTTAGAGCGTATAACTCTGGACTGAAGGTATTCGTCAGGGAGTAACTCCACTAAAGACTAGTCTTCAGTGTTTACTCATCAGTAAGTCTTCTTCAGTACTGAAGGCTTCATCGGTAACACCCTTCAGTGTTTGCTGATGCTTCAGTGGGACTGAAGAATAGACAAATGCTGGAGCCGGACTTGTACACTTGTAACGGTCTTTGACCCATTTAAGTGTAGTTAATGACCACGTTTAATTGGTCTTGTAACTATTTCCTGGTATTATGGATCACATTAAGAGGAGATTAATTGGCCGTTAATTCCTATTAATTCCATTGACTAGGGTTTGAGTGCTACACCTATAAATGGGTGATCATGACTTGCATGAAGAGAGCCAGAAAACAAGAAATCCATTGCAACAAAAGGGTTAGAGATTTGTGCCTAAATCACTAACAGCATTTGGTCTTATCCCAAGTAGGTATTCGTGATACCCAGTCATTAGGGTCGAATAATTTACTTTGGAAAGTGATTACATGATTCCAACTGATATCCGGTATCCATTGTTTTGGTACATAGCTATGTTTTGATTATCTATACATTGGTTGGGACGAAGTAAACTCCAACAATCAAAGTAAATTATTTTGTGATAATCAATGGCGGCTGCTATGAAGCATATGGTGGCTAACGTCTCCAAGCTGGACAAGTTTGAAGGGGTGGATTTCAGAAGATGGCAAAAGAAGATGCACTTTCTTCTTTCTACCATGAGCGTGGTGTATGTGCTGACTACTCCCATTCCTGATGGTGGTGATGATGCTACTTTGGAGGAACTGAGGAAAAGGAGAAAATGGGAGAATGACGACTATGTGTGTCGTGGTATTATTCTCAATGGTATGTCTGATTCCTTATTTGATATTTACCAAAATTCTGAATCTGGTAAAGAACTATGGGATTCCTTGGAAGCGAAATATATGGCTGAGGATGCATCAAGTAAGAAGTTCCTTGTGAGTGATTTCACAAATTACAAAATGACTGATTCAAGACCAGTCATGGAACAATACAATAAACTTCTTGGAATACTTGGTAGATTTACACAACATAAAATGAACATGGATGAGACCATTTAGGTCTCTTATGTCACTGACAAATTACCTCCTTCTTGGAAAGATTTCAAGCATACCTTGAAACATAAGAAGGAGGAATTAACTCTTGTTGAGTTTGGCAGTCATTTGCGCATTGAGGAATCCCTCAGGGTGCATGAAAGTGATAAGCCAAAGAGCAAAAATGTTGCTGGTTTATCAGTTGTCAACATGGTGGAGCATAACAACTCCATCAGGTACAATGACAACACGGGCAAACGTAAGCATCAGGATAACACCAAAAGTAATCCTAACAAGAAGTCCTCAGTGGCTTGTTGGAAGTGTGGGAAACCTGGACACTTCAAAAGGGATTGCAAAGGTGTTGGTACTGGCAACAAAGCTAGTGGATCAGGCACAAATGGTTCAGTGATTGGTTCTAACAACACAACACTGAAAGGTCAGAATATATTTAATGAATCTCTCCAGATTTATTATGTTACATATGTATCTGAAGCTTATTTTGTGCAGGATGATGATGTGGCGTGGTGGGTTGATTCTGGAGCAACTGTTCATGTGTGTAAAGATAGATGCTGGTTCAAGACTTATGAGTCACTGAATGATGGATCTATTATTCACATGGGAAATGAGTCAACAACCCTAGTGCATGGACGTGGTTGCGTAGATCTTAAGTTTAGTCCTGGAAAGATTGTTAGCTTGTTTAATGTTTTGCATGTTCCTAATATTAGGAAGAATTTGGTTTCTAGTAGTGTTTTGAATAATTGTGGTTATAAACAAGTGACTGAATATAATAAATTTTATTTATCCAAACATGGTGTGTTTATTGGTTTTGGTTATTTGAGCAATCAAATGTTCAGGCTTAATATTGAAACAACCACCAACATTAACTTAGTTAATGCTGGTAGTGCAAATATTTGTTCAGCCTCAGTGTCCACCGATAAACCGAAGGATTCTTCACTATGGCATGCTAGACTGGGCCATGTCCAGTTTAAGAGGATGCAGGTTAATCCCAGCATTTGACATGGACACTGAAAAGTGTCAGACTTGCATGCTAAACAAAATAACTAAGAAACCATTTCAAGATGTAAAATGTGAAACTGAAGTTTTGGAGCTAATCCATAGTGATTTATGTGATTTGCATGCTACTCCCTCATTAGGGAATAAGAAATACTTGGTAACATTTATTGATGATGCTACAAGGTTTTGTTATGTTTATTTGATACATACCAAGGATGAAGCATTAGATAAAATTAAAGTATTTAAAACTAAAGTTGAATTACAACAAGAAGTCCAAATCAAAAGATTAAGGTCTGACAGGGGAGGTGAGTACATGGATGCTCAGTATTTTCAGTCTGTTGGTATTATTCATGAAACGACTGCTCCGTATACCCCTCAACAAAATGGTATATCTGAAAGGAAAAATAGAGTACTGAAAGAAATGGTTAATTTCATGTTGTCCTATTCTGAACTGAGTTAAGGGTTTTGGGGTGAAGCTATGTTAACAGCTTGTTATTTATTAAATAGGGTTCCCAACAAAAGGAACAAGATTACCCCTTATGAACTCTGGACTAAACGAAAACCTAACTTGAACTACCTTAAAGTTTGGGGATGTAGGGCTGTTGTAAGACTCCCTGGTCCAAAGGTGAAAACCTTGGGTGAAAGAGGCATTGAATGCATCTTTGTTGGATATGTTGAGCATTCCAAGGCTTATAGGTTCTATGTTATTGAACCTAATGATTCAGTTTCTATAAACTGAATCATTGAATCAAGGGATCCTAACTTTGATGAAACAAGGTTCTCATCAGTCCCTAGACCAAGCCTTAGGACTCCTGCTGGAGCTGAGGACATTGGTGCTTCAGTAGAACTTGAAAGGGTCACTGATGAGGTTGTGGTTCAGCAACCTGAGCCTGAGCTTAGAAGAAGCACAAGGCATAGGACTCCAAGGAACTTTGGCCTGAGTTTCAACTATACTTGGTTGAAGGAATAAGGGATGAGGTCTCTGATCAATACTCTTATTGCTTTAATGTCGAGGATGATCCCAAAACATTTGATGAAGCAATGAAGTCCCAAGATGTTGCTTTCTGGAAAGAAGCAATAAATGATGAGATGGATTCCATCATGGGAAACAACACTTGGGTGTTGGTTGATCTACCTCCAGGTTGTAATCCACTTGGTAACAAATGGATCTTCAAAAGGAAAATGAAGGTAGATGGAACTGTTGAAAAGTTCAAGGCAAGGCTAGTCATTCAAGGATTTAAACAAAAGTCAGGGATAGACTATTTTGATACTTATGCTCCAGTAGCACGTATCAGTACCATAAGAATGCTGATTGCTCTAGCAAGTATTCACAATCTAATTATTCATCAGATGGATGTGAAGACAACATTCTTGAATGGTGATTTGGATGAGGAGGTTTACATGAACCAACCTCAGGGCTTCATCATGCCTGGTAATGAGCACAAGGTGTGTAAACTGATTAAGTCCTTGTATGGACTGAAGCAGGCACCTAAGCAATGGCATCAAAAGTTTGATGAAGTAGTTTTGTCTAATGGTTATTCACTTAACCAAGCTGACAAATGTGTATATAGCAAATTTGATGAACCTGGTAAAGGAGTCATCATTTGCCTATATGTTGATGACATGCTAATCTTTGGTACTGACCAAGTTCAGGTCAACCTGACAAAAGATTTTTTGTCATCAAAGTTTTCCATGAAAGACATGGGGGAGGCTGATGTTATCCTTGGCATAAGGATCAAACATGAAAGTGTTATTGTAATTTCTCAGTCTCATTATATTGAGAAGGTAATGAAGAAATTCAATCACTTTGATTGTACTCCAGTGAGTACACCAATGGATGTAAGTGAGAAACTGATGCCTAACAATGGTCAGGCTATCTCCCAGCTTGAGTATTCTAGGGTGATTGGTTGCTTGATGTATGCCATGACTAGTACCAGGCCTGACATTGCATTTGTTATGGGTAAACTGAGTAGGTACACTAGTAATCCTAGTACTCAGCATTGGCAAGCAATTCAGAGGGTACTGAAGTATTTGAAAGGAACAATGGATTATTGTTTGTCATATACTAGATATCCATAAGTGTTGGAAGGTTACACTGATGCAAGTTGGATCAGCAACACTGAGGATAATTCATCCACCAGTGGCTGGGTATTCCTACTTGGTGGTGGTGCAATTTCTTGGGCATCCAAGAAGCAAACTTGCATTACTGGTTCTACCATGGAATCTGAGTTTGTGGCTCTAGCAGCTGCTAGCAAAGAAGCTGAATTGTTGAGAAACTTGCTTCTTGAGATTCTATTGTGGGTCAAACCTATGGCACCCATTTCTATCCGTTGTGATAGTGCAGCTACATTGGCTAAGGCATATAGCCAAATGTACAATGGTAAGTCTAGACACTTAGGTGTTAGACATAGCATGATTCATGAACTAATCATGAATAGGGTGATTTCAATAGAGTTTATGAGGTCTCAACAAAACTTAGCTGATCACTTGACGAAGGGATTGGATAGAGACTTGGTTATAAAGTCTGCTGAAGGGATGGATTTAAAAGTCCACTCTAGTCACGGAATGCTAGGACACCCAACTCCCTCTTGAGGAAACTTGGGAGCTGAGTTCAATGTGGAAAGCTGAACATTCAGGGGACTGAAGCACATGTATATCATCCCAAGGATGTGCTTGTACTTGCTGAAGGAGGATGAAGTTATAAACTTCTCAATGGTTAATGTCTTTGAAAAAGTGTTGAAGCAAGAGCATGATCTAAAGAGGAACCACCTATGTAAATGTTGAGGTTTCGCCGCCTCAGGGAGCATGGACTTGGCTCTTACAACACATATGAATTTGGATATGGACACATGGCTAGTAGTGTCAGGAGTTGTTATGTATTTGAAAACTTGTGTGTATTTCATCTTCAGGTATTCAAAGTAGTTTAAGGGTTCAATTCTTAGAACACCCTGATTCTCGAATGTTTGAAGTGATGTACTAAAATGTAAATTCAATCCTTAGGATATTTTCATTTAAGCACTGGTTTTGTTAAAGTTAATTTTCATGCAAAAGGAATTGTACTATATTGGGGAGGATTGTTGGAAATATAGTTTAATTGTGGGCTAGTTCATACCGGTGAATGGGGAAGGAGGTACGGAGTGTACACCCATAAGTCCCTGAACACCCTGACTCATATTTTGGTTAAAGTTTGTTCAGCATCGCTGATGATCTTCAGAGAGTATAACTCTGGACTGAAGGTATTCGTCAGGGAGTAACTCCACTAAAGACTAGTCTTCAGTGTTTACTCATCAGCACGTCTTCTTCAGTACTGAAGGCTTCAGCGGTAACACCCTTCAGTGTTTGCTGATGCTTCAGTGGGACTGAAGAATAGACAAATGCTGGAGCTGGACTTGTACACTTGTAACGGTCTTTGACCCATTCAAGTGTAGTTAATGACCACGTTTAATTGGTCTTGTAACCATTTTCCTGGTATTATGGAGCACATTAAGAGGAGATTAATTGGCCGTTAATTCCTCTTAATTCTATTGACTAGGGTTTGAGTGCTACACCTACAAATAGGTGATCATGACTTGCATGAAGAGAGACATAAAACAAGAAATAGATAGCAACAAAAGGGTTAGAGATTTATGCCTAAATCACTAACAGCATTTGGTCCTATCCCAAGCAGGTATT
This sequence comes from Glebionis coronaria, assembly GCA_025667525.1. NCBI lineage: Eukaryota > Viridiplantae > Streptophyta > Magnoliopsida > Asterales > Asteraceae > Glebionis > Glebionis coronaria. The sequence goes on along the minus strand of CM046881.1, from coordinate 77,971,439 downwards.
CGTGATACCCAGGCATTAGGGTCGAATAATTTAGTTTGGAAAGTGATTACACGATTCCCTGGTTGGGACGAAGTAAACTCCAACACAAAAACACCCGCAAACTTTACATTTTCGTGCGAAAAATTCCTTAAAACGTTAAAACTTAACTATCTATTTTTAATGTTGGAATTAATAATATATTACATATATCATGCATCAAGAATAAACGTAACAAAAAATAAAGGATAACATATGCATATATATAATTGACATAAAGAGAACTAGAAACACATACCTTTTTCATTCAAACCTTATTGATTCAAATCAAGGAGAAGAACTAGTTAATCAAATCGGGAATCACCGTAATTCGTGTATAACCACACTAATTAATCAATCACCAAAACCATAAAGTAACCAAAAGTATGAATGTTCTACGTGTATCCACGCTACTCCTACACGATTAAACCCGATTGCTAGATCACACCAACTTGAACAAGAATACCAAGAACCCTAGATCGAGATCTAGGGCTTGTAATAATTCGTCTACACCCAAGGAGGGGGAGAACGAATTTCTTAAGGATTTTTAGATTTTAGGATGAGAAATTAATGAGGTTATGATACCCTCTTTATATAGGGCTCAAAACCTAGAAATAAATTCTAGACAAAGATAATAAAAGAATATATTTTAAAAAACTTAACTCATTCTCCTTAATCCCTATCACGTAAAGTTCAGTTTTAGCAGGCCAAATACACCTTTGATTTGACTTTTTAACATTCTATAAACTTCCATAGTATTTACATTAATTACCTTAAAGTTTAAAGCCTTCATGTTACCATACTGTTAAACTATTTAACTTTTTAACTAACGATCATTAAATGTTCAAGTATTGGCAAATTAAATAAATACAATAAATATAATATAGATATTTATTATATATATTTAATAAATCTTAATCTTAGTGTATAAGTGTGTGGCTCCGTAGGCCCACGTACTTATAGCCGTATAACTATTACTAGGACTTACGCACATCCTAAGAGCTCCCACTTGCGGAAGTCTCCATCATAGCATACAATTATACTAACATTAATGAACAGGCTAACAACATCAATAATACTACCAAAAGTACCCGAGTATGGTTTTAGTAAACAAGTCAGCCGTATGGTATGAACTATTGCATCCTTTTTGTTTCTGATAGTTGTTAATTATGAATATGAATCTATGTTATTTCATAAATTAACGATTCTGTTTCTCGTTTCTGTATTGATCAAGATTATCAAATATAAAAAGAATTATCTTAACAACAATTTGGACGCGACCACGTAAATATATGATCAACCCCACGAGGGGCCATTATGTATCAAACTCAATCACTAATGGAGAAACAAAATCTATTTTGACTACAAGCACCTTTCACACATGTTAAGACATTTAAGAAATAGGTTTTATACCTGTCCATATTACCGACGCAATATTTACGCTAAATCAAGAGATGTTATCCATAATATAAAGACGTGCTTGTATCTCAAGTCTAAGGACTAGCAATAACTACCATTTGTGTAATCTCTTAATGACGCTGATCCATAAAGTAGACTTACACATTGGGGTAATCCAATTATTCAACCGCATTGAATAACCTATGAGTTTGGAAGATTCATCTTTACGTATTCAACAGAATACAACAACCCTCATATTTTTCTTAGTGAAAAAATCCTCTCATATTTATGATTGACAATGGATATTTAGAATGTACATAATACATATAAATATGCATATACTACATCCATGGATTAAACATGCAAATATAGGACACAGTAGTATTTAATGAAAACGATCATGACTCGTATGTCAATTAATTATTTAATACAACTGCTTAATCGTCCCTTATCCAAATACCAATTGAGATCACTGCATGATAATCTTAGTTTGAATACTATCGTCCTAGTCATAAAAATCCAATTGTTAATTAGTCATAGATTTGGACAAACTAGATTATTGATCTTGTGGAACTTTGAGAATACTTATTCATAATCACAAGTTGTGATATTCTTTGAATAATATGATGATTAGTCAATACGTTCGTGTGCACCATGATACAATAATATTACATTAACTGGTCACACTACTTTTCATAAGATGTATATAACACTTATTAGAAATATTCATCATAACAATTTCCAAAACTGTAAATTATTCTAACTCTTTAATGTATAATGCAATTATGCTTTTAAACTGACGTGCTTTTAAATCAAGCACATCGGTTTAACAATTTCCAAATTAGAGTATTAGAATTGCTAATCCTTGAAATTAGACATCATTTTATTAGGGATTGCTTTGAAAAAGGGTTAATCCAACCCTAGGTTTTTGGAAATGGTTTTGGGTCTTCAAGGGAAATGTACTATTGAGCATGTTAATCACTTTGACCCACCTATAAAATAAAGACATTTATTCACTATCCTTAACATCAACCCTAGACCCTTACCCCTCACCCAACCCATGCTTGACCAAATTTAACGGGGTGAGGCTGCTGCAGACCTAGCAGTTAACCAGCCAGAACCCTCATCCCTTGTGTTAGAAGTATTTAAAGTGATGGTCATATAATATACCGTTGCGAAGCTCATGGAAAATGCTATTCAATGGTGTCGAGAGTTCTACGTTATTTTTATGTATGTAACTGGAATTAGTCCCGAACACACAAATGAGGAAAGCCTTTGTCAAGTTTCCTTCTTAGTATAAAAGGAAACAAACCCCTCATTTGTGTGTGTGCTTTTTCTAAATTTCTAGTGTGTTAGTTTGTAGAGAGAGAAAGTTCTTGTCTTTCTCTCACAAGGATTACACATTCTTCTTCCTTGTTCTTTCTTTCTTCTTCTTCTTCTTAATCTAATCCTCCATTCTTGTTTTAATCGTGTTCTTCATATTCTATAATCTTGTTCTCATTTCGTGTCCATCATCATCTCGTCCTAATTCATCTCGTCATCTAGATCATATAGATTTCGTGTTTGGTTAGCCGTGTGTAAAGGTCCTACAAGTGGTATCATTCGCCAAGGGATTCGTGGTTTGCGTTTGGTGGTTTTTACTGGCTTAAAATCCTTCAAAATTACGAAAAAGTGTGCCATTTCTCGTCCTTGTCCGAGATCCTATTTTCTAGGAAAAAAGTAAATAATTCCGCAACTTTGTCTCTTTTGCGGAATTGAATTTATCCAGAACATTGCGAATTCTTGGATATTGTGGATTCTGGCGCATCATTCCGCAATCATTGTTATTGCGTAATCCTGAGTATTGCGGATTTAGCCCCCATTGCGGATTTGTTCCATCTTTAAGCAATTGCGGAATTGATCTTTTTCTCTAATTGCGAAATTGAACTTTTCTCTAATTGCAGATTTGTATCATTTATCCAATTGCGGAATTATGTTTTTTGGTGGATTGCGGATTTGAACCTTCTTCACATTGCGGAATTGTTCTTTATTCCCAATTGCGGAATTACGTCATCCTTGTGAATTGCGGAATTGTCTATTTTTGAATATTGCGAAATCATTCATGTTTTGACATTGTGGAATCTTAGCCAGTTTTTGGTCGATGTATTGTTAGACTTAGCCAGTATCTAGACTAGTTTCGGACTATTTATTACACGAAGATTAAAAAAAAAAAAGAGTTTTTTGGCGGGAAAATTCAAGAAAAATTTAATTTTTCCTAGACTATTTTTAGGCCATTTACGCTTCAATTTCAAATTTTGGCGTAGCGAAAATTTTTTCGAGCCAAAATTCAAATTTTTAGGCCAAAATTCGAATTTTTTCGGTTTTAATTTTTGTCAAAATTTTTCAATTTTCAGATTTTTCCCTACTTGTTTTTGGCTATTTCTAACTCGATTTCAAAATTTGGCATTTTGCAATTTTTTTCCAGTTTATTTTACATCAGACTGAGGTATTTTTTTGTCGGACTAGAAAATTTCGGCAAAATTTGATTTTTTTTTAGAATTCGAAAGGCGCTTTCTACGAATTGAGATCCTGCTTTACACACAACTTCTTCAATGACATCTCAACAAGACATTCATGCTGCGGGTATTGAGAATCGTGATTGTACTACCAAAAAGAAGAGGGATGCTGCCTATTTCCAGAATCAGCTTCGTATAGCTCAAAAGGAAGAAGCAGGAATTCTACTTCTAGTTGAAGAGTTTGATCTCATGGCATCTGCAGCAACATATGATGAGGAAGAAGAGGTGACTACTAACTCCATCTTGATGGCTAATTCACAGCAAGCATCAACATCTGTAATTCAGGCTGACAGAGCTCCTGTGTATGATTCAGACGGTTCATCTGAGGTACACCCACGTCTCAATGATAATGAGTTATATAATATGTCTAATCAGGAGGAAGAGTATACTGAGTCACTTGAGCCTTCCACTGAGACACACGGGGATCAAACGAATAATAGCAATATTATTTCTAATGCGCCCAGTGTGGACCTTAGTGGAGATCAAGTAGCCCAACTTACAACCCTTCCTGACGAGACGCATGCATATTATAAATCGTTATTTGATAAGCTTGCTAAGGATGTTGCTCATGTGAATGTGGTTAATAATAAGTTTAGAGAAACTAATGCTAAATTGACCACTGAGCTTGCCGGTTATAAGGAAAGGGAGAAAAGCTTTGAAATTCATCAGGCTAAAATCAAGGAACTTGAACAAGCTCATGCTACATCGGTTTATCAAGAAAAATGCACCACAAAGAAATTAAATTCCTTACATTTAAGTAGTGCTAAAAAGATAAGCAAATTGAATGATGAAATCACCTCTCTTAATAAACAGCTTTCAACTGAAAAATCTATCATTTTGGATTTAAAAGAAGAACGAAAAAAGCTGAAACATGATTTCAAAATTCGAGAAGATGGGCTTCTTGAGGATTTTTGCAAAGCTCAGGATAGGATTAGGGAATTAGACAACCTTTTGGTAAAACGTGGCCAAACTATGCAGACAATAAATATGCTCGCACCAAAAGTGAATGAGATAAACTACACTCGATACAAATTGGCCTTAGGTTGTCCCCTTCCTCCTAATCCAGGATATCTTAAACAAGTTCAGGCCACTAATGAAACCTTATATAATGGTAATGTGCTCTTGTCTGATGAGCATGATCCTCCTAGTGTGCATGATTATGAGGAAACTACTGAACTTGCAGTAGAGACTCGTTTAAGAATGAAAAAACTTGATAAAGAAGTGACACCTGTTTATTATCCGAAAGTTAATCCTCCAACTATTTTTGTTCGGTCTAAAACGGGTTCTGAAATGCTTTTGCTACCAAGTGAGGAATTGTCTGATCACCCTCCGAAACCGAGTATCACACGTAGGTATCTAACCGAGCTCAAAGATAATTTTGTCATTCTCAAACGGGTTGTTAATGCCAAAATGACTGGAGGAAACTTTACATCACCCGTTCATGTTGAGTTACAAAAAGTGCTTCATACTGAAATCAATCCCATTATTAATCAAGTTGATGCTAGGATAGGCAATCTTGAGAACGCTTTTCTAAAAGAACTAACCAAATTTGTTGAAGACTTTAAATCTTTGGCGAAGGAGGCTGATGAATCTCTTGATAGAATTAAAGTCTTGGAAAGCGACCTGGCATGTCTCTCGAAATCAAGTGACAGTGGTGATTGTGTTGATAGTAACCCCATTGCGGTAAACAACTCTGGGTCAGACAATGCAACCCTCCAAAATGAGCTTGATCGTACGAAAGAAAAAATGGAGTCTTATGTCATCAAAAAGGATAACAAATTCACCGATCTTTGGAATAAATATGTCAAAAAATGTGATGAATGTAAGGATGACAAACTCTCGTATGATAAAGCTTACACTGAACTGCAACAAACAATCGAACAGCTGCAAGCTCAGTTAGGAGGCAAATGTCGCGATAGTGAGCCTTCAACAAATGTTAATAAAAAAGAGTTCACGATTCTTCAACACCGATATGATTTTCTTCAGAAACATTGTCATTCTATTGAACTTGCTCTGCAAAACAAAGTTGGAAAAGTTCCCGATGACAGTAATTTACAAGTAAAACTCTCTGAATCATTTCGCGAATTGAATGAAAAAAGTAAGGATATTTCTGATCTAAAAGCACAGTTGCAAGAAAAGGACATCGCGATTGCTGAGTTGAAGAAACTTGTTGAAAAGATGGGTGGAAAAACTGGAACCTAAGGTTGTAAAACCAGTTGTTAGACAACCCAATGCGTACAAAGTACCAAAGCCATCTATCTTAGGAAAACCGCCTTCTAATGTTTCTAGGTTACCTCCTAATACCGATGTGCCATCGAATGTACCAAAACCCGCCATATCACCCTATGTTCCTCCATTTAGAAAACCCACTCTTGCTAAACACAACTCTGTGAATGCACCTTGCACTACTTCTAAGAGTACTCCCAAGTATGTGAATCTTACGCCCACAAAGGAATCTATAAGTTCAAATGATGTTGGTCAAACCAAAAACCTAGGGGATGGTAAGCAAAAAGGGAACATTCAGAAAGTAAACCATGTGTATTCAAAACCTAGTAAACCAACAACCGCTAGAGTTCAACACACACCTAATGGTAACCAACCAAAACCTAGGACCCATTCCCGACAACCTAGGAATTGGCAATCACAAATGAGTAGTCGTGTTCCGAACATGGTGCCTGAACGGTCTGCAAACCCTAGGTACACAAGAACTTTCGAGAATCCCAAACTCCCTGTATGCCCCACGTGCAAAAAGGGCATTCACCTTGGAAACCATGCTCATTGCATTCTGCAATACCTCTATGAGGTAAACTCTCGTGCCTTCACACAGAGAAAGAATGCAGACTCCCATAAGACAACAAGGAGATTCACACCTATCACAAAGAAAAGCAATGACAAGAAATCCTCCAAGCGGATCAATGTAGGAACTAGTTTCTCTCCTAAGAAGTGTTCCGCTGTGCAAGAGAACACTACTCCTAGATCTAGTCTTCGGTGGAAACCAACGGGTAGGATCTTCAAGGAAGTTGGTCTTAAGTGGATTCCCATCGAGAAGTGTGATGACACCGGCTCCAGCACTAATGCGAGTGTTCTGAATGAAGAAAATGCATTTGTTACTCCTAACATTAGTATTTGTGAAAATTCTTCTTCTGTCATTGCAGGTACTTCAGTGGATTCTGAATCCATTTCTTCAAAGGGTTCCAATTATGTACATTCAACATCACCCTCTTCTGCTGTACAAAGGTCTATTTTATATTATTTTTGAAAACATTGAAAATCAAAATACAAAAATATAAAACCTATAAAAACAAAATAAAAAAATGTGAAAATCTTTCAAAAATACCATAAATATTCTTCTCGACATGTCTTTCAGTTTCGATAATATGGACGTGCCTAGAAATGTCGCTCAATACCGACACGGGTGTGTACATAAAGCTCGAATGAAAGTTCAAATGTTTTCAAAACATGTCTTTTCTACTTTCTTCTCATAATGGCTTATAGTCACATGTCAGACTATAACCCGGTCCCTAAATAAAGGAAAGTCTTTGACTTATCCTCAACAACGAGAAATTCATTTTTCTCGGTCATGAGCTTATATCAAAACATTCAAAGTTTTAAGCTCATGAACACAATTTTTCTCGGACTTATGAGCACAACTTTTCAACGTATTTCAAAACAATGTGCTCATATACTCCCCTATTTAAATAGAATCTCTTTTCGAGGGGGAGTATAATGATTTCATAAACATTTGTTCCAAAGTTTCATGACACATTATTCTCTCCATGTTTCATCACTAGTTTCACAAAAATTTCAATTTCATGCAATTTTTGAGGGGGAGAATAGTGATTAAAATGTGTTATTTTGAATAAGATCTTTAATATAAGTGCTTTCTCTTCCTAATATGTGCAAAAATCTCTCCTTTTATGATGCACATATGTAGGGGGAGCATTTTTGGTGATATAAAAAACTTTCAAGGTGTAAACATTGATTTCATCAACACCTTGACTGCATTTTCAATTGATTTTTCTGGTTACGATATCTATACCATTCAACACATAAATTCACGATGGTATTGGTGTCAAAAGGTGGTTAGGTATTCGTCCTATGATCCAACCAGAACCAGAGGGATCTTCCCAGGGACAATCCATTAGAAAATAGAAGTCCTTAGGAAAGATGGAGTAGTTGAGTGTACGGGAATAATGCCGACTAATGACTTAAGCTAGCACTGGAACAATCACAACAAGGTGCTAGTTATGACGTCTTGGTAAGCATTGAAGGGGTTGAAGAATGAAAAAGAAATGTAAGGATAAAGGGTGTAAAGAAAGAAGCCCTCCATACAACTTAGGCAGAAACCGGGTCAATACATCTACTATCAGAATCACGTTGATGATTTATGGTACTGAAGACAAAGCATCATGGACCCAGTGATGCAATGCACAACCCTTCCCAGCCTACTCAAGCCTCTCTCAAAAGAAGTTTGTTTTATTGTCACGGAGTTCAACTCATTTCTATCAACTTTCTCACTCCGAGATAGTAGATATTGAATAGGTGGCAGTCTGCTCCAGCCTCCGATCACCAAATAAACGTGCACTTATAGAGTCTAGAGCCAACGAGATTCATCAAAAAAAAATCTCATTAGGACACTTATTCCATATATCAATTGTTGTTCATCACAAGAACACATGCGATAATTTACAGAGTGCTATGCTCTATCCTTGTGGTATTGCTAGAACATTCAGAGTGATACTCTCTTGTATTCACAGTGATGAATGGAAATCCTTCCAGTGTTAACATCAAACAGCACTGCGGTAGGTCATATGTACGATTCAATTTGAATTAAACATATGCTAACTGGAAAGCAACAGTGGTTTGATTCTTAATTGATTCAAACTCGTTCCAGGTCTCTACGCAATATCTTTATGATCTTGCCAGAACATTCAGAGTAATACTTTTTAGTATTTACAGTGACGAATAGAAATCCTTCTAGTGTCATCATCAAACAGCACTGCGGTAGGTAACATGTGCGATTCTATATGAATCAAACTTGTGTCAACTGGAAAGCAACGATGGTTTGATTCTTAATTGATTCAGACTTGTTCCAGGAAAGTGAATTGACGACTTAATCAGCAGAATGGAACTGCATGATTCACTCCTTACTTTGAATTATCTTTCGATATATTCAAGTATTGAGAACGGCTACCACAGTTGGAAATCCTGTCAAGGAAGTTCTTTGAACTTACCTGATCACAGGTATAGTATTCGTACTGTATAACAAGAAACCGGTGGAATGCAAACAGTGGCGTTATCTCAAGAGTCGCAATTCAAGGCCACATATTCAGGATTATTGAAGAAAGCTCAAGAACATCTAAAGACAAAGACTTCCGCTACTCTGATGATCAAGGGAGATTGTTTACAAGCTTTCAAGTCAACACAAAACATGAGTATGTGGAGAAAGACACAAGAACACAAGCTGGCAAAGATCAAAGATCCAAGATCACAAGTCATAAAAGGAACTATGAAAGAACTCTCAAGACAACGAGCTTCAAAGTGTGCAACAACAAAGAAGTGAAGTCACATAATACATGACCACCACTTAGGGGGAGATTGTTAGAAGTATTTAAAGTGATGGTCAAAGAAGTGAAGTCACATATTATATGACCACCCCTTAGGGGGAGATTGTTAGAAGTATTTAAAGTGATGGTCATATAATATACTGTTGCGAAGCTCGTGGAAAATGCTATTCAATGGTGTCGAGAGTTCTACGTTATTTTTATGTATGTAACTGGAATTAGTCCCGAACACACAAATGAAGAAAGCCTTTGTCAAGTTTCCTTCTTAGTATAAAAGGAAACAAACCCCTCATTTGTGTGTGTGCTTTTTCTAAATTTCTAGTGTGTTAGTTTGTAGAGAGAGAAAGTTCTTGTCTTTCTCTCACTAGGATTACACATTCTTCTTCCTTGTTCTTTCTTTCTTTCTTCTTCTTCTTCTTAATCTAATCCTCCATTCTTGTTTTAATCGTGTTCTTCATATTCTATAATCTTGTTCTCATTTCGTGTCCATCATCATCTCGTCCTAATTCATCTCGTCATCTAGATCATATAGATTTCGTGTTTGGTTAGCCGTGTGTAAAGGTCCTACACCTTGACCTTGAAATTGACATGGACATTGATGAACCTGCACCCACTGACACACATTCCCTACCCAGTGTTACTTAATCTCTATCCACTAAGTTCAACCTGCACCCACTGTTGTAACACCTGTTAACCCAAACACCCCTTCAACCTCATCACCTCTCACCTTAGATCTAAACACCAAAGGGTTACTAGGGTGTCTTCCCCTGTTTCTCCTAACCTTGTAGTAGAGGAGACCACTTCCACAAGGGTGGCAAGTGATTTGGGATGGCTAGCACTATTGACTCTAGCTTAGTAGCAGGTCAAGTCAGTGCCACTGTCACTAATCCCATCCCTATTCCCAATGAATCTCCATTGAGGGTTAGTTCCCTGAGTGTGGATGAGGGCAGTCTGGAACCATTATCTAATTTAGAATTAACGAACCTCTACATGAGCTTGCAAAAGCAAAATGTAGAGTGGGTACACACTGTCAAGAAATAGGGCCTAGAACTCATTCAGTTAAGGGATAGGCTTAATATTTTGGAGTCACAAGGAAGGCCTAGAAGAAATTTTATAGTGGATTCCTCATATATTGGTGTTGGAGAGGATTCATACAAAGGGGAGGAAATTTTGAATTTGAGTGATCAAGGCTCAAAAGAGGGCTCTAAAGATTCAAGCACATGTGCAAGGGAAGTTGCTGATGTGCTTATTGGTTTAATGACTTCAAGGGTATTTGATGCTTCTCTCGTGAAACCTATCAAGATGTCATTTACTCAAATCATGGAAGAAGTAAGTGTTGGAAAGATTGTTGTGGCCACTGACAGGTCAAGTCTATCCACTGTCAGTGCACATGTACCCACTGTTGGTGTATCCCAACCACCATTCTGTATTAGAGAGCCACAGGATGAGGTAACCACTATCACTTTGCATTTTATTGATCCTTATGATAAAGGAAAAGGTATACTTGTAGAAGAGCACGTTACCTCCAATAAGGAGAGGAGGGAAATTTCTAGAACTTAGGATGATTGGCAACTTGCGCAGCAGCTACATGAGCAAGAATTAAATGAACCAAGTATGATGGAAGCTCAGGTTGAAAGTTCTGGTTCAGATAGCATGGATATTAGTCGGTCAGGGACTGAAGATGAAGATGAGGTCTAAGTAGAATATGTAAGGATGAAGAAGTTAGATAAAAAGCTCAAACAGTTGAAGTTCCTTGTTGATTATGATAATGAGAAAATTTCTAACCTCTACTTCATATAAGAGAATCAAGCCCTAGAACATGATGTGCCTATTTCTATCAAAATTTTGGGTATTGAAGGTCTGATAAGATTGCAGAATGATATAAAAAATTTAGAGGAAAATAGGGCAGAGAATATTTTGGATAAACCAATTTCTCATAGAAGACAGTTCTAGAAGTGTTTGTTGAGGAATGAGCAAACAGGGTGGACATGGAACAAATTTAGAGGTTATTCATTTGAAGAACTAGAAGCAATGACATATCCTATTTGGAAAGAGATATGCAGGCATAATACTAAGATCAAGCTTTTAGCTGAAAGACAAGAAGAGGTAGAAAGAAGATGGAAAGAAGAACGTGTACAGGTTGCTAGACCAAGGAAGAAAGGTTTTTAGCTCAACTTTCCAGAATATGATGTGTTTGATACAAGGTTACCTAGTGATGGAGATTTGAAAGCACGAATGGAGCTTGTGGTCCGAGGTGACATTGTAGTTGAGCATGTGGAACTCATAAATCCTATTATTAAGTCTGAGTATGATCTAGATACAGGTTTTTGGAGGTTCACCAGGCATGGAGGAAAGATTCGGGTATTTACTTCCCTTGGATCTTTATTCAATAGCATTGACAGGGAAGACCTGGAGAACGTTTGGAGTTTATTTTTGGTAGAGTATAGTACCAATATTCCAACAAGTTTTGGAGAAAAGATGATCTGGTCCACATTTAGAAGGATGTTTGACCTTGGTCAAGATGATTAAGTATGGATGGATCTAGCTGATGCAGATGGCTTTGAGTGGAGATTGTTTTCAGTAGCTGGAGTTTATAATCTCATCACTTCAAGGTTTTCAGAATACTTGTTGGGGAACAAAGTTTATCCACTGTCACAAGACAGTTTAAAGTAGATGATAAAGTCAAATCTCAAGGTTGACTATACTAGTAATTTGGGAGTGCTGTTTTTGAAATATATTTATTCTCAAATTCAAGGCTAAGTAGGTTTGTAAGAATCCTCTCTGTACTTTATTGTTTTATTCAGAAACTTGATAGTAGGGGTAAATATCAAGTTTAGGGGAGGATTGTTGGGAATAAAACGTTCAAGTCTTAGCCGTTGACATAAGGTTTCTAGCCACTGATGATATATGTTCTAGACACTACAAGATTTTGTGTAGCCACTGATGTAAGACACTGATAAGAAGACTCCCATCACCAATGGGAGTGCATGGATCAACACGTTTCTTATTTTAAGGAAGATTTAGTCGAATAAATTATTTACTATATTTATCTTTGTATATCTTCCAATTATAGTTGATCTTAGCTTTTTGTACAAGGCTCCTTAGTCTATAAAAGGAGGCCTTAGGGTTAGACGTTGATATACGCTTTCATATATTGTTCACTTTGTTATTATTAATTGATTGAAAGCTTGGTAATCGTTTGTGTTTGTGTTCTTTGTTCTAAGTGTTATATTCTGCATAATACTTAGATTGTTAAGTACACAAAGTTTCTCTACGTATTACTCTTTATATTATCTCGATAATACAAAGCTAAATCGATCTAAGTTTTGGATCAACACCAATAATAAGACTGTTTTGGTTTTAATTTTAAATTCATTACTCTTTTTTGTATCTTTTTTATTATGGATTAGTGTTTTAATCATGATTAGTTACATACTATTTGAACAAGTGTTTAATAATCAATTGTATGCTCTTAAAAAGCACACTTTCTTAAATCTAAACAAAAGTTTGATCATTGATTCAGCAGGCTCTTTGTTTTAATCTTCAAGTGAGCAGATCTTTTGTTAAATCTGTCAAACTTTTTACTTTGTTTATCATATATGATAATGTATTATCATATAATATACTCACAAAAAAGTGTTGGTGATTTTGTGTTACCAATATGATGTAAGTGTAATAGATTTGACTGAATTGACCAATGTGTAATCGTGACAAGTGTTCATCAAGTCGGGTTGTGCGGAGTGCACACTTGTATGATGTTGTTGTGAATATCATACAAGGGAGAAGCCCCCGTACAACGGTGGTCCGGGGGCAGCGCCACTGGTAGCGGGGTCCAAGGGGCGACAGCCCCCGTTGTACGGGGGCTTATTTGTGAATATCATACAAGGGAGAATCCCCCGTACAACGAGGGTCTGGGGGCAGCGCCACTGGTAGCGGGGTCCAAGGGGCGGCAGCCCCTGACAGGGTCCAAGGGGCAGTTAAATTCCCGAAAATTTAAAAACGCACTTGAAAATAAAATTCTCGAAAACGTAGACCCGGTTTTGCCTGTTATATTCACTGGTTCGGTGGTTAGTAACTGCTATAGCAGTTGCAACCGAATTCCAGTTTATTGGTCATATATCATCTTCATTGTCTGGTACTATTCATAACAACAAAAGCACATTTTCAGTTCGAATTCTGAGTTTTATCTGATTGGAGTTTTCGATAGAACCTTCAAAATACTTTGGTCTGAAAGTGTTTGACACGACTCTTAGATTACTGTGATCCGCAACAAAAAGTACTCTTTTTATTTTCTGAACAAGTGTTTAATCATGAATCTAGCAGACTCTTTGTTTTAAAGCACAATATTTTTTAATGTGTAAAACCTTTTTTGAGTATCATACTGCATTATCATATATGATAATGCAGTATCATATATGGCAGAATTAAAGAGTTACAGGTATTATCTGTAGATACTAGAAGGGGGGGGGGGGGGGGGGAGTTAATAGTTTCTATGATTAAGGTCCTAATTAAAAATTAGGCTTGTCTCAAAATTGCATTTTACATGAAAACTAGTTTCATAGATGTTAAGTCAATTTTCAACCATTTGCTATACATAATGATTATGAAAGTGTAATGCATGAAAGTAGATATGAGTAAGTAAAGAGTAAGGAAAGAAGCAACCTAAGGCAAGACACCAGGATTTATAGTAGTTTCGCAACTATCTCTTCGTTCCTACTCCACTCCTCGGGTACACCTTACTCGAGATTTCCACTATATCCACAAGCTCCCTTCTTGGCAGAGAAAACCTTACAACGTCGCTTACATTATTTTACGATACTAAGCTAAATATTGAGACGTAATCTTAGCTAGGACCACTCTATACACGTCGCCTACTTCACATTTTCCGACACAAGGCTAGATGTCGAGTTCTAATCCAAAGCTAGAACCAATCTTCGTCGCCCATCTTATTTTCCGACACAAGGCTATATGTCGAGTCGTACCAAAGCTAGACACTATCTTCACAACTCTTCACTTTCAAGTTGAGTGCGAACTAACAAGACACATACACACAATCACTTTCTAGTTTAGTGAGATCATACACACAAGACTTATTACAACACAAGAAACATCCAAATTGAAAGTCCCAAAATACACTATTGTAATACTATAACTCGAATCCAAGATAATACTTAGTGATTTACTTTTCAAACGTGTAATGCTTTATTACTTATATACAAAGTATTACAAAGTGTTATGGATCACACTTGTTGATTGAAAATGAAAGATTAAACCCTTTGAACAAGTAAACTTGATTCGAGACTCATGTTTACAAGTGAACCTAAGAGTCTCTGAAACTCAGCCTAGGACTCCAGAGGTTCAAGAGGGGAGAAAAGACAAACAAGATATTCAATAATACACTGGATGCTTTTCTCCCCTTTTCTATCCCTATTTATAGTAGTATGAGGTTGCTACCTTAGTGGGGGTAGTTGGTACGTGTTAGCTTTTGAGTGGAAGCAGTACACTTCATTAAATGTATGCCTATTATTGGGCATGCCTTTAACCAACTTTCTGTGAAAAGTTCTGCCAACTGTTCACTTTCCCACTAGGTCGTACTATGCTTCTTAATCTTGAATCTTCACTTTGTACCGCCCAAAGTACTTTTTAGATTCTCCCACCTAAAATATCAAGGGATAAGCCAAGTCTCTGGTTGCTAATTATTCAAAGGGTCTGGAGTGACCTCTGAGTATCTCCACCTTAGAGGTCTTCGAACACCATCACATTCCTTCTACATTCCAGCTAATCCATAATGGCTGGTGAGTATGACTTCAGATAATCTTTGACTTCTCTGACATTGTCTTTGACATGAATGTGTCTAGTGTGCCATCTGAGGCTTTGCCTTTAGCTGGTCATTGTCTATGTCGTTGGACTCTATAGTGACACATAACACTTAGTCGAATTTAAATCAAATCTAGACTGGGCCATAGTTAGAACTTTTATTGTCCCAACAATCTCTCCCTATTTGAGCATAAATTATACCAAGTCTAGAATTATTGTAAGTGAGTACACAACTTCTTCTTACACATAAATTAACAAACATACTTGAAGTTTTATTGAACAACCTATTCTATTACAGAAGCACCAAAAGGTGTACAAGATAAATATAAAAGGTCTTCAAAAATCAAGATTGAGCTCACACATTTTTACAGCTTCAGCTTTGTCAGCTCTGGAATTGATTTCCACTTCGAACTCGTTATCCAGAACGTTAGCATACTCAAGGTTAAAAATAAGTCGATGTTTGATTCTAATGAGTTGTACTATGGAGGCTAACTTCAGCTCGCATTCCCTTTGGAAACAATACTCAGTGTTTTCGTTCATGGACACCATACCTCTTTTAGGCTCTATGTAAGCTTGGTCATCAACTCGTCTAGTAATTTCTTTGGGGAGTGATAACGACCTAATTATACATATTCAATCTATCATTATAATGCCACTTTATAGTATAAATAAGAGCTTACGATACTTAATATGTTGTGTTTTATATGTAGATATAAAGTTTGAAGAAGAAAAGTGAAGATATACAAAGAAGGGGCCTCAATATGCAAATAAGAAAAAGTTGTTGAAAGAAGATTCTGGATCGCCCAGAAGTGCGGCGCACATTCACGTCTCCAAAGTGCGGCGCACTTTCGGAGAAGTGTGGCGCACATTTGACCCCAGACAGCACTATAAATAGAGGCCATTTCCACTCATTTTAGACACACCTCTCTCTCTTTCAATACTCCATAGCTCGAGTATCTTAGCTTTCTTAGTAAATTTTCTGTATTATCCACTTTTGGGAGATACTTGTAACGAGAGTATTCCACTCTTCGATTCTTGAAGGAACGATACAATCGTTACACTTGTGTACTCGTTTATTCAATCCAATCTAAGTATGATGTTCTCTTACTCTTTTCCAATTGTTACTTTGATTACTATGTTAGGCTAAGTTATTTGTGACTATATGGGATGTGACTATAATTAGTGATGATGCTATTGTGACAATCTAACATTTTCAGGTAGTGAAATATTTTCTCGTATAATATTTTGAAACTTATTTTTGTGTTGGTTGACGAACTCACAATTTACGGATTTAAATTTGGGCTTACGTGCATAATTTGGCGTCTTTTACGACTAAACCGGAAACCTTAGGATTACGTATTTACGTTTTTGAACTCCGTTTTTGATGAGACAATTTTTATTGGATTCGTTTTGTGACGTTGATTCATAATTTATAAAAACGTTTTTCGTAAAACGACCCGAGGGCACGCAAATCGAGAAAACTAGAATCGAGAAATACCCGTAAACTAGTGAGATGGGACAAAACACATTGTCCCACCCCACTAGCTTGGTTGGGACGGCATAACTTGACACCACACCACCAAGGTGGCATCAAGTTAGCTAACACATTCCATGTGTAAGCCATGCTTACATATTAAGCTAACACATTCCACTAAACACAAAACTAGCTACTTGTTTTCACTTCCACCATTTCTCACATGCAATCAACACCAAAATCCTCTCAAACTCTTCCCTTTTGCCGTCCAAAATATAGCAACAAACACCCTCTTTGATCTCTTCTAGCCATGAACCACATGTTTACTAGCTCTATTAAGGAGTTCTCTTGAAGCCTTGATCATTTGGTGGCCATATTAACAACTTTGGAGGTGATTTGCTTGTGTCCTAGGGCTTATTTTCCAACCTATGTTCTTGATATTTGATGGTCTTGGAGATACTTGTTGTGTTCATCAAGTTCTTGTCTTCCTAAAACAAGAAATCCACTTGGTTGGTAAAGAAGACCATCCTCTCCATTTTTCTCTTTTTATTTTGTAAAGAACAAATGTATTTTCTTTCATTTTGTATATGTATATGATGTATATATGATGATAAAAATATTGTGTGGGGATCAAGTGTTGATAAATATGCTTAAAAAGGTTGATAACTATAAGAAATGAAGCTAAAATCTTGATTATTTAGTTGGTTGTATAAAAACAGTAGATAACTAAACGATGAACGGATAAAATTGCATGGTTTGATCCATTTACAGTAAGTACAAGATGTTATACACATGTGAGAGTTGGCCATGCAATGGAATCAAAATAATGAGTGAGATATGATCAAAACAAGTTAGGTGGTCTAATCTGAATAAGCAGTTTTGTAGGGACTGTTAAGGCAAGTTAAACTCAAAATGGGCAGTAGCTATAACTAAGTTAAATGTAGAACTTATTATGAAGAACATGTCACCCAAAAATGAGCTTCTAATTCATTATAGAACTCTAGATATGTTAAAAATGGTGAACATGAAGTTAAAAATCAGATTTTTGGAAATAATGTTTATTATTATTATATAAGCACTCACATTATAATGTATAAAATGTAAAAATATAAACCCACTAACTTATAAAACTTATTTATATAAATGTATAAAAGGTTAATTAAATGGGTAAATTATATAAATGGTAGTAAAATAATATTTATAAGTAATAAAAACTATAAACTTGATTTTTACGACTTTTTCGGCTATCGCCGTAAAATTAACGTTTTTCGCCAAATAAAACTTAGACGACCAAACCCGTCTAATGTAAAGTTTATAAAAGTCATATACTGATGTATAAGTAACTAATACAAGTAAAAACCGATAAAACCCGAACTATAAGAAATACGGACATTTACGAGCTAACTAAACATATTGGACTAATAATTGGACTTAATAAGATAAAAACTTGTAAAAAGAACTTATTGGGCTTAACCCATTTGGGCCCAACATGAAAAGTATATATACTGATAATATAGGTATAAAAGGGATAAAAACAAGTTGAAGAACTTATAGAAGGCTTAATGGACTTAAAATAGGTAAATAGGTAAAACTAGCGAACTAGTAAGACGTTACCAAAACGTAAACACTAAAATGAGTAAACAAGGATGTATAAACCCACTTGATCATCATCATATGTACAAAATCATCATATGTATATTGTTATTTTGATAAAAGTCATTGGACAAATTCTAAGACCGATTATTATTTATAAAGGTTTCCGTGACCGAAGCACGCCCGTAGCCGATAATCCGCCTTTCATTAACAATGTGAGTTCATAGCCTCGCACTCTTTTAAATATTTTATAAAATGATTTGTAAACCCGCGAGGGAGATAACATGCTAGATTTTGATAAAAATAGAACACAAGTAGTCCCGATTGTATGCTTAATGATATGGACCCGAATGATGCTATGACCCTGTAAACGAGACTAAAAGGATTATTAGTAGTTAGGTTATGTCACTTAAAGTCCCATTAGCATGAATTGTGAACTACCGGGATTTGGTAGACGCTTATGCATTTGATAGTACTATTTGGGGACGATCACCCCAGTTCGCGCCTTGACGGTTGATCCCCGTCGTACCACATTGATTGGTAAGCGAATTTATGTATGAGAAGATTCCATAGCGTGATTTTTGTGACGACACGCTAACTTAGATGGGCAAACTGTTTGTCGGGTTCGCGGCCCGCTGTTTTCATAGTAAGGTAACAATGTCATGCGGCTAATAATAATCCTAATTCAGATAAAACGTATATAATCCAAATAAAAATGTATCCTATATATGATAGCGACGCTATTAACGATGAATATATTACCTATCATGGTAATATAGAGACTACGGTCTCATGGACGGTTTAAGATGTATGCTTGATTTATATATTGCCTGACTAGCAATATGAGGACTTACTTCCGATATTATGCTTGTGTTCTGATTTTAAATGATTGTTTTATAAAACGGTTTTTATTAAACTCTATGAATTCACTCGGCATTCGCTGATATGATTTTTGCATGTTTTTATCTCAGGTGCTTGAAGGTAATCCGGATGGAGATCGACTCTGATGGCCCACATAATATTAAAAATGTTCATTCGATCTATGTTTTGTAAACTTAATGACCTGTATAATTTGGGACCTGTTGTATGCTTTTGAAACTCTTTATCGAATGAATGTTTGTTAAACCTTGTACAACCATTTTTATGTGTTGTCTATGATTGGAGTTATTGTGCTATCCCGTAACACTCTGAAAGACCCTTCCGCTGTACCGATACGAAAAATGAGAGTGTTACAGCTATGATATGATCCTTTATATATAATTTCAAGCTAATGTTGTAGAACCAGTTTACCACCTAGTTCTATAAATCATATTTTATCTAAGTTGATTCGTTATGACAGTTTGGCGTTGAGAAACGCAAATTGTTATAATAAGTTTTCTAGAACTTGTCTATGGTCATGAATCTTTGGTTGGAGAGATCCGCTGATGTTGAAGTTTTGCAACCCTTTAGGAAAAGAGAGCAATAAATAGGGCAAGTGAGCACGACGATTTAGGAAAACCGTGTGTGAATGACCCAATTAAGTTCGTTCTCAAGGAGGCTAGTGTGTTATGTGTGTAATGACTTGGATTAATTTGTGATTATATTTGAGAAAAGAAAAAATAGAAAAGGGATTAGAAAAGAATGACGGTTATGAAGACGGATTAAACTAAGTCTAAAAAGGCGTATACGTAAAGTCGTAGAAACCACCAAAATTAAAATTAATTCCTAAAAATTTCTAAAAATCACCAAAAATCCTAAATAATGTTCTAAGAGTTTACAAAAAATCAAAACTTGCAAAAACCTTTTAATTAATTAGATAATGACTTTTTAATGCTAATTAAAGCCCTAAAAATCAAAATTAATTATTAAAAAGCCCTAAACAAGATTTTCAAGTTTGTAAACCTCAAAAATACTCTAATTAAGCTAAAAACTATTTTTCAAAATTTTAAAACCAATTAAAACTATTTTTAAATAATTAAAAACTCCTAAAATCAATTAAATCTTAAATTAATTATAACAAATAATTAAAAAACCTAAAAAATATATAGAAAGTTGCAAAAATCCTAATTAAGTATTTAGAACCTAGGAAAAATATAAAAACCTAGAAAATCAGACTTTTAATTTTTAATAATAAAATAATATTAAAATAATATTAAAAATCCAAAAATTATAAAAAATTCTAAAAACTTGCAAACTAGCTTAATTTAACCTAAATAACTCAGAAATGAAAGTGAAATTACCTAAATACCCCTATTGGGCCTAGAAAATGGGCCAAACCCTAAACAGTCCCTTATTGGGCTTAATTAAGGCCCAATAAGAAAAAGTGCTCAAAATAAGCTCAAAAAGCACAGGTTGACTCAAAATTTGATTTTAAACAACTTTTTCCAAAGGCCCAAAAGCTGAAAATGTGAAATAAGCTAAGTTATAATAAGCAGCTTATTCTTAATGGGCTTTTTGGCCCATTAAGCTATAAGCTGATGCCATAAGCTAAAATTTAACACACAACCTTCTTTTGACCTAACAAAGACTTCTGTAAAAAGAAATTTCAAATAAGACCACTCAATAAGCCAGAAACAAGTCAACAACTTATTCACAAAACGACAAAATAGTCGTTTTTATGATCTAGACCACCTCAGAAGCTGATTCAAGTTGCAAAATGTTTCTTTTGACAAAACTAAGCTTAAAAACCAAAGAACTCTCAAATAAGCACTCTCAATAAGCTGGAAAATCAAATAAGCACTTATCTTAAAAGTCAAACAAGTTGGTTTTCTAGTGAAAAGTCAAAGTCAAAGTCTGATAAGCTCCAGTTCACTTAAATGGGTCAAATAATGAAGATCTATTACAAAAATAAGTTGTTGCAAGTCAGAATAAGCTAGAATAGCTTATTGATAAGCTGATGATAAAATTGCACTAGCAGGGGCTAGTTTTGGATGTTGAGCAGTGGGAACTTTTCCCACTGCTTGACTATTTTGACTTGTTGTCTTTAGTGACTTTTTCTTGGATTCAGTTTTCACAAAGGCACCCAGTTGATCTTTGGATCAAAAGGAGTCAATAACAAGCAAAATAACACAATCACAAACAGCCAATTGATACAGTTTAATCAATTTATCACCAGATATAGCACAGACATGAACAATGAGCAGTTTAGCATTCAAGAGCAATTTTAGCACAAATCAGCCAACCAAATTCAACCAAATGCACACACAAGCTATAATAAACTCCAATAAGCAAGTCTAAACAGGTTTCATGCACTGGTTCAAAGAATTAAGCAAGATCCAAGCTATGAAAGTTACTGATGAACACTACACATGCAGATTTTTACTTTGCTGATGTATTTGACACACAAGCCAATTTCAACACCTCAAATCTTTCAAACAGGTTATGTTAACTTTGTTTAAACCACTTTTATCCCTAAGCATGCATACACACTAAGTGTTCCCAAAATCCTAGGTCAAAACAAGCAGAAACAAGGTCTTAATAGCAGATTGATCAATTCAAGTGTTCAAACCCAATAACTTGCAGCAAAAAACTCTCAAACAAAGTTATATCAGATACAAAGCATAAACAACACTCTCTCTTAACACCAAATCAGATTTCAAGCATAAATCAGTAGACCCAAACACCCCTTTAACTTTTTCAAATCAAGATTTTCAAAAGCAAAACAAGATTTCAGGCCAACCAAGCATCAATTAACACTCAAACAAGTCTAAATAACAGATTCAAGCAAGAACAAGCCACAAAATTCACAAGAACAACAGTTTCATACAAATATCACCAAAAATCACAATTTATGCAGATTTGGAGATTAAGTAAGCAAACCTCATGGATGTACATCCACACCCACGAATTTTGAGCTTATGTGCTAGCAAGAACAAGCACAAGCTTCCACAAAAGCCTGCTAAGATTCAACAAGGGTTAAGCACAATAACATGAAAAATCAGAAACTTGGAAAAATCTTGATTGATGCAAACTTGTTACCCCACACTTGATTATCCCCAAGTTATAAGCCTCACCACACCTTAACCAACTCAGTTAGGATGCTATGATCAGCCCTATAGCCCAAGAATTCCAAGATTGGAACAAGACTTAGCAAAATATCAAGAAAATGAGGAAAATATGCAAACTTGTGCACACTCCTCTTTTGAAAACAGGTTTTGAACTTCAAAAACAGTAAACTAAGAACATAAACAACAGAATAAAAGTGGCACTTGGTCTTTCTTCAAATCACTTAACTCAAATTCATATAACTGAAAAAGGATTTACAAGTGTTTGAACAAAGGAAAAACCAAAAGCAAACGTCTAATGAAGCACCCTAAGGCCTTTATATAGGCATACAAATGACTAAGGAACAGCTAAAAACTTAAAACCCTAGGAGACAAATGGGGTGATGAGGTGTCCATGTTTAAGGTTGGGTTGTGTTTAGTATCCACTTAATCTTAAATCTGGAAGGGATGGCTGCTTAATTTTTGTTTAATCAAAAATCCCCAAATTGTGTGAAGAACACCAAGAACAAGGTTTTAATCCGTTTGGTTTTTAAATTGGGTGTTTAGCGCCAAGTTTAAACTAATCTGTTAGGATTAGTTTATAACTAAATGTGAGTGGGATCTGATGTGGACAAAGGGTGAGTTGTGAGTGGTTGATTCAAGTGAGTGGGGCACGTGGCACAAACTGGTTGGTCTAGGTAAGTTTATTGTCTGGCCCCTTTTAACCCCTCACTTCCTTTCTTCTTGTCATTTGCAAACAAAACTCTATCAGCGCCCATTTAAGCCGTATCAACTTTGGACTTTTTACATTTTTGGCCCATAAACTTTTGTAACATGAATTCAGGGGTATTTCTTGCCATAATTGAATTCTTCAAGGGTTGGTTTGGTATTTTCTTCAAAGGTAATGGTCTTGACTTGTATGATTGTTATCTTGGAGGACTGAAATTGCCAAGTCTTGATAAATGAGGGACCATTTTTGCCAATTGTTGAAAGTTAAGGGTCCTTTTTGTAATTTTGGATTTTTCAAAGGACCAAACTTGTCATTTCTTGTACTTTGAAGGACTTCATGATATATTTGACTTTGTGGATGATATTGGTTGACAATTTAGCTTTGTTGAGGGGCTAAACTTGCCAATTCTTCAAAGTTAAGGGCCCTTTTGGTAATTTTGACAAACTTTAGGGACCAAACTTGTATTTATGAGGATACAAGGGTATAAAGTGTCAATTCTTCATAATTGGAGGACCCTTCTTCATAATTCTTCAAATCTTCAAGGGTTGATCTTGGGAAAGTCTTCACTAGGGCTTGGTTCATTGTGCGGCTTCGTTTCCCGTGTTCGTTTTTGCATGATTCTTGTGATCTTTTGTCATTATCTCAATATCCGTACCTAAAATACACAAGCAACAAACACAAGCATATATTTGGGTATTTTGATGATATTTAATGCAATTTAAGCCCTATTTGGAAGATGAGACTATGTATAAAAGCAGTCTCATCACTCCTCCATACTAAACCATTGACGTGCCCTCACGCAATGCTAAGAATAAAGTATCAAAGCATCTCCAAAATTCATTTTATTCATTTTATTGAAATGATAAACTAGCTACACTACTACTTGTGTTATAGACATAATGTATGATTTTCATCGCAAAATGGGACGTTTAGGTTCATAGAATAAGAACACGTGAATGCTTCGTTAGAAATAATTTCGTCATCCTCGATTTTCACTCCAATTCCATGCCAAGCGTGCAACGAGATCATTGTCATTATAAGTTAGTAATGCTAACACTACTCATATGCCCTAATCACGTACTTATTCTCCCATTATTCCTAAGTTGTATCTCTTATATTTTATGATGTCTTGAATGTTTCACGAGGATACATTGTTTGACTTATGCGATAATAGAGATTTAGGTCTAAAAATAGAGTCCTAACGGTGTAACTAAGACCATCAAATCAATAACCCCTCCTAATAGACGACGATGTTAAAAAATTAAGTTGACAAGAAGAATCGATAAACACGGTTTTATAACGGTTTTGAACATGAGACTTATTACCAAGACTTTTATACGCCCCCTAACGGAAGGGCCTTATTATCATTGGTTTACCTCCGTCTTTTATTCAACTTCGCCATGAAGCTTTTATTATGACTTCGGTCTTGCCTTGCCTTTTATTATCCGCCTCATCGGTGGTTTTATTAGCCAAAGACGTATATCCTCACGCTAAGGCGAATTTTGGATCTTTAAAGCTTCGAAGATTAAGGCTTGATTCACTTTCAATTTTGCATAGATTTTCCGGCCTTGTGGGGCTTCAAATTGTTTGCTTGATTTAGGTGAGCACTTGAAATCTTATTATTGGGTGAAGCTTTCGATTATTAGGGTGCCAATACTTCAAAACCGTGACGCTGGCGATACCTTAATGTCTTCCCAATTTAATTACACGGAAGCTACTAGAAAAGACTAGAAACCCAACAATCCCAACTAAACCGCTAAGTCAATATTTATTAAGCAAAAAATATTTACATGCGGAGGGAGAATAAGCAAACAACGAGAACACGTGAGTTTTTGAAAGAATACGAGTACTCTACGTTTAGCATAGTAACTTATAATTAACTCTATCATTTCTCGTCCTCATTTAAGAGACTTAGCCTAATGTGTAGTTAAGGAATCAAAGCTAAGTGCTCAACACGCACGGTCGAGTCAAAAATTACTCTTATTCTCGCCATCGGAAAATCTACATTCGTGTCTTCAAACACTTATAAAACATGAGAAAAATTTAAAATTTGGCCATTTTTAGCCTTATTTTGCAAGAAAACGATAAACAAAACGATAAACTTTGGCAAGCGTGAAGGTTTGGCAAGGCAAGTATCTATTCACCCCCCATACTAAAGTTAAACATTGTCCTCAATGTTTCGAGTCTAGGGGTGCAAACACCCCCATACTAGAGACGTAGTCGAATGCCTAATCTAGCATGGAAAGGGTGTAACCAATAAGTTTAAAGCCGTTTATGAAGTGTGCTAAAAACCTAAGGTTAGAACATCAAAAGGATATATCATGGATATTGAGAAATGTCTCCAAAGCAAACGATCGAGTGCTCCCATAAAACGAACACGAGAGGCTCCAATCGTGAAGATCATGATCTAAAAACCACATATCACAAACAACCACGGAACAAAGGTTGGAAGGGCACAAATCCCCACACGTAAGCTACATTAGACTAAGAGAGCGATAATATGTACATAGGATAAGCATGGGACTCCCCCACGAGGCTCCTCGTTTTTGATTACCGAGTCATGAGCTCGACTCGATCCCCTCAATACTAATTATCATTGGGGAAGGTGACTTGGTCGAGGTAGTTCAAGGATGGAACTTCCCCACCAAAGTAGTGCTTCAACCTATGTCCATTCACCTTGAAGTTAGGACCATCATCTTGAGCTAGCTCGATGGTCCCATAAGGAAACACTTGAGTCACGGTGAATGGACCGGACCAACGGGATTTCAATTTACCGGAAAAGATTTTAAGTCTTGAATTAAAAAGTAAAACTTGATCCCCAATGTTAAAAACCCGGTTTTTAATTTTTGAATCATGCAACTTTTTAGTTTTCTCTTTGTAAATCAATGAATTTTCATAAGCAATGTCCCTTAATTCATCCAATTCATTTAATTGCATTTTCCGGTGTTTTCCTGCGGTCTCCATGTCATCATTACAATGCTTTAGGGCCCAATAAGCCTTGTGTTCTAACTCGATAGGCAAATGACAATTCTTTCCATACACAAGCTTATAGGGAGTGCACCCAATGGGTGTCTTATGAGCGGTCCTAAAGGCCCATAAAGCATCGTCTAACTTATCCGACCAAGATTGTCGGTTTTCTCCCACGGATCTCTCCAAGATCCTCTTCAATGCTCGGTTTGAAACCTCGACTTGCCCACTCGTTTGTGGGTGATAAGCCGTAGAAAGACGATGTGTAACCCCATATTTCCTTAGAACCCTTTCAAATTGGTCGTTACAAAAATGGGTTCCACGATCGCTTATGATAGCACGAGGGGTTCCAAACCTAGCAAACAAACTTTTCAAGAACTTAACTACCACACGAGCATCATTAGTGGGCAAGGCCCTCGCCTCCACCCACTTAGATAGGTAGTCAACCGCAACAAGGATGTACTTATTACCACGAGATGATGGGAACGGCCCCATAAAGTCTATACCCCAAACGTCAAAGATCTCACATACTTGAATGATATTTTGTGGCATTTCATCTTTTTGTGAGGCTTTTCCTTGTCGTTGGCATGCATCACAAGACTTCACAAGGATTTGTGCATCTCGGTAAATAGTAGGCCAAAAGAAGCCGGCATCAAACACCTTCTTAGCCGTGAGATTAGCACCGTGGTGACCACCCGTGGGTCCCTCATGGCAAGCTCTAAGGATGTTAGAAGCTTCGGTGCCAAATACACAACGACGGATGATTTGATCCGCACAAGTTCGAAACAAGTAAGGGTCGTTCCAAAAGTAGAACTTGACATCACGAAAGAATTTTCTTTTTTCTTGAGTTGTCATACCCTTAATGATGAAGTTACCCGCATGGTAATTTGCAAAATCCGCAAACCATGGGGTAGAAGAATCAAGTTTGGAATTCACTAAACCAAGTGTCTCGAGCGGAAATGTTTCGGTGATTTCCTTGGGCTCGTAAACACTTTGGTGAGGATCTTCCAAACGAGAGAGATGATCGGCCGCTAGATTCTCGGCTCCTTTTTTGTCAACGATTTTGTGATCAAATTCTTGAAGGAGGAGAATCCAACGAAGTAATCTCGGCTTTGCATCTTGTTTAGCCATGAGATACTTGATAGCCGAATGGTCCGTATACACTATGCATTTCGTCAAGACGAGATAAGGTCGGAATTTCTCAAATGCATACACCACGGCAAGGAACTCCTTTTCCGTTGTAGTGTATTTAAGTTGAGCCTCGGTCATCGTCTTGCTAGCATAATGGATAGGCAAGAAGTGCTTTTCATGACGTTGCCCCAAAACGGCCCCAATAGCGTAATCACTTGCATCACACATAAGTTCAAAGGGGAGGTTCCAATTTGGAGCAACAAGAATGGGAGCTTCGGTAAGTTTCCTCTTAAGGATCTCAAAGGCTCGTACACAATCTTCGTCAAAGACAAAACGTGCCTCTTTTTCAAGAAGATGTGTAATGGGCCGAGAAATCTTCGAGAAATCCTTGATGAATCGTCGATAAAAGCCCGCGTGGCCTAGGAAACTCCTAACTCCTTTGACGGTTTTGGGATGAGGTAATTTGGCGATGACGTCTACCTTAGCTTGATCTACCTCAATCCCCGCTTTCGAGACCTTGTGCCCTAAGACGATTCCACTCTTAACCATAAAATGACATTTCTCCCAATTGAGCACAAGGTTGGTTTCCTCACAACGTTTTAGCATTCTCTCAAGGTTCGACAAACACGAAGTAAAGGAATCACCAAACACGGAAAAGTCATCCATGAATACTTCCATCGTCTTCTCGATCATATCATGAAAAATAGCCATCATGCATCGTTGAAAAGTTCCCGGTGCATTGCAAAGTCCGAATGGCATTCTACGATAGGCAAACGTTCCATATGGACACGTAAACGTAGTTTTTTCTTGATCACGAGGATCGATGGGAATTTGGAAGTAACCGGAAAAACCATCTAAAAAGCAATAGAAATCGTTTCCCGCAAGACGCTCCAACATTTGGTCCATGAAGGGCAAGGGAAAATGGTCTTTTCGAGTGGCTTCATTCAACTTTCGATAGTCAATGCACACTCTCCATCCGGTCACGAGTCTAGTGGGAATCAACTCGTTGGCATCGTTTGGCACAACGGTCATCCCTCCCTTTTTAGGGACACAATGAATAGGACTCACCCAAGGGCTATCGGATATAGGGTAAATCATTCCCGCGTCAAGGAGTTTAAGGACCTCCTTTTTGATGACGTCGTGAATTTTGGGGTTTACCCTCCTTTGACTTTGGATTGTTGGCTTGAAATCTTCCTCCATTAAGATTTTGTGGGTACAAAATTTGGGATCAATCCCCTTAATGTCGGATAACTTCCACGCAATCGCCCCTTTGTGATCCTTAAGAACATCGACAAGTGCGGTTTTTTCATCATTCGAAAGTTCCTTCGCAATAATAACCGGCAACTTGTCGTCCTCCTCCAAATAGACATACTCGAGGTGAGGAGGTAAATCTTTCAACTCGAGGATAGGTGGTTCCTCAAGTGAAGATTTGGGCTCGATACTCATAACCTCCTCGGGTGGAGGAAATGGGAAATCGTTGAGAAAATCCTTGATAATCGAGAAGTCCTCATAGTTGTCGAGGTCTTCGTCACAAGTACGTGGAACATCGAATTCTTCCAACGTAAAACCACCACCTTCGAAAGGAGTGAAGGTTGGTGTCGAATTATCAAGAATTGGATCTAACATAGTGGGATTGCCACTAGTCTCTTCATCACCAAAACCTAGAACTTCTTGTGAAAATTCCTCGCAAACCACGTCGATCATATCAACGAGGTTTATGGTTGCAACGGAATAAACATGAGAAATTTGAGAGTTTTGAGTTGCGTTTATAACAAGTTCCTCGTCGTTGAAACGTAAGGTGATCTTTCTAGCATGCACATCGATCAAAGCCATGGACGTATCTAAAAACGAACGACCTAAAATGAGAGGAACTTGAGGATCCGTGGGGATGTCAACAACAATGAAGTCTACGGGATAGTAGAACTTCCCCACTTTCACAAAAACGTCTTCCGCCAATCCACATGCAAGAATCGTGGAATGGTCGGCCAACTCAATAGACATTCGTGAAGGAGTAAGATTAGGAAGATTGAGCGACTTGTAGATTGCAAGTGGCATCAAGTTAATGCTAGCACCAAGATCGGCCAAGGCGAAGCATTCTTCCATGTCTTGAATTGCACAAGGGATTAAAAATTTACCGGGATCACCGACTTTTTGAGGTATGCGATTAAGATAAACCGACGAACAACTAGACTTTTGGTGTAATTTCTCCTTGTTGTTCAACATACTCTTAAAGTTAGCGGCAAATCGAGGCATCATGACCAAGGCATCGGCGAAACTCACATTAAAGTGCAAATCACGAAACATTTTCATAAAAAGCTCAAATTGATAGTTGTCGCGCTCTTGTCGTTTCTCCTTCCTAAGTCTCGATGGATAGGGCAAAGGTGGTGTGGGTTGAGGCATAGTAGGCATAGCCTTTGGAATCTCGGGTTCCAATGATGGTAATGGGTCAACCGTAGGTGTGGCATGAGCGGTACTTTGTGGGCTTGAAATATGCTCCTTTTCGACCACCACCTCGGGTTCTTCCTCAATTGCTTCCTCCGTAGGAGCAATTGGTTGAGGAATCGGCTCCTTAAGTGTCTTACCACTACGTGTGGTAATCACTTTCATCTCACCCTTAGGGTTGGATATGGTGTTACTAGGAAGACCACTTGACGACGGTTTACACATTATTGCCTCAAACATAGACGAGATTTTATCTTCAAAATTAGATTGCCTCAATACGGCTTCGGTTTGCCTTTTCTCGGCCTTAAGCATCTCTTGTTTAATCTCATGTTGCCCTTGTTCCATCTTTTGTTGGTTTTGTTGCAACCTAGTGACATTTCCTTCCATCTTGTTGGTGTGGATTTTAAGTTCATTAGCTAACTCATTTTTCAACTCTTTCTTCAAGTCGTTTTTGAACTCGGATCTTAGGCTAATTATCTCTCTTTGAATGTTGTCAAACCTAGCATCATTACCACTAGCATATTCAACAAACTCACTTGGAAGATCTTTCAATGTTTGCAAACTCTTGTTGTTATTTTGAAAATCATTTTTGTTTGAAACTTGATTATTAGCCCCTTGATTCCCATAATTTCCCTTGTTATAATTGTTCTTAAAACCAACTTGATTGTTGCGATAGTTGTTAGCATTTTGATTTGATCCAAAACCCGATGGAGTCATTTGATTAGAGCGGGAAACTTGACCGTTTTGGTTGTAATTTCCCGTGGCCGCAAAGGCACTCGAAGTGTTACCACCGTTGGTAATGCACTCGGAGAAATCATGACCTCCACCACAATACATGCAAGAAACCTCAACCGCTTTAATCGTAGCGGGAGCACTTGGTTCACCAACTTTAAACTCAATCAAAAGTCCTTTCAACTTATCAAAAATTTTGTTCTCCAAATTTGCTTCAATTTGGCAAGCATCGATGGTATTAGACAAAGAAGGTGAAGCCGAAGACGAAGCCTTACGAACACTAGACGTGCTACGAGGACTATACACCTTAGATCTATTTTCAATAATCACCAAAGCTTCCTCAACCGTTTTACACAAAAAATTACCACCCGCGGCGGCATTCAAATAATCCATTTCATGATCATTAAGTCCATTGTAAAACGTGTCAATTTGATGCAAATCGGAAAAACCGTGATGAGGACATTCATGTAACATTTCCTTAAACCTATTCCAAGCCGTTGAAAAACTTTCATTAAATTCTTGTGAAAACTTTGAAATCTCGTTTTTCAAGTGCGTAGTCTTAGAGGGCGGAAAAAATTGGTTCACAAACTTAGACACGAGATCCTTCCACGTCAATATAGAATTGGGTGGCTCTTTCTCTAACCAAATTTTTGCGGGCCCCGCTAAGGAATACGGAAAAAGCATCATCTTAATCGAGTCGTTTGAAACATCCTTAAACTTGCAAGTAGCGGTAAGACGATTGAATTGGCGGATATGGTTGTGAGGATTGTCCTTCTCATCACCACGGAATTTGTTGTTTTGAATCATGGACAACAAACCCGTCTTAACCTCAAAATTCTCCGCAAGGATAGCGGGAATTACAATAGCCTCTCCATAACCCTCGGTGGGTGCTTGAAGTAACTCCATCATAGTTCGATTCGCCATGGTTGGTGCTTCTCTTACAATGGGTTCGTCAATAGGAGACTCCTCACTAGAATTGTTTGGAGTGATGGATTTGTTTTTTCGTTTACGAGCACGTCTTGCTTGATTTCGAGTTAGCATAAACGTCACGTACAACGAGGGGACGAGCAAAGAAGATTCTTTTTGGTATTTTGTATTTTTTCAATTTTTTTTTGTGGTTTTTGATTGTATTAACCTTTTTTGGAACTTGGTGAAATGTATTAGGTAGACAATGAGTCCACAAATCTCCTCACTAATCAAATCTCTTGATTAACGAAGCCTCAAAGAATGAAAACGAACACGTGGAGTGAACGCCTTCGATGACTTTAGAACGATGGTGGAACACCAAATCGTTCAAGAGGGTTTAATCAAATTGAAACCAAGAAAATATATATGATACTTAGTAATACTTTGGGCGGCAAAACCCTCGATTCACTCTCACAATCAAATACTCACAAGCAAGCGGGGAAACGAGGCGGCGCGAAGCACTTAAGAGCCTTTTTCCTTAGGATATATTTTATAATATCCGCCTTATACCCACCTTATAGTTTGTATTTTCAAGATTAAGCTTCACGAAAGTATTTATCTATTTTTGCCTTTTTCTTTGGTTTGAGATTCGAATACAATGATTGGGTAATGACCTCCCAAGTCAAGGTTGTGATTGCTCACGTATTTGGAGTACTTGTGTATTTATTGTTCTACGTATACAATATAGTAATAATATTCACACAAAAACCGAAAAACGATAATACGTATTAGTAGAGTGCTACTAATACAAATACTAATTATGGTTAGTATAAAAACAACAATGCCAAATCAAAACACAACACGCCTCCCCGGCAGCGGCGCCAAAATGATGTTGAAGTTTTGCAACCCTTTAGGAAAAGAGAGCAATAAATAGGGCAAGTGAGCACGACGATTTAGGAAAACCGTGTGTGAATGACCCAATTAAGTTCGTTCCCAAGGAGGCTAGTGTGTTATGTGTGTAATGACTTGGATTCATTTGTGATTATATTTGAGAAAAGAAAAAATAGAAAAGGGATTAGAAAAGAATGACGGTTATGAAGACGGATTAAACTAAGTCTAAAAAGGCGTATACGTAAAGTCGTAGAAACCACCAAAATTAAAATTAATTCCTAAAAATTTCTAAAAATCACCAAAAATCCTAAATAATGTTCTAAGAGTTTACAAAAAATCAAAACTTGCAAAAACCTTTTAATTAATTAGATAATGACTTTTTAATGCTAATTAAAGCCCTAAAAATCAAAATTAATTATTAAAAAGCCCTAAACAAGATTTTCAAGTTTGTAAACCTCAAAAATACTCTAATTAAGCTAAAAACTATTTTTCAAAATTTTAAAACCAATTAAAACTATTTTTAAATAATTAAAAACTCCTAAAATCAATTAAATCTTAAATTAATTATAACAAATAATTAAAAAACCTAAAAAATATATAGAAAGTTGCAAAAATCCTAATTAAGTATTTAGAACCTAGGAAAAATATAAAAACCTAGAAAATCAGACTTTTAATTTTTAATAATAAAATAATATTAAAATAATATTAAAAATCCAAAAATTATAAAAAATTCTAAAAACTTGCAAACTAGCTTAATTTAACCTAAATAACTCAGAAATGAAAGTGAAATTACCTAAATACCCCTATTGGGCCTAGAAAATGGGCCAAACCCTAAACAGTCCCTTATTGGGCTTAATTAAGGCCCAATAAGAAAAAGTGCTCAAAATAAGCTCAAAAAGCACAGGTTGACTCAAAATTTGGTTTTAAACAACTTTTTCCAAAGGCCCAAAAGCTGAAAATGTGAAATAAGCTAACTTATAATAAGCAGCTTATTCTTAATAGGCTTTTTGGCCCATTAAGCTATAAGCTGATGCCATAAGCTAAAATTTAACACACAACCTTCTTTTGACCTAACAAAGACTTCTGTAAAAAGAAATTTCAAATAAGACCACTCAATAAGCCAGAAACAAGTCAACAACTTATTCACAAAACGACAAAATAGTCGTTTTTATGATCTAGACCACCTCAGAAGCTGATTCAAGTTGCAAAATGTTTCTTTTGACAAAACTAAGCTTAAAAACCAAAGAACTCTCAAATAAGCACTCTCAATAAGCTGGAAAATCAAATAAGCACTTATCTTAAAAGTCAAACAAGTTGGTTTTCTAGTGAAAAGTCAAAGTCAAAGTCTGATAAGCTCCAGTTCACTTAAATGGGTCAAATAATGAAGATCTATTACAAAAAATAAGTTGTTGCTAGTCAGAATAAGCTAGAATAGCTTATTGATACGCTGATGATAAAATTGCACTAGCAGGGGCTAGTTTTGGATGTTGAGCAGTGGGAACTTTTCCCACTGCTTGACTATTTTGACTTGTTGTCTTTAGTGACTTTTTCTTGGATTCAGTTTTCACAAAGGCACCTAGTTGATCTTTGGATCAAAAGGAGTCAATAACAAGCAAAATAACACAATCACAAACAGCCAATTGATACAGTTTAATCAATTTATCACCAGATATAGCACAGACATGAACAATGAGCAGTTTAGCATTCAAGAGCAATTTTAGCACAAATCAGCCAACCAAATTCAACCAAATGCACACACAAGCTATAATAAACTCCAATAAGCAAGTCTAAACAGGTTTCATGCACTGGTTCAAAGAATTAAGCAAGATCCAAGCTATGAAAGTTACTGATGAACACTACACATGCAGATTTTTACTTTGCTGATGTATTTGACACACAAGCCAATTTCAACACCTCAAATCTTTCAAACAGGTTATGTTAACTTTGTTTAAACCACTTTTATCCCTAAGCATGCATACACACTAAGTGTTCCCAAAATCCTAGGTCAAAACAAGCAGAAACAAGGTCTTAATAGCAGATTGATCAATTCAAGTGTTCAAACCCAATAACTTGCAGCAAAAAACTCTCAAACAAAGTTATATCAGATACAAAGCATAAACAACACTCTCTCTTAACACCAAATCAGATTTCAAGCATAAATCAGTAGACCCAAACACCCCTTTAACTTTTTCAAATCAAGATTTTCAAAAGCAAAACAAGATTTCAGGCCAACCAAGCATCAATTAACACTCAAACAAGTCTAAATAACAGATTCAAGCAAGAACAAGCCCCAAAATTCACAAGAACAACAGTTTCATACAAATATCACCAAAAATCACAATTTATGCAGATTTGGAGATTAAGTAAGCAAACCTCATGGATGTACATCCACACCCACGAATTTTGAGCTTATGTGCTAGCAAGAACAAGCACAAGCTTCCACAAAAGCCTGCTAAGATTCAACAAGGGTTAAGCACAATAACATGAAAAATCAGAAACTTGGAAAAATCTTGATTGATGCAAACTTGTTACCCCACACTTGATTATCCCCAAGTTATAAGCCTCACCACACCTTAACCAACTCAGTTAGGATGCTATGATCAGCCCTATAGCCCAAGAATTCCAAGATTGGAACAAGACTTAGCAAAATATCAAGAAAATGAGGAAAATATGCAAACTTGTGCACACTCCTCTTTTGAAAACAGGTTTTGAACTTCAAAAACAGTAAACTAAGAACATAAACAACAGAATAAAAGTGGCACTTGGTCTTTCTTCAAATCACTTAACTCAAATTCATATAACTGAAAAAGGATTTACAAGTGTTTGAACAAAGGAAAAACCAAAAGCAAACGTCTAATGAAGCACCCTAAGGCCTTTATATAGGCATACAAATGACTAAGGAACAGCTAAAAACTTAAAACCCTAGTGCTTGATCTTCCAAAAATGCCCTTGAGGTCTTTGTCTTCATCTTGAATCATGTGACTGAATTTGGACCCTTGTGAAGATAGCTGGCATGAAGTTGTGATCTAATGGCTCATAAGATGCTTAGAAAGTAAGCATAAATGTCAAACGTTGGATTGCTGCCACCTTTTTGGCAGTATGCATGGGTGTGGAGCAGGGGAGTCACAAGGAGACAAATGGGGTGATGAGGTGTCCATGTTTAAGGTTGGGTTGTGTTTAGTATCCACTTAATCTTAAATCTGGAAGGGATGGCTGCTTAATTTTTGTTTAATCAAAAATCCCCAAATTGTGTGAAGAACACCAAGAACAAGGTTTTAATCCGTTTGGTTTTTAAATTGGGTGTTTAGCGCCAAGTTTAAACTAATCTGTTAGGATTAGTTTATAACTAAATGTGAGTGGGATCTGATGTGGACAAAGGGTGAGTTGTGAGTGGTTGATTCAAGTGAGTGGGGCACGTGGCACAAACTGGTTGGTCTAGGTAAGTTTATTGTCTGGCCCCTTTTAACCCCTCACTTCCTTTCTTCTTGTCATTTGCAAACAAAACTCTATCAGCGCCCATTTAAGCCGTATCAACTTTGGACTTTTTACATTTTTGGCCCATAAACTTTTGTAACATGAATTCAGGGGTATTTCTTGCCATAATTGAATTCTTCAAGGGTTGGTTTGGTATTTTCTTCAAAGGTAATGGTCTTGACTTGTATGATTGTTATCTTGGAGGACTGAAATTGCCAAGTCTTGATAAATGAGGGACCATTTTTGCCAATTGTTGAAAGTTAAGGGTCCTTTTTGTAATTTTGGATTTTTCAAAGGACCAAACTTGTCATTTCTTGTACTTTGAAGGACTTCATGATATATTTGACTTTGTGGATGATATTGGTTGACAATTTAGCTTTGTTGAGGGGCTAAACTTGCCAATTCTTCAAAGTTAAGGGCCCTTTTGGTAATTTTGACAAACTTTAGGGACCAAACTTGTAATTATGAGGATACAAGGGTATAAAGTGTCAATTCTTCATAATTGGAGGACCCTTCTTCATAATTCTTCAAATCTTCAAGGGTTGATCTTGGGAAAGTCTTCACTAGGGCTTGGTTCATTGTGCGGCTTCGTTTCCCGTGTTCGTTTTTGCATGATTCTTGTGATCTTTTGTCATTATCTCAATATCCGTACCTAAAATACACAAGCAACAAACACAAGCATATATTTGGGTATTTTGATGATATTTAATGCAACTTAAGCCCTATTTGGAAGATGAGACTATGTATAAAAGCAGTCTCATCATCCGCTTAGAAACTTGATAAAATATTGAACTTGTTGTCAACTTGTTTTGAGCTTAGTCGCTTAATTAAACATAAGTCTTGAATCAACCCAAGTAAATTGTGTAAACGCCGTTTTGACGAAAAAGGATTGTCACTCTTTACCTACATAAACATATCTCGATCATTATTATCATCATCACGAACTTATACGAACTATCCCATATTAGTCATATTTGTTACAATTGATATTATTTCAACTATTTATTTCTTCAATTTTTATCTTGAGTACCAAAACGAAACTAAGTCTCAACGAACGATCCTGGCTTACCACTACAAAGCTATATTAAAAACGAAAGGGTATACTTGCCCGTGTTTGTCTTCTAGTCCCTTGTTTTTTCTAAACCTTCTAATATAAATTTAAAACTTGCAAACGAACATCAAGTTTTTGGCGCCGCTGCCGGGGACTTATAATCCTGTTTTGTAACCAAATTTGTATAATCCTTGAAGAAATTGAACCATTGCTACTCTTTTTAAACCAAAATTTTTTCTACAGTACAGAAAGTACGCTGCACAAATCAAAAAGTGCGTCGCACTTCCTGTAGCGAACCAAAGTGCGCCGCACAAACCCAAAAGTGCGTCGCACATTTCCACTGAAAACAACAAATACCTTGTTGGATGCACACCCGTTCATCCGGAACACCACCAATATCACCGTTACCTGAACCTGAACGTACCCTTAACCGAAGGCTACGTAGACTTCATCGCCGTGTACCTTTAGCTAGGAGACACGAGCAACCTCAACCTCGCATAATCAACCAACCTTTTGACAACCTTTCACAAATCCTATTTCTCATCAAACTCATCAACCGTTACGATCCAATGTCGGACACCGATGATGAACCAATGTGTTCAGCCGATAGAGTTGTAGCACCAACTCCTGGCTCCGCAATTGTTTTACCTGAAATTGCAAACGATTTTGCAATCAAAGGGAACCACTTAACCCTTGTCAAAATAACCAATTTGATGGTCAAATCAAAACCAATTCTCACAAACACATCCACGAATTCAGCGGAATTTGTAAAATGTTCAACTATGGAGAAGGACAAGCCGAAGCCGTCCAACTCATGATGTTTCCATCATCCCTGACTGGAGAAGCCAAGTCATGGCTTGACGAACTTAACGAAGGAACCATTCGAACATGGGAAGGTGTTAGAACTGCTTTCATTAGCCGATTCTTTCCTCCTGCCCTATTTGAAAAACTCCTCGGAGAAATCCTAAGCTTTTCTCAACAAGATCGAGAAGCTCTCACCGACGCATGGTTAAGAATGAAAGAACTACTCAGAAACTGCCATGGTCATGGAGAATAACCAAGATTTTCTATCATGGTCTTGACGATGCTACCCAAGATGCATTGAACGCCGTAGCGGGCGGAATTTTCCTTTACAAAACCCCTAACCAAGGTTACCAATTATTGGATGACAAAGTCCTACTTAAGCTTGATTGGTCCAAAAATCACAAAAACAAAAACCCACGAAAAACCGTAGCTTTTGCTAAAGGAAGCAACAACTCAACCGATACCGAGAAAATTATGGCTCGAATGGATGCCATGTCTCTTAAAATTGAAGAGATAAAACACAAAACCTGCAAATACTATGGAGGAAACCATCCTTCTAGTGGATGTGATGACGATGACACACCCATGACGAAGGAAGAAGAAGCCAACTTCATGAATACCTTTCGTCGAACTCGATTTTATAACGATTATCCTAATCGTGACCGTGATAATTGGAGATCAAATGATAAACCAAGTTATGATCGAGACGAAAAGAAACCCACTCAAACCGAAGACAAAAACAACCTTGAAACCAAAATCGACAACTTTATAGAATCTCAAAGAAAAACCAACATTTTTGTTCGAGAAACATTCACTGATTTCAAAACCAAGTTCGAAACTACGACAAAAAACCACCAAGCTTCCATTTGTTGATCCCAAACTTAGATCTATTTAGCTTGTGTAAATGAGATTAAATCAAGTTAAACACGTAGAGAAACTTTGTTGTGTATAACACAATTTAAGTATTATGCGGAATTAATGCTCAAACAAGAACACACAAACAATGTAAACCAAACTTTCACTTGATTGAAAAACAAACTTGCTTACAATGAAAGTGTTAAACGTATGAAAAACTTATATTGAAACAAAACCTAAAGGTCTTCTTTTATAGACTAAGAAGCCTTGTACAAGAGTCTACGTATCAGCTATTATAGGTAAAGATAAATATAGAAAATACATTGTTGATCATATCTTTACTAGAAACAAACTAGAAACATAATACACGTAGACTAAGTCTTCTATCAGTTCTTTACTTCATCCTATCAACGCTTGACATCTTCCTGTCAACGCTTGTTCTGTCAATGCTTGTTTTCTTCTTATCAACGCTTGTTTTCTTCTTGTCAGCGTCCAAGTGTACTGGCTGCATTTTATTCCCAACAATCCTCCCCTAAACTTGATATCTACTCTAGTAATCAAGTTTCTGAATAAAAACTAAGAACTTGGAGGATTCTTACAAATCTTATCATATTGGTAATAAACATGCCTAATCAAATCTTTGGCCACGTCACTTGAATAGTCAATATCCAGTTGTGTTATCTTCATCTTTTCCAAAACTTCTTTGGACATGGGATACTCAGCATCTACAAGAAGATACTCAGCAAACTTTGTAGAACTCAAATAATACACACCAGCAGCTGAATACAAACGCCATTGAAGTCCACTGATATCATCCTCAAGATCCTTCCAAACAGGATCTTCTTCTTTTGGTGCACACATCCTCTTGAATGTTGACCAAAGCTTTATTCCATTGACTGAAGCAGGTGCTTTAGTCTCATACTTGGCCATCAATAACCTATAAAGGTCTGCCAAGTCTTCCCTATCCATACTTGCAAAGAGAGACATAAGAGTAGTAAATGTGTATACCTCTTTCCCATATCTGCCAATCATCCAAAACCTACTTGCATATTCTTCATAGCTAATGATAGGGTTCTGGCATCAAGAGGTAACACTTGTACCATATCTGAAGTTTCCATGGGTGAGAGCTTAATGCTCCTTCTAATAACAGCTTCACTGGGATTCAATTTATCCATATCTTTAGGGAACTCAAGTGGAACTCCCTTCTTCAAAGGCCTTGGAACAATCATTGCCTTTTGAATCTCCATCTCTTCTGCAAGTTCTTCTCTCCTTTCATCTGAGAGAAGTCTGATAGTATTCATTTCCTGTACTGTTGCCCAAATGGGATAAGCCTTATACTCCAACTCTTCAAAGGTTAATCCCTGCAATTTCTGAAATGTCCATCCTGTTTGATGACACCTGAGCAACATGTAATAAAGCTCCCTTCTATCTCTCTTCAGTAGTGAGAAAACATTGCTAGCCTTATGCTTCATAATGACCTTGCAATCTATTTGAACTCTTAAAAGAATCTCCAATCCCCAAATTTGATCTGAAATTGTCATATCTGGATTCTCCATAACCTTATCTTCCCAAGCATGGTACATCTGAGCAACTTCTAGCATATCATAATCTACCTGCAACTTTAACTCTCTAAGTTTCTCCCTTGCCAACTGATCACCATATTCAAGTCTTTCTGGTTGTTCAATTATCATAACACTTGAATCTGAACTCCCTTCATCACTTCCTTCTTGTTACTCAGAAGTAACTACAAATGGTGATTCACCAATCTTCTTATTTTCTTGTTCCATAAGTTGTGCAACCAACTTTGAATCAAACTCTACTTGTGCTGCATCCTTTGGAACTTCTGTTTCTACCATGATTCCTTTACCCTTATCTAATGGATCAATGATGGGTAAAGATGATAATGGTACATGTGAAGACACTTCCTTGATGATAGCTGATGACTGGAATACATCAACCATATCTGCAGGTCTGTCAATGTTCAAATCCTGAGTGTCAACGCCCAACTTACTCTTGTCAACGCTTGGTGTGTCAACGTCCAAAATCAGCTTGTCAACGCTCACCTTACTTGTCTCAGCGCCTCTTGTGAACTGCTCCATCATTGCTGTAAAGGACAAGTTCAAGTTTGTAGGAGTAACCAAAGATACATCAAAACCTGGTTGCTTCTTCAATTTAGTAAGGGCTTCAACAACACCCAAAGATTCTCCATCATGTGAGCCTTTGTCACTCACATGTATCTGCTCATCCTCCCCTTTGGAAGAATCCTCCATTCTACGCCGGTTGTTAGCATCCTCCAAAAGAAGAATCCTCTCCCTCAATTGCTTGAGTTCAAGGCCTTGTGTACTGACTGTTTGTACCAGGTCTGCATTTTGCTTTTGCAAGCTAATGCAAGCAGCCGTCAATTCCAACATTATGTATGGTTCCAATCTGCCCTCCTCTAGAATGGGTATTTGACCTCCCAAAATAGAGTCATGGGGCATGGAGGAGGTCTGAAAGATGTTAGGACTGACTTGGCCTGCATCTAAGCTAGCACCAATAGTCCTAGCCTCATCCATATCACCAACCACACTTGTGGTGGTGGTTCTCCCTGCAACATG
This sequence comes from Glebionis coronaria, assembly GCA_025667525.1. Classification (NCBI taxonomy): domain Eukaryota; kingdom Viridiplantae; phylum Streptophyta; class Magnoliopsida; order Asterales; family Asteraceae; genus Glebionis; species Glebionis coronaria. The sequence goes on along the minus strand of CM046881.1, from coordinate 77,930,481 downwards.
GCTAGGACCACTAGAGGAGAACACTCCAGTAGTCCTTGGGCGTTTTATCAACCTATATTCAGGGGGTGTAGAAGATGATGTTGATTGGGTGGTAGTTTGAAGGTTAAGGGGTGTTTGGGTCTGTGATGGAAATGTGTCAACGTTTGGAGTACTAGTGTCAACGCCAACATTTAACATGTCAGCGTTGAAGGATTCTTGGTCAAGTTCCATGTGTTGAGGTGAAGGTAAGGGATCTGTTATTGGGTCAAGTTGTGGTTGTGGGTCAGGTTGAGGTTGTGCTGCTGCAATAACAGCAAGCATAGCTTGGGTGAGGGGTAAGTCTCTGTAAGGGGGTGAGTTCATCTTACTAAAAATAACTTTCTTTGCATAGGGATCTCATAAAAATCATCATGATCCCTTGTGCAGTACCTTTGCTCATCAAAAACCATTTGTAAAAATCTGGGATAAGCCAAAGTCATCTTATTACCCTTGTTTTTACACATTCCATCAAAAATCAGTTTAGAAAAATTATACTTTTGCCCATTTGTAATGCACACAATTACACTAGCAATTGATCTGTTAATTTCATTATGTGTAGTACATTTGGGACTCAAACATTGAAGAATGACATGTATTAAGTACTTCCAGGCTGGGGGGAATTCCTGTTTATGATATTTCTTTAGAGTACCCTCTTCAGGGAAAGGATACCCCAAAGCCTGAAGTCCTTGTTCTATCTCATTAATGGGGAGAGTGGTTATACCATCTGCATCACTAAGATGCAAAGCCTGGCGAACCAAGGCTTCAGTAACCACCCAAGTACGCCCATGAACAATAGCTGTTAATGTAGTCACATTATTAAGCGTTGAGGAACTAACAGTGTTCCAACACTGTTTAATATGAGTGACAAGGATGAGAGGAGCATGAGAAAGTGCATACCTAAGTGGAGATGCATTCAAATACGCCACCATCTGAGTGTATTATAGAAACAGAGCATCATCAGCCTCCAAATAAGCAATCATATTGTGCTGACTTCTGAATCCCAATACCAAGTCACTTGGTTTAAACTTAGGCGCCATTGATGTAGAAAGCTGTTTGTGAAAGATGATAAAAGATGAATTATAGGAGAAAGGTTGTTAGACAAGAATATGAGAGTACCCTGTTTAAAAAGTAGGAGCCAAATATATAGGAGTGATAGGCACATGTGATTGGTAAAAACGAGGCAAGTATTTTCAAAATATAATGATGAAAATATTGAAAAGAAAATAAGTTATCTTGTGCATTAATTAAAAGTTATCTACTCCCAAAATTACGGCCCCAATTTTCGTCAAAAATAACAACTGGGTAGGACCCAATGAGTGTCAACGGTAAAAAATAACCCATCAACGCCCAACGGCTATATTCTTGTCAACGTTTGCAAAAACCATGTCAACGTCTAAATTGGTCACAACAACGCTTGGAAATATATTTGTCAACGTCCAAGAATAAAAATAGTAAAAATGAAAAAGAACCTTAACAAAGTAATTTATCCTAGTGAAGATAACCTATAAACTGCAAATGATTATAGGGCGGCAAGCACTGTCCAATTATGCACACTTGCTTATGCAAGATAGACATAACAGTCCTCTAGTGTCCCTTGCTAACCAAAATTCTTAACAGTTAAGTTATCTCATAAAATCCCTTGTAACCCCCAGGTAAACCCAATATAAATCATACCCAAGTCTCCCAACAGACCACATCCAATTCTAGGCCAAAAAGGTCTTGGCAGCATGCATAGTATATCAACTTTGCATGCTACAGTGCCTCATGAGATAGAAAACTAACTCATACTCACCAATGGACACAATCTATAATTGTGATAAGAGTATTATAATAATACCCAAAAAGTCCTAAAGGTTCCAAAACCTCCCCTTAAACTATGATAAATAAGATGCCAAATAATATGCATGTAAATAAAAATTAATGTCAAGATAGGAATATGAATATTCCAACCATCATCTATAAATTGAAACATGCTCCAATGATTCTCCAAGGATCCATAAGCAACTTTGTATCCAATGGTACAATGCTAATAACGCCTGCACACTTAGATCAAAAACCACAAAACTAACATGTTGCTGACAACGTCACGATAACACTTATCAGCGTTAAGATAACCTTTGTCAGCGTTAGACAAATAAAGTGGAAAATCTAACTTCTCAAAAAGACCAATAACAATGCATATCTTGTACATACTTTTACAAAAAGATCCCAAAACACATATTAAGTGAGATTGATCATTCCAATACTTGGTTCCAGTATCAAAAGGTTTAGTTAATAAATCAGACACATTCTCTTCTGTGTCAATCCTATCTGGTTGTATTAAACCCTTTTCAAAACAGTCTCTTATAAAATGATGTCTGATTTCTATGTGTTTTGTTTTAGAGTGATGTACAGGATTTTTAATAATGCATAAAGTACTGTTATTGTCTACAAAAATCTTGGTATACATGAAATTATACCCGTAATCCAACAGCTGGTTCTAAATCCATAAGACTTATCCACAACAAGCAGCTGCTGCAACATACTCTGCTTCAGTTGTAGAATTGGCCACCACTGTTTGTTTCTTTCATTGCCAAGATATCAATCTACTCCCAAGAAACTGACATCCACCAGTTGTAGATTTTCTATCAAATTTGTCACCACTATAATCACTGTCTAAATATGCAATTAGCTCCAATGGTGAATCCTTTGGATACCATAATCCCAGGTCTGGATAACATCTAAGGTATCTAAAGGTTCTCTTGACAGCATGAAGATGACACTCTTTGGGAGTCACTTGATGGCGTGCACATGCACACACAGCAAACATAATGTCAGGTCTTGAAGCTGTGAGATACATCAATGAACCAATCATTGATCTATAGTGCCTGACATCCACTTCTTTTCCATCTCCAACTTTTCCCCAAGGGTGTTCTCTATCCATGGGAGTGCTAGCCCTTTTCTCATGTGGAGAAAAGCCAAACTTCTTCAAGATTTCTACTACATATTTATCTTGAGAGATGAAGATACGATCTTCTTTCTGCTGAACTTGTAACCCTAGAAAGAAGTTCATCTCCCCCATTGCACTAATCTTGAATTTGTCTGTCATAAGCTTGGAAAAGTCTTCACTAATCTTTGGACTTGGAGATCCAAAGATGATATCATCAACATAAACCTAGACAAGTAAGAAATCCTTACCAGTCTTCTTTGTAAATAAGTTCTGGTCTATGGTGCCCCTTTTGAATACATTTTCCACCAGATAGGTGGACAATGTGCCATACCATGCTCTTGGGGCTTGATGAAGTCCATACATAGTGTTGATCCCTTTGGTTGGATCTATATTCTGTTAAGAATTAGTATAATAGTTTGTAATCAAACCAAAACACTTTGAGCACTCTTACTAATACTAAATAAGTTATGCGGAATCTAACTTAAAAAGCACATAAAAACAGAATTACTTTTAACTATTCGATTCACTTATTAATCGACTTGTATGAGGTACATGAAAGACATTGTACCTATGTTCCTTTTATAGAGTAAGGAACCCTAGAAACCTTAGAATATTCTATAAAGATAACTATATCACAGACGATATATTATCAATATTCTAACTATTTAGGTATATCACATAAGATATACTCTAACTATAACTATGACATATCCTATACAAAGATATATTCGTCCTAATCATCATTGCAGTACTTACTTTATAAGTACCAGTACTTACTATGTACCGCGTTAACACTAACGGTACTTACATAACACTAACAGTACTTGGAATATACTAACGGTACTTGACACTTAACAAATAATTCCTAACAATCCTCCCCTAAACAAGAAATGATAACTTGTTGTCTTCTTGTTTCTCTTGTACTGGATGTATTAAAAATACATGTCTTCAGTCTTTCCTTCATCCTTGGATTGAACTTGGTAATTTGTTTTTGTATCCAAATGAATGTAGCCAAACACTTCAAATGTAGATCTTCTTCTGATAAGATAATCTTCAAACATTATGAGCATCATCTTTGTCTTCAAACTATGATCTTCTTGTGTCTTCTAAATATTCATTCATCTTTGCAGCATCAGTTATTGTCTTCTTGAGTTTAGTCCTTTAACTCTTGATCATAAATCTTTGTCTTGACTTGATGATAACAAAACCTTCTAAGTATTTTTTTAATACTTCTTTGCCTGTAATCTTCATACCTGAAATAAAACAGTTAACAACAAACACCAATCTGTATTGGCTTCATGATTTTTAGCAAATCACCAGCTATCAACGAATTTGATAAATTCTTTACCAGTTAGCCGTACACTCTGGAATAGCCAATACTTTATTCACAAAGAATAAGGTGTAATGAAAACCTTACAATTTTTGGTAAATTGTCAACCATCAACGGATTTGATGAAGTCTTTACCTAGTACCGTTTGTCTAGGACTAGCCAACTCTTCGTCTCGAAACAAGGTGAGTTAGAACCATATAGTTTTTAGCAAACTATCAGCTTTCAACGGATTTGATAAGTCTTTACCACAAACCGTTTGCTTATGGACTAACCAGTTCTTATGTGTGTTAGACATGGTGAACTGAGAACCATTTATGAAGTGTGACTGAAAGTCAAACACTTAAGATTCTTTCTCAGCTTCTTCCTCATCTTTCAAATCCTTGATTTGTTGTTTAACCATTCTGATCAACTCCAAAGCATCAACAGATTCTTCTATAACTTCTAATTGTTGTTCTAACATCCTTTCCAACAATTTTCTTTTGAAGGGGTAAGTTTTCTCTTGCAGCATATAGTATGTAACATCATCTACATCTAAAATATGCAATCCACATGACCTATAATATCTCCAGTATCTAGGAACTTGATCCTCTAATACCTTCAACATTTCTTGATCACAGTTGTTGGCTCATACATAAAGAGAAATTCCCTATATAATAGTGACACTTTAGTTTTACCTACACTAGCTTCTTGAACTAACCTTAAAAGATCTTGAATATCTTGTCTGTCAAGAATGTGAAGAATATCTTCCAAAAGTCTGAATATTCTTGTTGTGCCATCAGTTCTCTGAATTCCATGAGCTTCAAGTCCTTGATCTGTAGAGTAAATCCACTTAACAATGGATGCTCTTTTTCCAAAAACCTCTGTATCAATACATTGATCTTCAAATTTCACAATCTTCAAGTACTTTCTTAAGCTCTCATCATCATCACTATCTTCTGGTGTTGTTTTAGCTCTCTTAGCTTTCTTCTTTAGCTTTGTTGACCTTTTCCTTTTAACACTCTTGGAAATTCCCTCAAGTTCTGTTGAACCCTCTTCCAAGCTTGTTTGTACCGTTTCCTCAGTATGTACTGTTGTATGTACTGTTGACTGTGTATGTACTGCTTGTACATTTTTAGTCTGAGTAATACCTTGAGTTTCAACTCCTGTATTCATTCTTTGAGCAGTCTCTTCCTCCCTTGAACTTAGTTTCTCCTTTCTATTCTTCCTCACATAAGTGGTCTTGATAGGTGGAGATGTACTTGTAGGTTCAACAGTACTTGGCTCAATTCTAGGAGTACTACCAAATTGTCTTTGTTGTTGCAGATGTTTCTTGAATTCTTCAACAGCTTTCTTGTCTGCTTCAGATCCAATCTCAACAAAATTCAATTCAGTCCTCTTACTTTGCTCATACAAAGTCTTGATTTCTTCAAAATTCTTCTTGACCAGCTGAATATGAGTAAATCCTTTTACTTTCTTTAGAAAGTTCATCATCTGATTTCTAATCTGCACAGTAGTTGGAGGCTTAATCTTTTCTTTCCTTCTCTTTTCAGCAAAGAATCTTTGTTGCTCCATTACCAGATCATCAATCAATTTTGATTTCTCTTCTTCATCATACGCATCTCTCTCTTCAGCTATCAATGAGTCTGCAAGAAGCTCACTAGCATGTATCTCAGCTCTAATCCTGTCATACTCTTGTATGTTCTATTCTTGCTGTATCCTTTTAGCTTCTAGCAAATCTTTCTTTGCTACAAGTTCTTCCTGCAATTCATTTTCATGAATTTGTGCTTGCATTATATAAGCAAATTCCTCATCATGGTCTATTTGATTAAATCTATACATGACTTTGTTTATATCATCATCTGAATCACTTTCATCTTCAGATTCTGATAATAATTGCTTCTTCCCCTTATCCTTTAGATTTATCTTAGGTAACTTCTTCTTCAGCTTGGCAGCTACTTCTTCATTAGCTAACTGTTGAATGACTATACCTTTTGTAGGGTGTGAAGCTTGAACTTTCTTACCTTGAATTTGATCCTTTGTGGCAAGAACTTTTTGTTGTGTCTTTACTTCTGCTTGCTTAGTCTTCTCAACTAAATTCTTCTTTAAATCAAGCAGCAATTGGGCTAAAGTCTCATTTTCTCCAAATAAAATTTGACTTTCTAGTGAAGGATGATCACCAGCGGTACTTGCAATCGGCCTAGTTGGCTTAGCAGTACTTGGGTCTTCAACAATGTCAGCAGTACTTGTAGTCGGCTTAGTTGGCTTAGCAGTACTTGGATCTTCAACAAAGTTGACTTCACCAGTATTAGACACACTTGTCTCTTCAATCACTTGTGTATCCCCAGATACTTTATCTTCCATAGAAGCCATCATATCAACTTGCACTTCTTCAGTCTTATCTGATTTATTGCTTTGTGGTGATGGATCAGGAAACTGAATAGAAATTTCCTCCAACTTCTCATAGAAAGCACTCCAATTAGCTTGAAGTGGTGATTGAATTGATGGTTCTGGCTGAGTTACCAATGTTTCTGCAACTTGTGGCTCCTCTGGTTGATTTTCCAACTTTTCTTGAACTTGTGATTCCTCTAGCTGAGTTACCAACATTTCTTGAACTTTTGGTTCCTCTGGAGTAGGTTGTGGGTCTTGCTGTTGAATCTCCATATCTGAAGGTCCATCCACACCAGTCTCTAAACCAGTTCCATCTTTATAAGTCCCCATGACATCTTCATCCAATTCAAAATTGATGTCATTTCCAGAGATCCTTGTTTGATTATCAGAAGAAGGTGGTTGTTCTTCATTATTCCTTCACTGTTCTTCATTATTCCTCCCCTGTTCTGTTGCATTCAGTTGCCTTTTCTTGTGGTTCCTGAATCTTTGCTTCTTGATTGCAGTTTTTTGAACAGATCTATATTGCCTCATCCAAGATGACACTTTGTTCCTTAACATGAGTAGGCTAGCTTCCAATTCAGCAATTTTTTTGTCTTGAACAAGCTTTTCTTTCTGCAATACTTGTACCTGTTGGGACAAACTTGTACACAAAGCAGTTAAATTTGCAACATCCACCACCTCCGGTGCTTGTGCTTGTGGTGAACCACTAGCAACAATAGAAGCAGCAGGTGTGTGGATCATCTCATCAGTGTTTGGTGGAACACCAACATTGCGAGAAGAAGATTGTGAATCTTCTAGAGAGTGGGAGCTCTGGTGAGAAGGAGTTTGCTGAGAAGCACTAGCATTGCTAGGTTCCTCACCTTCTTGATTATCAGGTTAGGCTAACATATGAGCAAACAAAGGTGTTACTGTTCTTGTAAAGGCATTGCCTTGTTTGGTCAAGAAAGAGAAAGTTCTCTTTGTGAATGAAGGAACATCCCATGTATCAGTTAATGCTGGTAGGTGATCGACGTCGAAGTGCCGGTTAAAAATAACCTAATTACCTTATACTAGATAGGGTAACTGGATATCGATCCACGAGGACTATGTGGTTTTAGTTTAAGTTTTGGGGTGATCCCTGATCAATAAAGGTTTTGGTTTTGAAATTTGACAACTAAAATACTTTTGATAATAAAAATGCGGATTAAAAATTAAAATAATTATTAAGCTAATAATAAAGCTAGAAAAATAAAATAAGATGTAAACAGTTAAAAGGAAAATGCAATCCCTTCCAGCTCCTAATATTTATGGTTGGTCACACTTATGGATTATTGAAACTTTTTAGAACCGATTACAAAGATTATTTTGACTTAATATGAATTAATTAATGTCAGCATTTATTATGTTCATCAACGACTCGCAATAATAAATCTTATATTAATCCAACCAATAATTATGTTTTAACAATTTATTTAGGTACAACTTATGTTGATTATACGACCATCTTTTTTTTACTAAATAAAATAAGTATGAATCGTTAACTAACAATAAATTGTCTTGCACAAATAATTAAACATAATATTAAGTTGATAAAAATAATTTATAAATAAATCATAAATCAATGTAAAAAAAATATAATAACCCAAAAGTAATGATCAAAACATAAATAAAGTTACCGGAAGGAATTACAACAAAATTAGCCGGACATCGCGGTGCACTCAGCCCACTGCGTATCAACCATCGCAATCTTTTTTTTATATGTTTCTTGCAGCAACTTGTATCCCACAATCCAAAAGACAATAATCTTTTTTTTTCTCTCCAATCGGTGGCTTCTTTTTTTTTTTTGGTTTTTATCCCTGCATCCCCACCTCACTTGTATAAGATGCCACCAAATTATCTTTTGTTTGTCTTTTTTTTTCTTGCGGCAGAACTCAAAACACACCCCTTTGGTTTGTGTTTTTTTTTCTCTTTTATACTTGTGATTAATGTCGGTTAAGTATTGGGCCATGGGTCCAAATGGGCCAAAAGTATATATATATATATATATTTTAATCCTTTTGACATATAATAACTTTGGCCTAATAAAAATTAACCCAACACCAATAATTGCTCAAACGAAGCCCGGACAAATAAAAGATGACCGAAAATATTGCGACCCGCTCAAATCTTTTTCTTCAATATTTTTTCTTCATTCATCGGCGCTCACAATATCTTTTCTCCAAAAAATTAATTAAAGCGGCCATTTTATTCCATTTCGCTCGTAACCTATATAATCACAAAACACACTCAAAGTACATATATAACGACAAATAAATATATAATTAAGCTAAATTAACATGCTATTAGGTGTATGCAAAATACACCAATCAAATCCCCTCATGCTTAAAGCCTTTACTTGTCCCAAGTAAAAAAAAATCTAAAATCATGTTAATTTCAAAAATTTTAATCATATTATTGAAATTTAATCAAAAAGATCAAATTCAACCCAGTACACTAATAACCACCATACATGACAAATAATCCAAAATGATTACCAATATTTTTGTACTTATTAAACACTTAGCATAACCATTCTCATTGATTCCATTTACTTTACATTTCATATAATTAACCATGTGTCCAACGTACCTAATACACACCTATAATCAGTCTAAACATTAATCTAAAACAAGAGGTGAGAATATCGTTCACCTTTTATAACATTGGAGTTTATATACCATAAGAGCGCACCTTAAGCCATCATACTTTAGCTTACTTACTTTCACCTCCTTTTTTTTCAAATTTTTTTTCACAATTTTTTTTCATTTTTTTCTTTTTTTTTTCACATCACACATAAGCTCTTCTTTTTAGCCATTCGAGACCGTTTCTTATACAAGTCATCCCGAACGCTTTATACACTCCTTTCAAGGTTGATATAAAGACCAATTATTCAGAAAAATGAATATCTATCCTATAGGTGCATACTAAGACACATTGGCACATGAGAACCGGTTAATTAAGTCTGTTTAATTAAATAGGAACAGTTATACTTCGTGCCTACTGGTACATCACATGATGGAATTATCTACCACATAGTATAATTATACAATGCACTAAATTAAATCAATCTTCCTAATTTCATTACAACAATACAAGGATTGGGTTATTTCACATAAAATTGTCTCAGCTAAGTGCAATGCTATCCATCATAAAAATTGGCGTCTGACTCATGCTAACAACTAAAGTATCACCTTGCGCGGGTGACGAATCAGATAGGCAAGCCCAGCATATGACTACCACCAATAATTATGACAGTTCTCTAACTCTTTTCTAAGGCCACCGTGCGCGGGTGGCGAGCCGAATAAGATCAAATCTAAATGTCCTAACCCAACTATTACATTACTATATTTCATATTATTTATTCAAACTTTTTACTCGATCTACGCAAAGGTAAGTAGAGGGAATTCAACTGGCGTGGTCTGATCATCTAATTATACATATGCCTAATTACATGCAAACAATCAAATCAATTTAATAACCAAATTATACAATGGAATCGGGTGCACCTGATAATTATGGCCAAATCTTCTAGCTTGCTCCAATAAATCACCCACAAGCTAATCTTCAGAATCTGCAACCACTCAACAAACATATATGTAGAAGAAACTTCCACATCTAATTAGCACAAGACTCTTATAATGTGATTTAAAATTTTAAAAATTTTCAATTTTCCCCAAAAATCACATTTTCACCGATTTTGACCAAAATTTCACACAAAAACATGTAACACATGTGCCACCCCCCTCAACTTAAAGCATTGCATTGTCCCTAATGCAAAAACTTTAAATTGAAATTTTGGTTAAAAATCAATTTGACAAACTCACACAAAAAACAAAAACCTAACTCACTTTCGTAGGAATCACGGTTGCATTTAGCGTATGCAACAAGCCTTTCAACCACTCGGTAGCCCGACTGGACGAGTTTTGTCTCGTGAGGGTTTGTAGTGAACACACCCACAAAGTTCCAGAAACCACAGGTTGCCTCCCGTGAAGCGCTAAGTTTACCGTCTTCAGCCAGACATAACTCATATGAGCTATTGAGACGGTTGGATTGGTTCCAAGTAAACCACATCCACCGTTTCCATCTGATCACTCTCCAACTCAACATACGACTTCAAACGGTGTCCATTAACTTTAAAAGGCTCTCCACCCACCATATTTTTTATTTCAATGGCTCCGTATGGAGAGACTTGAGTCACAACGTATGGACCCGTCCATTTACTTCTCAACTTTCCAGGAAAAAGCTTAAGTCTAGCATTGAATAACCAAACTTTTTGACCAACCAAGAATGATTTCTTGGTGATGTGTCGATCATGAAAAGCTTTGGTTTTCTCCTTATAAATCCTAGAACTCTCATAAGCATCACGTCTAATCTCATCTAGTTCAGATAATTGAAGTTTCCTAGAACTACCCGCTTTCTCTAAATCCAGATTAACAGTCTTAATCGCCCATTCAGCCCTATGCTCTATCTCAACCGGTAAATGACACGCCTTTCCATATACCAACTTATACGGTGACATACCAATAGGAGTCTTAAAAGCCGTCCTATATGCCCACAAAGCATCATCTAACCTCAAGGACCAATATTTCCTATCACTACGGACGGTCTTTTCTAAAATTAGCTTAATCTCCCTATTAGATACTTCAACCTGTCCACTAGTCTGTGGGTGATAAGGGGTAGCTATCCTATGATTAACTCCATAGTGTTTCAATAATTTCCCAAATCTAAAGTTCTTAAAGTGAGAACCCCCATCACTAATGATAGCCTTAGGAATTCCATGTCTAGCAAAGATATTCTTCTTAACAAACTTAAGAACTACACTATGGTCATTTGTTCTAGTAGCTTCAGCCTCTACCCACTTAGACACATAATCAACTGCCACTAAAATGTACACATTGCCATGGGAAGTGGGGAATGGTCCCATAAAATCAATACCCCACACGTCAAAGATCTCAACAACAAGTATGGGATTCATAGGCATTTGATCACGCCTTGAAATCCCTCCAACTTGTTGGCAACGAATACATGCTTTCACAAAAGATTGGGCATCCTTGAAGATAGTCGGCCAAAAGAAACCGCTTTGTAAGACTTTATGCCCAGTTTTCATAGCACCAAAGTGACCACCACATGCATAAGAATGGCAATGAGCCAATATGTTCATTTGCTTATGGTCGGGAACACATCTCCTAACGACTTGGTCAACACACACCTTATAGAGCTCCGGATCCTCCCAAAAATAATGCTTCAACTGGGAGAAGAAGTATTTTCTTTGTTGCTTGGACCAAAAATCCGGAAGCTTTTTAACAGCTAGGTAATTAACTATATTTGCGTACCAAGGAACCTTAGAAACCTCAAATAGGCTTTCATCCGGAAAGCTTTCCTTAATCACATCAGAAGGGTTGAACGGCGGAGGGATAATTCTAGACAATTGATCGGCAACTACATTTCCTGACCCCTTTTTATCCCGAATTTCTAGATTAAATTCCTGTAAAAGCAAAATCCACCTAAGCAACCTCGATTTTGTCTCTTTCTTAGTCAACAAATGTCTTAAGGCACTATGATCTGAAAATACTATCACCTTAGAATGTCCCCAAATATATGACCTAAACTTATCAAGAGCAAAAACCACGGCTAACAACTCTTTTTCAGTAGTGGTGTAATTCATTTGAGCTTCTGAAAAAGTCTTACTAGCATAAAAGATTACAACGGGTTTCTTATCGACCCGCTGTCCTAGAACCGCCCCAGCGGCATAATCACTCGCATCACACATGATCTCGAAAGGCTTCGACCAATCAGGTGATTGCAGAATAGGGGCTTCTACAAGCTTTTGCTTAAGCATATTGAATGCTTTAAGACATGATTCATTAAAGTCAAAGCGTGCATCTTTCAAGAGTAGATTACACAAAGGTTTGATATTGCACTAAAATCTTTAATAAATCTCCTATAGAACCCGGCATGACCAAGAAAAGAACGCACACCTTTGACGGTAGTGGGAGGAGGAAGGGTTGAAATTACTTGAACTTTGGCACGGTCAACCTCAAATCCTTTTTCAGAAACAACATGCCCTAATACAATTCCCTCTCGAACCATGAAATGGCTCTTCTCCTAACTAAGCACCAAATTAGTTTCGGTGCATCTTTTTAACACACTTTCAAGCTGATCAAGGCAGCTTTCAAAAGACTGACCAAAGATGGAGAAATCATCCATAAATATCTCTACAGATTCTCCAACCATGTCAGAAAAGATACTCATCATACACCGCTGAAAGGTAGCGGGTGCATTACACAGGCCAAAAGGCATTCTTCGAAATGCAAACGTCCCATATGGACATGTAAACGTAGTTTTGGCCTGGTCATCAGGATGGATGGGTATTTGATTATAACCGGAGTACCCATCCAGGAAGCAATAGAACTTCTTACCAGAAAGCTTCTCAACTATTTGATCAATGAAGGGTAGTGGGAAGTGATCTTTAGATGTGGCGTTATTAAGCTTACGGTAATCTATACAAACTCTCCACCCAGTGACTGGTCGGGTTATGAGCTTTTCCCTATTCTCGGTTTCAACAACGATGATTCCGGCCTTTTTAGGCACCGTTTGAGTGGGACTTACCCATTTACTATCCGAGATGGGATAGATGATACCGGCATCTAACCATTTAAGAACTTCCGTCTTGACTACCTCTTTCATATTAGGATTCAGACGCCTTTGCGCATCTCTTCTTGGCTTAATATCTGGGTCCGTAACAATCCGATGCATACATAATGAAGGACTGATCCCTTTCAAATCTGCAATCGTCCATCCCACTGCTGCTTTGTACTTGGAAAGCACTTGTAAAAGCGCTTCCTCTTGTGATTCAGAAAGATCAGAAGCAACAATAACAGGTAAAGTATTGTTAGGACCTAGAAAAGCATATTTGAGATTAGGTGGCAAAGGTTTTAGTTCAAGAGTTGGAGGTACCTCTAGAGACGGCTTCGTGGCCGTGTCAAAAGTAGAAGGCAATGGCTCCACTTTATAAGACCAAGGTGGCTTTTGATGGTCCAAAGAACTGACCAAACACTCTTGAATCTCTTGAACTTCAACAACATCAAGAATCTCCTCATTATCACCAGTTAAATATAATTCCAAAGGATCATCCTTAAGCATACGAGATGCATGCTTTTGGACTTCCTCATCGAGCACATCTACTTGGTAACATTCATTCATCGTAGGAGAATTCATAGAATTAAACACATTCAATCTTATCTTCTTATTACCGAATGCAATATCCATGGCGCCAGTTCGACAATTAATCCTAGCATCTATCGTGGCTAAGAATGGGCGCCCAAGGATAATAGTTGGTTGAACATCTTTGTATTGTGACTCGGTGTCCATAACAAAGAAGTCAACTAGGTAATAGAAATCATCAACTTTCACAATAACATCCTCTAAGATACCTCTAGGAATTTTAGTAGATCGATCGGCTAAGGAAATAATAGTGTCTGTCTTACGAAGAGTTCCTAAGTCATACTTATCAACCAAACTAGCAGGAAGGATGTTGATACTAGCACCAAGATCAAGGAGCGCCTTCTTAATGGCAATATTTCCGACCACAACTGAAATCAACGGTGCTCCAGGATCTTTGAATTTAGGAGGAAGGGAGCTAGATAAGACTGCACTAACATGCTCAGTTAGGTCAATCTTTTTAGGCAAAGACGCCTTCAGCTTCCTCTTCTGGGTACACAAGTCCTTTAAAAACTTGGCATACGCAGGAATTTGCTTGATAGCATCAATAAGGGGGAGATTACTTTTAACTTGCTTGAAAGTCTCCCACATATCCTTAGCATGAGGACCCTTTTTAGCTAACCGTGCAGATGTCGATTTCTCCAAAGCTGTGGGGTATGGTGTGCTGGACACACCACCCTCCTTAACTTCGGGAGTTTCAGTAGCTTTAGGATTCGGCGTTGTTGGTTTAGGAAAATCATTTAACAAATCATTTACCAACTCAGAACCGGACTTAACATTATCAGAATCTTTACCTTCAACAATAATTTCGTCATCAGTGACGAAATCCTCTACATCAAGAGAATTTGGAATTCCCTTGTCATTGTTGTAGATTTTACCGTTTCGAAGAGATGTCACCATATTCACATGCTCATTTCCATTTTTCTTGTGTGCGGGATTGATGGTAGGGTAGCTCGGTAGCCTTCCCTCATCTCTTTTGCTTAATTAATCCGCTAATTGACCAACTTGTCTCTCAAGAGCTGCAATAGATTTAGTAGTGGTCTCGTGTCTTTGATTAGTGACCTCAAATTTTCTATTGATCTCTTGATTGTTGGTAGACAATGAATCCATAAGCCTATCAAACTTTCGGTCAAGATTCAAGAGACGGTTGTCATCTTGGCCTTGGCCCTGATTTGGATATTGTTGTTGTGGCCTATGATTGTAAGAATTTTGTTGGAAGTTAGATGAATCGCCACCCTCGTACCTTGGTTTGTAACCATAGTGTTGTTGTTGGGCATTATTAGGGCGATTGTCTTCATCTTTCCAACGGAAATTGGGGTGATTCCGCCATCCAGGATTATAACTTTCGGAGAATGGGTCATTTCGTGGACGACCACCATAGACTCCATTTACCTCCTCATTTGGTGGCGCCCCCCAACTTTGACAATTATCGACAGAATGACTCGGATCACCACACATTGAACACCCACTATGCGACACATTAGACACATTCGGAACACCTTTTCCTATATTTTTCAACAAAAGATCAACTTTCTTACTTAACTCGCTAATTTCAGAATTTGTGCCACGTTGGTTAGACACATAATTGGCGGAAAATGGGTGGTTGTTTCGATCCACTGAAGCTTGAGTCTTAGAACCTTTGCTTAGTTTTTCAAAAAACTCCCATTCTTCCTCCATAGGTCGCGAGAAAAACATACCCCCACTAGTGGCCATCACAAATTGTTGGTTGTTATAATCCAACCCATCATAGAAGACTTTGACAAGCTCCCATTTTGGAACATCGTGATGTGGGCATGTTCTTAATAACTCCTTAAGTCTATTAAATGCTTCATGAAACTGCTCGCCTGGGATTTGACGAAAGGATTTAATCTTATTTCTAATGGCAGCAGTTTTACTTATGGAATAAAATTCCTCAAGAAAAGCAGATTGCATTTCAGACCATGAGTTAATACTACCTGGCTCAAGAGATGAGAACCAGTCCTTAGCTTGATCTTTAAGAGAAAAAGGAAAAAGGCGAACTCTTACCTCATCCTTGGTAATATTATTAACCTGATGTGTGTCAGCAATTGAGAAGAATTCTCGCAGATGTGCGTATGGCTCCTCACGACCTCTAAACACTGGCAAGATTGCTATGAGGTTCGGCTGGATCTTGAAGTTACTTGTAACCCCTTTAACCGGATCCGGATAAACGATAGGCGAAGGATCCTCTAAGATCCCCGGCCTGTAATAAGAATCAACACCCCGTGGTGGAGATTCTTCTCCGCTGCTACTTCCGCTAGCACTTCCGCCAACATCTTCGTCACCTCGCATTTCAGCGAAAAGCTCTGCTAAACCTGAAAATCAAGATTAGTAGAAAACTGTCGAAACATCTTCCTTCTTAACCTTGCACTTTTCTCAACCTCAGGATCGTAAGCTAACGGTGATGTACGTCCCGATCTACGTGTGCGCATACACTAACCTGCACACTCACAAGAAACAAAACAAACAAACAAAACAAAACAAAACAAGAAAAATAAAATCTTTTTGTATTTTTGTATTTTATTAAAGAAAAATATTAACAAAAACTTAAACGAAAAGCTCACTGATTCCCCGGCAGCGGCGCCAAAATTTGATCGACGTCGAAGTGCCGGTCAAAAATAACCTAACTACCTTATACTAGATAGGGTAAGTGGGTATCGATCCACAAGGACTATGTGGTTTTAGTTTAAGTTTTGGGGTGATCCCTGATCAATAAAGGTTTTGATTTTGAAATTTGACAACTAAAATACTTTTGATAATAAAAATGCGGATTAAAAATTAAAATAATTATTAAGCTAATAATAAAGTTAGAAAAATAAAATAAGATGTAAACAATTAAAAGGAAAATGCAATCCTTTCCAGCTCCTAATATTTATGGTTAGTCACACTTATGGATTATTGAAACTTTTTAGAACCGATTACAAAGATTATTTTGACTTAATATGAATGAATTAATGTCAGCATTTATTATGTTCATCAACGATTCGCAATAATAAATCTTATATTAATCCAACCAATAATTATGGTAAGTACAATTTATTTAGGTACAACTTATGTTGATTATACGACCATCTTTTTTTTTACTAAATAAAATAAGTATGAATCGTTAACTAACAATAAATTGTCTTGCACAAATAATTAAACATAATATTAAGTTGATAAAAATAATTTATAAATAAATCATAAATCAATGTAATAAAAATATAATAACCCAAAAGTAATGATCAAAACATAAATAAAGTTACCGGAAGGAATTACAACAAAATTAGCCGGACATCGCGGTGCACTCAGCCCACTGCGTATCAACCATCGCAATCTTTTTTTTATATGTTTCTTGCAGCAACTTGTATCCCACAATCCAAAAGACAATAATCTTTTTTTTTCTCTCCAATCGGTGGCTTCTTTTTTTTTTTTTTGGTTTTTATCCCCGCGTCCCCACCGCACTTGTATAAGATGCCACCAAATTCTTTTTTTTTTCCTTTTGACATATAATAACTTTGGTCCAATAAAAATTAACCCAACACCAATAATTGCTCAAACGAAGCCCGGACAAATAAAAGATGAACGAAAATATTGCGACCCGCTCAAATCTTTTTCTTCAATATTTTTTCTTCATTCATCGGCGCTCACAATATCTTTTCTCCAAAATATTAATTAAAGCGACCATTTTATTCCATTTCGCTCGTAACCTATATAATCACAAAACACACTCAAAGTACATATATAACGACAAATAAATATATAATTAAGCTAAATTAACATGCTATTAGGTGTATGCAAAATACACCAATCAGTAGGTTAGGTATTTGGTCACTAACTAAAGTTTGAATGAATCTAGGATACATTAAAAACTTCTTAGTCCCTTCCAAATTCCTAGTCATGCCTTCAAAAATTAATTTTGAAAAATTAAAAACCCTGTTATTTGCTAGACAAATACCAGCAGATGCCAATGCAGCAGGTATTTGATCAAAAGATGTACTTTTTGAACTTAAACAGTGAATAATAGCATGAAAAAGCAATTTCCATTGAGGTAAAAATAATGCTTTAAAGAAAGTAAGACTTTCCCTACCACCCGCATAGCCCATGGCTGCAAGGCCATCATGAATCTCTGTATTATTAAGCATACTAAGTCCATTTTTGTCATTAAGTCTCAAACTTGCTCGTAGCAGTACCTCAGTGACATATATATTCCTATGATTCACCCTAGCCTTAATGCAAGGTTGATCAAAACGAGTACCTAACACAGCAGTATCCCAAAATTGTTCAACAATGGGTATAGAGACAACTGGACTTACAGTGAGTGCGAAGCGAACATGACTTCGAGATAGGAAACCAAGCATCTCATGGAAACCAAGAGAGTCATCATTCGTAGCAAGATTCGCAACCAAATTATGCTTAGAGACTACTTGTAAAGGAGCCATTAGTATTTTTGATGATCGAAAGATTAGAGAGAAGGTTATAGAATCAAGAGATAAAAATAAAATATTAGGTGAATCAATTGTGTAATTGGAGTAAGTATTTAAGTAAATAACAAACCCAAGCGCGAAGAAACCACCAAATTTACAAAAGAGACCTTAACGGTACAACGGACATGTAGCGGTACATGGAACATAAGCGGTACTTGGTTTTATGCTAGCGGTACTTGGAGTAACAACGGTACCTCACAATTTTGACCAGTTCATGCTTTCCACTAGACATGTAACCTCTTTTATCTTTTCCTATAAACCTGCAATAACATCAAAAACACAAAACATAGACTATACAATAAAATTTATAAAAATTTGTACAGCTATTACCTCCCCTCAACATATGCAGCATATTATTGGTTGAGCATACCAATGTGTGTCACCAAGAATTCGAATCTCTTTGCATCAAATGCCTTGGTCAAGAAATCAGCTACATTGTTGTCTGTATGAATCTTCAAGACTTGAATAAGCTTTTTTTCATAAGCATCTCTTATAAAGTGATGTCTTATTTCAATATGCTTAGTCTTGGAGTGAAATACTGGATTCTTGACAATGCATATAGTACTTTCATTATCAATGTAAATCTTGGTGTTCATGAAGTTAAACCCATAGTCCAACAGTTGATTTTGAATCCAAAGTACTTGTCCACAGCAATGAGCAGCAGCTACATATTCAGCTTCAGTTGTAGAAGTAGCAACAATGGTTTGCTTCTTACACTGCCATGATATGAGTCTTCTGCCTAGGAATTGACAACCTCCTGTTGTGGATTTCCTATCATGATTTGCTCCATCATAATCACTATCTGAGTAAGCTTCCAATTCAAAGGTGGAATCTCTAGGATACCATAATCCTAAATTAGGTTGACTTTTAAGATTTTTAAAAATCTTCTTCACAGCATATAGATGTGACACCTTTGGATGAACTTGGAATCTTGAACAAGCACACACAGCAAACATTATATATGGTCTTGAAGCAGTAAGATACATCAATGAACTGATCATTGACCTATAGAGATGAATGTCAACATCTTCTCCATGTTCATCTTTTGATAAAGATTTCTTCGCTTCAAAAGGTGTGCATGTACTCCTTGTATCCATACATGAAAATTTCTTTAAGATTTCAGCAACATATTTATCTTGGCTGATAAATATTCCATCTTTCCTTTGTTTGACTTGCAGTCCCAAAAAGAAAGTTAGTTCTCCCATAGAACTCATTTGAAATCTTCCTTTCATCAAAGCTTCAAACTCTTCACACCATGTCTTCTTGGTAGAACCAAAAATGATGTCATCAACATAGACTTGAACTAGAATGATGTCTTTGGCATTTTTATTGATGAACAGAGTTTTGTCAATGGTTCATCTCCTATATCCATGTTCTAGCAGAAAGTTGGATAAAGTTGCATACCAGGCTCTTGGAGCTTGATACAGAACATAAAGTGCTTCGATGACTTTGTAGACTCTATTGGGGAATTTAGGATCTACAAAACCTGGAGGTTGTGAGACATATACCTCCTCTGAATTAGTACCATATAGAAAGGCACTTTTCACATCCATTTGATAGACTATAAATCCCATATATGATGCAAAGGCTAAAAATAACCTAATGGCTTCTATCCTTGCCACTGGTGCAAAAACCTCATCATAGTCTATCCCTTCTTCCTGTCTATAGGCTTGAGCAACAAGTCTTGCCTTGTTCCTCATAACAACCCCTCTTTCATCCTTCTTGTTCCTGAAGACCCATCTAGTACCAATTACTCTTTTACCTGAGGGAAGATCCATAAGAATCTAAACTAGGGGTGGCAATTTCAGACCCGACACGAAACCCGACCTGAAACCAACACGAAAATTAACAGGTTCGGGTTGAATATATTGAATCTTAGGTCAGGTTTGGGTCGGCCTATCTGACCCATTTACTAAACAGGTTAGGTTTGGGTTGGAAAAAAATTAAGCAGGTCGACCCGACAACCCGTTTAAGATTTTTTTTTCTTATATTAAAAATGATTAATATTTTACCATATGTGTTTACTAGGTTAAACATACCGAAAATAAACACATTTAACATGTTTAACACGTCTAATGTGCCTACTTTTATATATAAAACTTGTTAAATGGATCAATATATTAACATGTTTAACCTATTCAACCTATTTAACATATTTAACGTCAACCCAAATATATATATGGGTTAAATGGGTTAGGTTCGGGTTATGTGTAAAAGGGTTAGGGTTGACATAACTGACCCGATTATTTAAATGGGTTAGGTTTGGGTTGGGATTTTCTGACTCGCCGACCTGACAACCCGAATCCGCTAACTCGAACCTGACACGAATTGCCACCCCTAATCCAAACCTTTTGTAGCTCAAATTGTGTTAATTCTTCTTGCATGGCATCTACCCAACTTTCTTCATCAAGAACCCGAGAGATGTTTTTGGGCTCTACTTGAGATAAGAAACAGGCAAACAAACAATGTTGAGTATCTTTATGATTTGTTCTCTGCTGTTGTTTGACATAACTCACTAGTGCATGAGTTTCAGTATTGGTTTGTAGTTGTCTTCTGGTTTTAACAACAGATTTTGGATCACCAATAATCTGTGTAGCAAGATGGTTGTTGTTGACTTTATGAGTGGGAATAGAACTGACTGGAATTTCTGTTTCCAAATTGTTGAAATCAGTTACTACACCCTGCTCATCATAGGAAGCTTTGGAGAAGATTCCTTCAGCTGGACTGGCATATAAGTTTTCATCGTCCAATGCTTGCAAAATCTCTTCTAGTGAGTCAACAGATTTAGCAGATTTTGACTTAGCAGTACTTGTAGATGAAGTACCGCTCGGTATAGTATGTACTGCTGAGTGTTGTGACTCAAAAGACTCTTCTCCTGAATGCTTATTAGCAGATGTATCATTCTTTTCTTGATCTTGAAGCCTCTGAAGCTCCTGGGAGGCTTGATCATCATTTGATGGCATGGTTTGCTTCTTAGGAGTTGCAGACATGGGAGTAACAGTAGGCATGTTGGGCACATAGATATGAAAATCATCATCTGATGAAGAAACATCTTCTTGAGTACCTGCATTAGTTGCACTTGACTCCTCACCTGTATTGTTAGTTTGACAATCCTTTTGCAAAGAGTACTAATCCATGGAGTTAGTTAGATAATCTAAATCAAACATCCAAGCATAACCTATTCCTAGAACATTGGGTTTATTTTCTAATAAATTGACATGAGCATTTTCTTCAACTTTCTTAGTTGCCAAATTGTAAACCCTATATGCTTTAATTTGCAATGAATATCCTACAAGATATCCTGGATCAGACTTTCCATCAAACTTTCCCAAATAATCAAGAGTATTTAGTATGGACACATGACACCCAAAAGGTTTTAAATGACTTATGTTAGGCTTTACATTAGTCAAGAGTTCATAAGGTGTTTTGTTTTGAGGCTTAGTTACTAGGACTCTATTTAACACATAACATGCAGTATTGATTGCTTCTGCCCAAAAGGTATTTGGCAAAAGTGAATCAGCCAGCATAGTTCTAGCAACCTCAATTAATGTCCTATTCTTCCTTTCAGGTACTCCATTCTGTTGTGGAGTTCTAGGATTACTAAATTGTCTCTTAATTCCTTTAGACCTACAGAATTCATCAAAATCAGCATTCTTAAATTCTGTTCCATTATCAGTCCTAATGATTAAAACCTGTTTAGTGAACTATTTTTCAACTAAAGTGATAAAATCCTTTAGTAATTCACTTGTTTCACTTTTAAGGGCTAAAAAGAAAACCTAACTGAATCTACTATAATCATCAGTTATGACTAGGCAAAAGGTCTTATGACTAATGCTTCTGATAGAAACTGGACCAAATAAATCCATATGCAAGAGATGCAAAGATTTTGTCACAGTGTTTACAGTCTTGGTCTTACAAGAGGCTCTATGTTGTTTACCTTTTTGTCAAGCAACACATGTGAAATCATTTTGAAAAGATTTGTTAGGTAGACCTCTAACTAAATTTCTTTTTACCAATCTATTAAGATTCTTGAAATTCACATGACCTAACCTTCTATGCCATAAGTTTGACTCATCTAAAGAAGCCTTAGCTTGCAAATATGTAATACCACCTGTTAGAGTAATAGTATGAAGATTAAAGGTGTACATATTTTCTTGCCTGGGTACTTTAAGCAGTATTTGAGATTCCTTGGGCATCTCAAAGTCTTTGGACAATACCAAGCAGTCTTTGTCTGTGAATAACACCTTGTTCTTCTTATCACAGATTTGTGATACAAAAAAGAGATTAAACTCATTCAATTCTTTTACAAAGAAAACATCTTCAAATTCCAACTTTCTTGTGTTGATTTTACCTTTGCCAGTGATTCTACCTTTGATACCCCCAAAGGCTACTGGACCTCCTCTGAATTCTTCAAATTCAGCAAGAAAATCTTTGTTCCCTGTCATGTGTCTTGAGCATCCACTATCTACAATTCCTTTATCTTTTAATTCATCAATGAGATGCCCCTGCACACAAATAAAACTCATTAGTTTTTAACAGGGACCCAAGCCACATTTGGCTCGGATCTTGTGGGACCTACACATTTAAGAGTTTGTACTAAAGCATTTCCAATAATGCTACTTTTACTCTTATACTTCATGGTTTCATTTATGTAGTCAAATTCATAGGGTGACTCTATGTGCTTTGACTTCTTTGACTTAAGTACTGCTTTAGCGGTACTTGCTTTAACACATGGTATATCTCTTTTAGGAACCCACATTTGTACCGGTTTGTTCTTTTCCTTGCTTCTAGGTGTTTTAACTTTTTCAAAAACTTTCTTAGAAGTCTTGGAGAACATTGGTTTTACAGACTTGAAACCAACAATACTTGAGTTTGGTCTAGCAGTACTTGTAGGTTTAGACTTGTCGGTACTTGGTTTACCAGACTTTAAGGATACTATACCTTGCTTCATAAGTACTGCCTTAGGAACAAAACTTTTGGTAGGCTTATTTTTAACCTTTTTAACTATCCTTGTGTGATCAAACTTAGGTTTGTCATCTTTAAGTTTCTGTTTCCTATAAACCTATGCATTTTCCCATTACTGTTTTTCATGACCCTTTGTGTAGCCTTTTGTTTCACAATTTTATCTTCATGTAATGTACAGTCTTTGATAAAATGATTTAGACTACCACAAACATAACATCCTTTTCTTCTTAACGAAGACCCAAAAGGTTGTTTTGACTTTACTTTTTCAAAACCTATCCCACCCCTTTTGGTTTTAGTATGTTGTTCATTGTTTTCCAATATCTTGCTAGGAGTTTTTACCCGCGTGGGAGTAGAACTAGTCTTAGATTCCTCAGAAACAAAGTTGTTCATTAAAGGTGGATAAAAAATATTCTTGGTCACATCAGTATTTTCTTGAGACATAGTACCAGAGTTGAAGACATTATTAATCTTAGGTTCTTCTGACTCTATACTAGTATGATTGCAAGAGGGCATGAAAATTCCTGATACCGGTGGAGGAACTGCCTTCATTCCTTCAGCATATCTATCATTTTCAGGTGTATCATCTACCTCACTAGAACTATCAAAAATCCCTTTTGATAAGTCTTTGTTAGTTAAGGTTATCCCAGGTTGATCCTCAATATATCCTAGGCCTATTTTATCATAATACCCCATTTGTGAATTAATCAATTTTCCCAATCCCTTAGAGGATTGTTGCCAATGACTAATCACTTCCCTCTCATTAAAAAATATTGGTTCTTAAAGCTTCATTTTCTGAATTTATTTTTAAAAGTTGTCTTTCAAAAGCTTTTATTTCCACATCTTTTTCCCTCATTTGAAGAGTCAAAATCCTTAATTTCTCTTCATAGTTTTGTTGAGCCTTTTTGTACAAAACTATATTTTCTTCTAATTTAACAACACCCTGTTTGAAAGCCTCTACTTCTATAGTGCATGTGTTAACCTTTTGATACTGTTCCTCTAGTTCTACTTTTAGACTATTAAATTTAAGAATACAATCTTTAGAATAAGGATGTACCTCAGTATCTTCATGTAAGAGAGCCATTAATCCAAGCTCTTCTTCTTCTTCTTCTTCTTCTGCCCAATTCACCACTCCATCTACAGTAACCAATGCTTTGGTTCCTTTAGGACTCCTGCTGTTTCCTTATGGAAAGCTTTCAGTTATTCTTGGACTGGTTCTATAGCTATTCTTGGACTTCAGATTGCTAGTTTCAACTTTATCTCTATTGCATTCTCTTGCAAAGTGTCCATTCCTTCCAAAGTTATAGCATTCAACTTTAGACTTGTGATATCCTAATGGCTCATTAGGATCAACAATCATTTTTCTTCCAGTCTTCTTGAAGAACCTATTAGATCTTACTAACACCATAGCAGCTTGCCATTTAAGATCCATCTCTTCAGCATCAGCATCATCCGTTTGGAACAAGTCATTGAGAGTTAATCTTGGCATGTTGTCTTGTCCAACAAAGAATGAGAAGGCATCATTGTCACTAAACAATGGTGAAGACCTTCCATGTGTATTTTGAGAGATCATTGGACTGCTTTCAATACTTTGTGGGTAAGTACTTCTTGTAAGTCCTCCAGCGATATTTGTGAAGTATGTACCACTGCTAGATCCACTAGCGGTATTTTGAAAGTAAGTACCGCTGTTCCCATCTGACACAAAAGCCAAATTAGACTTTGAAGCAGTTGATGTCTTTACTTCAGTGCCTTTCACATCCATCTCATATGCTCTAAGATTGTTGTAGAGATGATCAAACGGAATTGTTTCCAAATCATCTCTTGTGATGAAGTGCATAGCCATTGCTTTCCACTCTGGTGGAACACTTCTTAAGAATTTTAGCTTAGCTTCTTCATTAGGAATTACTTGTCCCTAAACTGCTAACTGAAAAAGCAACTTGCTGAACCTTCCATATCCACCATGTATTCCCTCTATACTGGTAATTGAGAAGTTATCAAATTCTTGTTTAAGAACAATCTTCTTAATTTTCTTAGATTTTTCATTGCCTCCAAATCTAAGTTTTATAGCATCCCACATAACTTTGGCATCTTTATAATGATGAAAGCTTGGTAGAATGTCCTTAGAAAGAGCCATAGCCAAAGCAGTTCTGGCTTTTCTTTCTCTGATCTCTGCTTGTATATGCTCAGTAGTTACAACAGGTAGAGCATAGCATGTACCGTCTGGCAACCAGTGTAGCTTCTTTGGTGTGTTCCCATTCTTGATAACTTTCCACACAGTATGATCTGTGTGATTTAAGTATGTTCCATCTGCATAGCCCATGTCTCATAATTGTCACCTTTGAGAAC
The DNA here is from genome assembly GCA_025667525.1 of Glebionis coronaria. Lineage (NCBI taxonomy): Eukaryota > Viridiplantae > Streptophyta > Magnoliopsida > Asterales > Asteraceae > Glebionis > Glebionis coronaria. Next base: position 77,904,806 of record CM046881.1, on the reverse strand, counting down.
TGGGAGTTTAACAGCAGACAGAGTATGAGAAGGTGTTGGTGTAGAGGTAGCTACAACATTCACGACTTGAGCACCTTGTGCTGGTGCTGGATGCACAACTTGTGGTTGTCCCTGTGGAATAGGATCAGGGATCTGAGCATCATCCAAGTGAGCATTATCACCATCTGGTTGAGACACTGAGATTTGGTATGTGTGGAGTGTATGGGGTCATGTTCTTCTTTTTCAGAGTTTCTCAACAAGCTCTGATACCACTTGTTGATCCCTTTGGTTGGATCTATATTCTGTTAAAAATTAGTATAATAGTTTGTAATCAAACTAAAACACTTTGAGCACTCTTACTAATACTAAATAAGTTATGCGGAATCTAACTTATAAAGCACAGAAGAACATAATTACTTTTAACTATTCGATTCTCTTATTAATCGACTTGTATGAGGTACATGAAAGACATTGTACCTATGTTCCTTTTATAGAGTAAGGAACCCTAGAAACCTTAGAATATTATATAAAGATAACTATATCACAGACGATATATTATCAATATTCTAACTATTTAGGTATATCACATAAGATATACTCTAACTATAACTATGGCATATCTTATACAAAGATATATTCGTCCTAATCATCATAGCAGTACTTACTTTATAAGTAGCAGTACTTACTATGTACCGCGTTAACACTAATGGTACTTACATAACACTAACAGTACTTGGAATATACTAATGGTACTTGACACTTAACAAATAATTCCCAACACATAGCTTTCTTGACTCTATACACCTTGTCTGGATGTTCTGAATCTTCAAAACCAGGAGGCTGTATTACATAAACCTCCTCTACTATTGTGCCATAAAGAAAAGCACTCTTCACATCCATTTGATAGACTGTAAATCCCATGCAGGAAGTATAAGCTAGAAAAATTCTGATAGCCTCAATCCTTGCAACTGGTGCAAAGACCTCCTCATAGTCTATCCCTTCCTCTTGTGTATAACCTTGAGCCACTAAACGTGCCTTGTTTCTGACCATAATGCCTCTTTCATCCTTCTTGTTTCTAAGAACCCATCTTGTCCCAATAGGTCTGACATGTCTGGGATAATCAACCAACTCCCAAACATCCTGAATAGCAAATTGGTGAAGCTAATCTTGCATTGCTTCCACCCAACTTGGTTCTTTGAGAGCATCAAAAATCTTCTTGGGTTCCTGTTGTGACAAAAAACAGGCAAACAAACATGCTTGAACAAGAGGGGTATCAACCTTCTTGTGAATATTGACAATAAATCCACCAAGATTCTGATGAGATCTTCTAGTTTGAATAGGAGACATCACATCACCAATAATGAGAGAAGAAGGGTGATTTTTTTTGTAGAGGTAAGCACTCCTCCCTCAATAAGTGTGTTGTCCTCGATCTCATCTTCCATGTTACCAATATCCTCTTCAGACTCTCTTCCATCAAGATATGAATGAACCTCTCCATTTCTGTTTGAAGGTTCACCTTGTTCAAAATTAGAAGAGAAAATATGGTCAAAAGATCTGTCAACGCCTGAACCAAGGTTGTCAGCGTTTGAGCCATCAACGCCTGAATTTGTCTTGTCAGCGCTAGATTTTCCTTTGTCATCGTCTGAAAGATCATGCATGTTGTCAACTGGTGATACTTGGGGACCATCATTTTCCTTTCTAGCAGCAACAAATGCATCTGTCCATATGGGAATAGTAACATACTCAAGTATGGGTGCTGATTTGTCTGCTTGTGATCCAACCTCTTCATTAACCTGTATACCTGAAACATCAACAACTGGGTCTTCTACAACATTTGAAGTTACCTTCACAATGTTTGGATTAGTAACAGGCATATAATTCAAAGTCCTAGATAGAGGTTCCAAGTCAAATAACCAATTTGGACCACTTTCAGGATCACTAGGTTTACTTTCTAAAAACCTAACATGTACCTTTTCAAGTATACGTTTTTCCTTCTTAAGGTAAACCCTATATCCTCTACTCTGCACTGAATAACCCATAAAGTAGCCTTCATCACCTTTAGCACTAAATTTACCTAAGGCATCACTAGTGTCCAGCACAACCACATGACAACCAAAAGGTTTAAGAAAACCAATATTAGGTTTTCTTCCCCAAAGTAACTCATAAGGTGTTTTGTTGTGAATCTTGTTGACTAATGCCCTATTCTGAACATAACAAGCTGTATTCACAGCCTCAACCCAAAAAGTAATGGGAAAGTGAGCATCAGCCAACATAGTCCTGGCTGCTTCTATGAGGGTTCTATTCTTTCTCTTAGCAACCCCATTTTGTTGTGGGGTTCTGGCTACACTAAACTGTCTAGTAATCCCTTTCTTGGCACAAAAATCATCCAACAACTTATTTCTAAACTCACCACCATTATCACTTCTAAGCATCTTAACCCCATTACCAGACTTCTTTTCAATTTGGGTAATAAAGTTAATTAAAGTATCAGCAGTATCACTTTTCAAAGCTAAAAAGAAAGTCCAAGTAAACCTAAAAAATCATCACTGATGACAAAACAATAAGATTTACCATTTAAGCTTTCTATATTAGTTGGACCAAAAAGTCCATATGTAGCAAGTGAAGTGGTTTGGAACTAGAGTGCACCTGTTTAGACTTGAATGAGACCTTGTGTTGTTTGCCTTTAAGGCATGCAACACAAGAGTGGTCATTGTGGAAAGGCTTTTCAGGCAACCCATCAACCAAACCATGTCTCACAAGTCTGTTTATATTTTTAAAATTAATGTGCCCTAATCTCCTATGCCAAAGATTACTCTCATCAACTAAAGCCTTAGCATATAGACATGACAGATTATTATTCATCCTAATTCCATTAAGATTCACATTATAAATGTTGCCTAGGTGTTCTATAATCAATGAATTTCTCATCTAGTATTTTAAAATCTTTGCTCAACACCAAGCATTCAGTATCGGTGAAAAGAACTTTATTTTTGTTATCACAGACTTATGATACACTAAACAGATTATAGTCAAGTTCTTTTACCAGAAACACGTTTTCAAAACGCAAATTGTTGGTGAGAAGAGTTCCTTTGCCTATGATAGTTCCATATCCGCCTCCAAAGTAAACTTTGTCACCATCCTTAATGGGAGTGAAGTTTGTGAGATAATCTTCCTTCCCAGTCATGTGCCTAGAGCATCCACTATCCCAATAGCCATAATCATTAACCTGTTTTTGAATGCCCTGCACATAAAGAAAACAAATTAGTTTTATTTAGGAACCCAAGCCTGAACAGACTTGGATTCATTTGGTTTTTCAACAAGAACAGACTTAGTCCTCATAACAACCCCTTGTTCATCCCTTTTTGGATTAAATACCCAGTTAACCCCAATTGGTTTTGTTATGACCTTTGAAATATAATTAAATCTGTTACAGGTCATAAAAATCCCATCTTAATTAGGGTTTTGATCTTGCTTAGGTCTCCATGTCAAGCTAGAAGAAGCTTTAGACCCCTTTCCCTTTGGTTGCAAATATTTACCATTATTTGGTCTGGCAACGTTTCTGTCAGCGTTTGATTTGGTCTTGTCAACGCTGAAATTACCCTTGTCAGTGTTGAACCTAGGGTTTGCTACAGGAATCCATTGTCAATTAGACCATGTATTGGTCTTCTGAAAAGGTCTTTGTCCATAAGTATTAGACCCTTTAGTAAAGAATGGGGCTGGTCTAACAAAAGTTTCGGGTTTGACAGTGTTTGACTCTTTGTCAGCGTTGACCTTTGAAGCGTTGACACACTTATAGGATAAATGTGAAAAACTACCACAAGTATAACATGCTTTTCTAGACATAACTCTAGGTCTAGAAGAAAAGAAACCTGTTCCATTATCACTAATTTGGCTTTTTGGTGACCTAGGTTTTCTATACATTTCTGCATATTTAATACTAGGTTTTCTAACAACGTTTAAGCCAAGGTCAACAGTCTTGCCAGTGATGGGTTTGTTACTTTGATAGGTTTAGAATAATTTGGGATATCACTAAGCATGCCACCCTTAACAAACAAGGTAGGGTTAGCTTTCTTCCACTGGTCCAAATCAGTTAACTTTTGCCTATATTCCTCTATCAGGGTAAGAACTCTTGGTGGAGGAATAAATTCCTCTTCTTGGAGTTCTGGTAAACCAGTCCAAGATAAGTCCTTTCTTTGGACACCATAGAAGTCCCCAGCATGCGGTGGAACACCAGCATACTCTTTCATCCCAATCCCAGTCATATCCCTAAAATCTCTTTGTTCACTAACACATTTTTCTAGGGTTTGTGAGGCTTTATCAAATCTCTGAATTTTAAGGTCTACATTATCCTTATTTTTGATAGCCTCATCTAACTTAACCTTTAATTCAGCATTGACTCTCTCCATGATGTTTCTAATATCAATACTAGAATTTAAATCATGTTTTAAAATATTGATTTGATCTTTTAGGTCAAGCTCCATTTTCTTATACTCAGCTACGGTCTTTTCAGTTTGAGTAAGAGCAAGTTGATAGTTAGACAACTTGCATCTTTCATTACCCACATCTGTTAACAATTTTAAAACTTCTTTGTTAAGTCTTTCAGTGTTTAGACGACAACCCTTACTACAAAAAGCATCATCATATACCTCATTATCTGATGAAGATGAGGAGTGTGCCATGAGAGCATAGTGAACATGCTCTCCTTCTTCCTTTTCTGAAACCAAAGCTTTGTTCTCTTCCTCATCCTTGGCCAAGTAGCTCCAATCCCATCCAACACCATCAATTTCTTGCATTGCAACCATGGCTTTGGGATCCTGATCCTTAATGTTCTGGCTTGAGGGTTTTCCAGCATCAGATCTTCTTGGAGATGCATTCTCTCATAAAGAGTCGCATTCGATGACAATTATAGCACTCAACCTTAGATTTATCAAATCCAGCAGTGTCCTTGGCATTGAAAGTCATCTTCTTCTTAAATCTTCTATTCCATCTATTTGCCCTTATGCTTGCAAGGGCCATATTCCATTTTATGTCCATCTCCTCCAAATGCTCATCACTAATTTGCTCAAGGTCCTCATATGTAATCACTAAACCATTTGGCAATGAAGCAATGTATGCACATACAGTATTTAGATCAATACCAGTATGCTTAACTCTTGGTGAGTCAATTTTGTATGTGTCAGCGTCTGAATGTGAGGCGTTGACAGGATTTGATCCAGCGTTGACAGAAGTTGATCCAGTAACGGGGTTCATGTATGACTCCTTTTGATCAAATTGACCTTCACTATGTGAGAAGAAGGCCATGTTTCCATTGGTAGACTTGCTTCCATGATCCAAAAGAGTTTCATTCTCCACCAGCCTCAGTTTATTATAAACATCATCAAAAGTAGAACTTTTGTGAGTGTTATTAGCAATTATATATCGTGCTTCAATTTTCCATGCATTACCAAGACTTTTAAGAAAAGTGGCGATAATATCAACATCACCAAGCACTGTTCCCATGAAGGACAGCTTGCTTGTAATGTCAAGAAGTCTGCTTCTCACACTACTTAGCTTCTCATTGGGTTGAGCTTTGAAAACAGCATACTCATGCAAGAGTTGCTTCTTTTTCTCTTGTACAGTATCAGCATTACCACCATAAGCAACTTCAAGAGCTACCCAAAGATCTTTTGCAGACTCATAACTTCTATATTTATGCTGATTTTCTTATCCCAAAGAGAGTTTCAGAATGCTTAAGGTTTTCATGTCAACCCTTCTCTTTGCTATGTCCTCAGTTGAGACAGCTCTACCATCTTCAGGTTTTTCTTTTCGATCCTCTTCAGTAGAACCTTGAACATTTTTCTTTGTAAGATGGCAGCTGCAATCTTTTGAGCTTTATTGAATGTGTTTCCATATTCAATAATTTCCCATAGGGTGTAGTCATGGATTTGGAGATATTGCTCAAAGTTAAACTTCCACAGCTCAAAATTGTCTAGGTCTAGCATGGGAATCTTGATGTTAGGGGTTGAGGAGGAGGAGGAGTTTACTTCTGGGGTAGACATGATGTTTTTAAGGTTTTGTGAAAAGTAGGGTTTTTTGCGATTTAGGGTTCTTGTGTTCTTTAGATCAAAGTTTCTCAACAAGCTCTGATACCACTTGTTGATCCCAAACTTAGATCGATTTAGCTTGTGTAAACGAGATTAAATCAAGTTAAACACGTAGAGAAACTTTGTTGTGTATAAAACAATTTAAGTATTATGCGAAATTAATACTCAAACAAGAACACACAAACAATGTAAACCAAACTTTCACTTGATTGAAAAACAAACTTGCTTACAATGAAAGTGTTAAACGTATGAAAAACTTATATTGAAACAAAACCTAAAGGTCTTCTTTTATAGACTAAGAAGCCTTGTACAAGAGTCTACGTATCAACTATTATAGGTAAAGATAAATATAGAAAATACATTGTTGATCATATCTTTACTAGAAACAAACTAGAATCATAATACACGTAGACTAAGTCTTCTATCAGTGATTGACTTCATCCTATCAACGCTTGACATCTTCCTGTCAACGCTTGTTTTCTTCTTATCAACGCTTGTTTTCTTCTTGTCAGCGTCCAAGTGTACTGGCTGCATTTTATTCCCAACGCCATTAAAAACCTTGAAGCTAAATTTGATCGTTTGGCCGATAAACAATCGAATCGCGCTTCTGGTTCTTTACCAAGAAATACCAACCCAAATCCCAAGAACAACAACAAATATCAACCCCCACAAGCTCGTAACGAGCATGTGAATGTCGTATTCAGGCGGAGCGGTTTATCTTATGAATCACCTACCAAACCTACTCAAGTTACACCAATCGAAATTCCATTCGATAGTGATAATGAGGATGAAGCCCAACCAACCCATACCAAACCAACTGAAAACCCAACACCCGAACCATATAAACCAAAAGTACCATATCCACAACGCTTACGCAAGCAAAAGATGCAAGCTAAGTATGGTAAATTCCTCGACTTAATACAAGAAGTCCGAATTAACATGCCATTAGTCGATGTTCTGGCTGGAATGCCAAGTTATGGCAAATTTATCAACGAACTTATCAAGAGCAAGCATAAGTTTGAAGAAGTTTCTTCAAATTTTCTAAATGATGAATATTCTGCCATTGTCCAAAACAAAGTACCACCAAAACTGGGAGATCCTAGAAGTTTCCTAATCCCATGTACTTTCCATCACTCATACTCTTGCAACGCCTTGGCCGATCTTGGCATAAGTATCAACCTCATGCCATACTCTTTGTATGCTAAACTCTCTAAAAAAGTTTTAAAACCCACAAAAATGAGCGTTCGACTCGCAGACTGTTCTTTCCAATACCCAATGGGGATAGCTGAAAACATGCTCATAGAAGTCGGAAAATTTGTTTTTCCTGTTGACTTTGTAATCTTAGAAATGGAAGAAGATAGCAAGGTACCACTTATCCTTGGTAGACCTTTCTTACACACAGCTGATGCTATAATTAGAGTAAAGTAAAAATAACTCAACCTTGGAGTTGGAGAAGATAGAATTTCTTTTTCTATCGACGAAGCAATGAAACACTCGTACTCTAATAACGATACTTGTTTTAGTATAGATGTCATTGAAGAAATCGTTGAAGCCGATTTCGACGCTCTTCTTGATGAAGGAAGCGAAATTTTGTATTCTATCAAAGGAACCATCCTCGAAGAAGAACTTTTTGCTGAATTTGATGCCTTCATAGACGACCATACTAATGAACCAATCGAAATAATCGAAGAAGAAATCAAAACACCATTTGAAACCATAACTTTCAAAACCGATTTCAAAGTTAATAATTCTGTCGAAGAACCTCCTACATATTTAGAACTTAAACCTCTTCCTGAACATTTGGAATATGCGTTTCTTCACGGAGAAAAATTACTCCCTATAATTATTTCATACCAACTTTCTGAAGAACATAAAGACGATCTAATTGACGTTCTCAAGAAGCATAAACAAGCTTTTGCTTGGAAAAATTCTGACTTTCCTGGCATATGTCCATCGTTCTGAAAACACAAAATCCAACTTTTGGATAAAAAGAAACCAGTTGTTGAAAAACAACGAAGATTAAATCCTAACATAAAAGATGTTGTTAAAAAAGAAATCCTTAAACTCTTAGACTCTGGAATAATCTACCCAATCGCCGATAGCCCATGGGTTAGTCCTATTCATTGTGTACCTAAAAAGGGAGGTATCACTATAGTAACTAAAGAAAAAAACGAATTAGTACCAACACGAACCATCACCGGATGGAGATTTTGTATTGATTATCGAAAACTAAATGATGCAACCGCGAAAGATCATTTTCCTTTACCCTTTATGGATCTTATGTTAGAAAGACTCGCACGAAATGAATACTTTTGTTTCTTCGATGGTTTTCTGGATACTTTCAAATCCCAATCGACCCTATAGATTAAGAGAAAACCACGTTTACTTGTCCATTTGGAACTTACGCTTATAGGCGCATGCCTTTTGGTCTATACAATGCACCTGCTACTTTTCAGAGGTGTATGATTGCAATCTTTCACGATATGACTGAAGAATCAGTTGAAGTCTTCATGGACGATTTATCCGTCTTTGGAAATTCTTTCGACACATGTCTAAACAATCTCGATAAAATGTTAGCACGATGCAAAGAAGCAAATCTTGTGCTAAACTGGGAAAAATGTCACTTTATGGTTAAAGAAGGAATTGTGCTAGGACACAAAGTGTCTGGAGCTGGCCTTGAAGTTGACAAAGCAAAAATAGACGTGATCTCAAAACTCCCACCACCTACTAATGTTAAAGGCATTAGAAGTTTATTAGGTCATGTCGGTTTTTACCGACGATTTATCAAAGACTGCGAAAATCGCAAGACCTTTAACTCAACTTTTAGAGAAAGAAAGAACGTTCGATTTTAACGACAAATGTCTTTCAGCATTCGAAATACTTAAAGAAAAACTTACATGCACACCAATTATTGCAAGCCCCAATTAGAACCTTCCATTTGAGCTTATGTGTGATGCAAGTGAAATCATGCCCTTGGAGCCGTCCTTGGACAAAAAGATGGTAAACAGTTTTATCCCATCTATTTTGCAAGTAGAACTCTTAACGCAGCCCAACAAAATTATACAATTACGGAAAAAGAGCTCATGGTTGTAGTTTACGCGTTTGAAAAATTTTGATCATACCTCGTATTGTCAAAAACGATAGTTTACACCGATCACTCAGCTTTAATATACTTGTTCAAAAAGAAAGACGCCAAACCTTGTCTAATACGATGGATATTGCTTTTACAAGAATTTGATTTGGAAATTAAAGATAAAAAAGGAGCTGAAAATGGTGCTGCCGATCATTTATCTCGCATAGTGAATGATGATTCTAGCGATGATGAAATCGATGATTTTCCTGATGAGCATATAATGAAAGTAAGTACTAACAATGCACCATGGTTCACAGACTTTGCAAACTATTTGGCTGTAGGTATTTTACGAAAGGGAATGACGCATCAACAAAAGAAAATATTTTTCTTTGAACTAAAAAAATACTTTTGGGACGATCCTTACTTATTTAGAATCTGTTCCGATGGAATAATCCGACGTTGTATTTCCGGATTCGAATCTAGAAAAATTCTCGATGAATGTCACTGCGGACCAACCAGAGGACATTATGCCGCGAACACCACCGCTAAAAAAGTGTTCGACGCTGGCTTTTATTGGCCAACAATTATTCGTGAAGCTCATACCTTAGTACGACTATGTGAAGCATGTCAAAGGACTGGAAATATTTCTAAAAGAGACGAAATGCCTCTAAACAACATCCAAGTCTGCGAAATCTTTGACGTGTGGGGTATCGACTTCATGGGACCATTTCCTAAATCTTACAAATGTGAATAAGTTTTAGTCGCCGTCGACTATGTATCGAAATGGCCGAAGCTCAAGCTTTACAAACAAACGATGCAAGAGTTGTTATCGCATTCTTAAAGAAATTATTCTGTCGTTTTAGAATTCCAAAAGCACTAATAAGCGACAGAGGAACTCATTTCTGTAACAAACTCATGGAAAATATTATGAAAAGATATGGAGTGACCCACCGATTTTCCACATCCTACCACCCTCAAACGAGTGGTCAAGTTGAAAACACTAATAGAGCTCTCAAACGTATACTTGAAAAGACCGTTCAAAACAACCCTGCTTGTTGGTCTAAAAAATTAGAAGATGCTCTATGGGCCTTTCTACCGCATTCAAAACACCAACTGGAACCATACCGTACAAATTGTTGTATGGAAAAACATGCCATCTACCAATAGAAATTGAACACCGTGCATATTGGGCACTTAAGAACTGCAACCCAGATCTTATTGCAGTCGGAGAAAAATGTAACTTCCAACTTCACGAGTTAGATGAATTTCGACATCACGCTTATGAAAGTTCACGATTATATAAAGAACGAACCAAAGTTTGGCATGATCGTAAATTACGACAAAGAAAAGAATTCAAAAAAAGGAGAAAAAGTACTTCTCTTTATCTCAAAATATAATTTCAAGCAACCTAAGCTTACCTCGAGATGGACTGGACCCTATCTAGTAAAACACCAATATCCATCCGGATATGTTGAATTATACGGTAGAGACAATAGCACCTTTATAGTCAATGGACATAGACTTAAGCTCTACCATGAAGAAAAACACTGTAATGAAATCGAAGGAGAAGAAATTCCTTTCTTCTTAAAATAGATCCGAGTAGCCGAGTCTGGCTGAAGACTCTAAACTTAGCGCTATTTGGAAGGCAATCCGTATTTTATCCTTACCTTTTAACTTAAGTGTGGAGGAGGACCTGTAAATAAATAAAACCGTCCTTGTATATATTGCATGTGTTTTGTTTTATTTTATACCATGCAGGAAAATAGCAAATTGGAGCTCTAAGCTGGATTAATGTCTCGAAGTCCCGCAATTTTCTACTAAGCCCCGGGAAGTTCTCGTTTCCCTTTGCATTTTTCCTATTTTTTATATTTTATCAGTTATCACCTCGAGTACGATGTTCAACTTAAGTGTGGAGGAGGTGACAAATAGAAAAAATGAAAAAAATAAAAAATAAAATAAATTTCTCCACATGAAAATCTTTTTGAAAAATAATAAAAATATATATGTTTTGTAAATAAATAAGTTTTTAGCAAAGCAAAAATCTCATTGATTGACATTATAATTTAGCACAAAATCCATCACCCAAATATGTGAGAAAAACTTAGCCTTATGTTTCTCTATTTTGTGTGAAAGCCGATAATCTAGTATGCTTCAGAATTTGTGCTTGATCATCATTTACTAAATCGCAGTAAAGTTAATTTATAGATATTTTCGAAAGGAAGCAAAATAAAATCACCCTTATATCATTTTAGTTAAGCTACACTGGCTTACTAAAATATGTGGCACTCGTACGCATGTGTTATATTATCCATTGTGCCAATATCCTTATATGTTATGCCTAACCACTTGTCAAGTTATAAAGTTTATGATGTTCTCTTAAAAAAAGGATGTATGAAAAAGAAAGAAAAAATTAGTCAAGTATTCTAGTATAGTTTGTTCTATGACTTTGACAAAGGCATACTTTTTGATCCTACACCCACATCATTTATCACGTTTTGCTTCTTTGAAAATTTATCTGGTGCTCATGCCGCAACGGTTATGTTTATGTGTCATGTACAAACCTATGGTAGCTATCTATTTTATGTCCGAGCTAATTGAGTGTTATCTTACATTTACTCTTTGTGAGTGACATTTGTGTGAACTTAAAATCCAAGCACTATCCACGTGAGGTGCTGAAATTATTTTGTCATTTGCTTTTGCTATTCACTAAAATTAAAGCATTTTCCTATCATACTTCACAACACTTAAAAGCATTTTTTAAAAAAAAATTGAATTTGTTTTCTCGCTTTGATTGCTAGAGGGCAAGCAATAGCTAAGTGTGGAGGAATTTGATAACGACCTAATTATACATATTCAATCTATCATTATAATGCCACTTTGTAGTATAAATAAGAGCTTCCGATACTTAATATGTTGTGTTTTATATGCAGATATAAAGTTTGAAGAAGCAAAGTGAAGATATACAAAGAAGGGGCCTCAATATGAAAATAAGCTAAAGTTGTTGAAAGAAGATTCTGGATCGCCCAGAAGTGCGGCGCACATTCACGTCTCCAAAATGCAACGCACTTTCGGTGAAGTGCGGCGCACATTTGACCCCAGACAACACTATAAATAGAGGCCATTTCCACTCATTTTAGACACACCTCTCTCTATCTCAATACTCCATAGCTCGAGTATTTTAGATTTCTTAGTAAATTTTCAGTATTATCCACTTTTGGGAGATACTTGTAACGAGAGTATTCCACTCTTCGATTCTTGGAGGAACGATACAATCGTCACACTTGTGTACTCGTTTATTCAATCCAATCTAAGTATGATGTTCTCTTACTCTTTTCCAATTGTTACTTTGATTACTATGTTAGGCTAAGCTATTTGTGACTATATGGGTGTTTGACTATAATTAGTGATGATGCTATGATATGATCCTTTATATATGATTTCAAGCTAATGTTGTAGAACCATTTTACCACCTAGTTCTATAAACCATATTTTATCTAAGTTGATTTGTTACGATAGTTTGGCGTTGAGAAATGAAAATTGTTATAATAATTTTTCTAGAACTTGTCTATGGTCATGAATCTTTGGTTGGAGAGATCCGCTTAGAAACTTGATAAAATATTGAACTTGTTGGCAACTTGTTTTGAGCTTAGTCGCTTAATTAAACATAAGTCTTGAATCAATCCAAGTAAATTGTGTAAACGCCGTTTTGGCAAAAAAGGATTATCACTCTTTACCTACATAAACATATCTCGATCATTATTATCATCATCACGAACATATACGAACTATCCCATATTAGTCATATTTGTTGTTAATCATAAGATTCAAAGCTATTTAGGGGTGATCCGGAGGTCGGGGAGGATAAAAGAAGTGTTTAGACATTTTAGAGAGAGAAAGATTACAAGGTGAAAGGAGTGTGTGTATTTAGAGAGAGAAAGTGAAATACACAAAATGGGAATCCTCACCCCCTCCATGGAAGTATGGAGGGGTATATATAGGCTAGACATGGAGTGACTTTGACAACTTAACAAAAGTAGTCCCTCCATGTTTTGCCCATATGAAACTAATGTAATTCCGTAAATGGCGCTCACATTTTAGGGCTAACAATCTTCCCCTAATGTGGAGACATACGGAATTACTTACAATGCTCCTAACAAGTAAAAATACAACAAAATAAAGTCTTCCAAGGCTCTTCCATTGCTGAGGATGTCTTTTAATTCTTCTTGTCTTCATAACTTGTACCTCAGCTTGAATCCTCTTTGTCTTTGCTTGTTGTGGAACAATGCTAATATGCATGATTTAGATTAACTTCCCCCCAATTCATGCAGCATGTATTAAAAAACTTTCTTCATAGACTTATTTTTGACGAAGTTTCTGAATTAGCTTCCCCCCAGACCAATATATGTATCGTAAGCAGATTCTGACACTTTGATGTAGTTTGAAAAATCTTCTAGCTCATCGGTTTAAGTGCACAGCGGAAATTTGTAGAAGAACCACACCAAATAACACTGCTTCTATATTGTTTCATGTCGTTTAGGTTTTGGTGATAATCCGTTTGGGGTAACATGTAGGAAATCAGCAACATTTCTTCTCATGCCTGCAGAATACTTTATAAAATCATATAAAGTAAGTAGATACCATTCCATGTACACTACTTCCCCCTGGAAGTTGATCCGATTACTTCAAAGTACACGATCTTCCCCCATGATGATTTTGAACTCTCGGAAGCATCATTATCGTGGACGTCCATATACTCGAGAAGTTCTTAGTCTTAAGAAAATGTCTTGTAAAGTTTTGAAAGTCATTGAGAAACTTTGGAAATTTTTGCTTAGACTATGAAGTACCATTGTCGCTGTGTAGCTGATAAATATCCCGTGAGAATTGATTGCTGATTCCATCTCTCTCTGTCTAACTTACCAACCTCGAGTTCTTTCGGCTATTTTTTGTGACCACATGTGAAGTAAACCCGATATTCCAAACTTGAAACTGAAGTACAATCCCCCAAATTTGTTACTTAAGCTTGCACTTATGTCGATTGAAGAACGGTGCAGAAACAAGTCTCTTATACCTCTTGAAGTTATCTACACGAGCAAATGCGTGTGACACCCACAAATGATAGTAATCCATGTCGTCGACCATCCACCCCTTGACAGTGGAAACTAGATAATTCAAGTCTCAGTCATAAATTTTATCGCCCAAGCAAGTCATCAATCGATAGACTGGGTTTGAAGAAAAGGGGTAGAAAAATAGAAGGAAGGCTCGATGATGAAATAAGTAGACGCCTTCATGAAATCCCACTTCAACTTCAAATATAGAATACCAAATCCACTTCGTGATCACTTGTATTTGTAGAATCAAAACTAGTCGTTGTCGTTTAATTGAATCTTATATCAGATCGTTTTAGCGTCAAGTGTTTTGTTTGCTTTGGTGTTGTGTTGGTGAATGTCGTTAACTAGTGTTGTTCCCATTCAATCCATAACACAAGATTTAGAAGAGATATTTAGAAAGAGAAAGAGAAGAAAGTAGAGAGAGAAATAAGAGAGATTTTGGAAGGTTAAACACTTTTAGAGAGAGAAGTAAAATGGTAACCAACACCCTCTTCCACACATGGAAGAGGGTATATATACCCTTGGCTTTTGGGCCGTGGGTTTAAGAGACATGGACCGGGCTTGGCTTTGTTTTTAGCTTACGCCCCTAACTTATACAATATTAGCTTAAAGTCCAAGCCCGGTTTTCCCGACTAACCTATTACAATACAAGACCTTTTAACGACTAAGATGACCTATTACATTCTTGTTTGACTATATAAAATATAGGGCTAACAATCTCCCCCAATGTATCGGTCATCTTAAAAAGCTTAAAAAGCATAAGATGATTGAGTGAATACATTCTTGTAGAGGAGATCTTCCTACTTTGGTCTTGTATCTTGGTCGTGATCTTTATCTTGAGCCTTTGTCATTTGACTTTGAGTGCTTGAGATCTTCATCTGTACTCCTTGTGACTAAGATGACCTATTACATTCTTACATTCTTAGGTATCTTGATTATCGGCATCTTGTGCTCTTGTGACTTCTGAATCGACATCGGTATCACAGCTACGCCACCTTCTTGATATGCAGCAACATATATAGACACAGATAAAATGGCTTTGAACATTTCATCCTAACTCGGTAGCGTTTTACCTCCGGTCGGTGAAGACCGTTAAACGGTATTAAATACCGTACCTGTGATCAGGTAGATTCGATTAAGAACCTCCTTGACAGGGTTTCCCGGCGGTAGCAGCCAGTTCTCTTTACTCGACCGTCTCAAAGCAAACTGCGAACGTAAAGAGTGAAACATAAGGATAAATTATCTGTCTGATTAGAGTCGTCAATTCAGATTTCCTGGAACAAGTTTGATTCTAAAAGAATCGCACCATTGTTGCTTTCCAGTTTGTCACAAGCTTGATTCATAGAGAATCTTGCGAGTTACCTACCGCAATGCTGTTTGATGTTGACACTGGAAGGATTTCCATTCGTCACTGTGAACACTAATGAGTGTCACTCTGAATGTTCTGGCAAGATCACATGGATTTTGCGAAGAAACCTGGAATCAAGTTTGAATCAATTAAGAATCCAAACTTAGTTGCTTTCCAGTTCTCACAAGTTTGATTCGTGTAGAATCGCACAAGTTACCTACCATGAGCTTGTTTGATGCTGGCTCAAGCAGGATTTCCATCTTCATTGTGAATTGTATCACTCAGATGTTCTGGAAATATCACAAGGATAATGCGTAGGACTCGATTGTGTCCTAATGAGATGATAGATAGATCTCGTTTGGCTCTAGACTCAATAAGTGCATTTTGGTAATCAGAGGCTGGAGCAGACTGCCACCTTTTCAATATTAACTAACTCGGAGTGAGAAAGTCAATAGATACGTGTTGATCTCCGTGACAATGAGACAAGTTTCTTTTGAGAGAAACTCAAATGGCTGGGGAAGGGTTGTGCATCGCATCACTGGGTCCATGACACTTGTCTTCAAAAGATGTGTTAACCCGGTTTCTGCCTAAGTTGCATAGAATATTCAACTCCTTCAATGCTTACCAATACGTCATCACTAGCACCTTGTTGTGATTGTTCCAGTGCTAACTTAAGTAATTGGTCCGCATTCAGCTTCATTCAACTCCATCTTTCCTAAGAACAACTATTTCTAGCTATGGAATGTCCTTGGGTAGATCCCTCCGGTTCTGGTTGGATCATAGGACTTAGTTTCCTATCCTAAACCACCTTTTGACTCCATCGTTCCGTCGTGGATAGTAGGTTGTTTTGGGTAAAGATCGTATCCATAAAACCATTAAAAACCATTCAAAGTGCTTGATAAAAATCAAAACTTTTAACACTTTGAAAGTTTTATTTTTTCGAAAAACTCCCCCTACACACATGCATCGATATACGAAATAGTTTGGCATGTGAAGGAAAGAGTTGCACTTGAGTCTTTAAGATCACATGTTGCGATATATTACATTTTAATCACATTGTTGGAAATACGTTTTTCCCAATAAAGTCTAGGTCACATCTTAGTTAGCATAGATCACGAGATATAGAATATTTAGAACTTTGTAACTTGGAGCGACCTCCCTTAGGGGGAGATTGTTGGAAATATGTTTTTACGTATTTATGAAGGATCGGTCGCTCCAACGATAATTATGTAATGGGCTCGTGATCTACTCAGTAAACGTATAGTCCATATAGCCCACATGTAGGGTGGGCTATATATATCCCCTCCTAGCATGTTAGGAGTGGTTGGTGATTTCATTTTTCACATATTCAATCTTTACTTTCTCTCTCTACTCTTCTCTTTTCTCTCCTTTCTCTCTCTACTCCATCATCTCCCTTCTCATCTTCCTTATTTTATTAATCAATCTACCCACTTTATCAATTCAATCCATCATGTAGAATAGGCCAATAATCACATAGACCTTCAATTGGTATCAAGAGCATGGTTAGATTGGTTTATTCTTGTTTTTCTTTTGTTTGATTTTGATGGGTTTTGATTTAATCATGCTTAAATATTAAAAAGTTTGTATTTTTTATAAAAAGTTTGTGTTTTTATGTTTTAAATCATAATTAAATCTTTGATTTACTTATTTTATATAAAAATCACAAATTTTTATTCAAAAATCAATTTTTTATAATCAGTTTCCATTTTAAATTTTTATTATTAGTTTTTCTTTTATCAGTTTTTTATAATCAGTTTTTTATATAATTTTTTTATAATTTTTTATATAACCTTTTTTTATCATATATGGGTTTTCGTTTATCAGTTTTATATAACCTTTTTATTTTCTTTATTTTTTTTTATTTTTTTTTTATATAATCAGTTTTTATAAAAAAAATTTATATAATCAGTTTCTCAATTTTTATCAGTTTTCTGTTTTTTCCTTTTTTGGTCAAAACTGTCAAAAGTATCTTGGTTATCAACATTCATCATCTTTCTGTCCAAATCTGTCCCAACAAAACTGTTCTTCCATTCTTAAAGTTCCGGACGAACAAAAGTTCCGGACGAACAAAAGTTCCGGACGAACAAAACTTCCGAATGAACGAAATCTTCCGAATGAACGAAATCTTCCGAATGAACGAAATCTTCCGAATGAACGAAATCTTCCGAATGAACGAAATCTTCCGAATGAACGAAATCTTTCGAATGAACATTCTTCCGAATGAACATTCTTCCGAATGAACATTCTTCCGAATGAACAAGATTCAAATATAACGGGTTACTGGACTCCCCCCTCGACCAACCACACACTCAACGCAAACACACAACCACTCGAGAACCAAAATACAGACTCACGTAGACTCTATTTTTTTTTTAAAAAACAACTCAAGACAAAACTCATTCTCGAACCAAACCCATTCTCGAACTCTCGACTCGACCCCACCCTCGACTCCCTCAATACTCAACTCAAACCAACGACATCTCCCTCACACCCTCGAACAACACCCTCGAACTCACAACCCACACTCTCTCTCATCACTCGACCCTAACACAAAAGACTCGACACCACCCTATATCCGAAACCCACACTCTGTATTTTTTTTTAATCCACTATTCACTCACACTCGCACAAACAGAGACTCCAAGACTCAAAAACCAAAACCAAAACCAAAACAAATAGATCTCAGATTCATTTTTTCGTATTTGCACATGCATGCCGAGATCAATTAAAATATCTAAATACACGAATCTTATATCATCATAGATCGTTGTTGGGTATACCCAAGATTAATATTCGAAAAAGAAGATAAGATTTATAACAAATTTGTTATAATCTAATCTTGTTTCGATTTGTGTGACAGAAAGACTCTTACAGATGATTAGAAGACTCGAGTTTATCACAGAAAACATAAAAAATACCCACCTGAGACCCCTAAAAGGATCTTGAAGAAGTTCCTTGATTCGATTCTTGCTCATAATAATAACTTGACGGTACTGATTTGATCTAGATTTGAGGGGTGATTTGTTTGTGGATTTGGTGGTTGCATTTGTTTAGCAGAGAAAGATAGACGGAAGTTTTTGTTTGCGAGAGAGAGAGATATTTGAGATTAGGTTTGTGTTTGTGGGAGTGTTTGAGAGAGTGAAATTAGGTTTAGAGTATATTATTTTGGGCAGATAAAACGAGGTAGTGGGGTGGGCGGTGGAACGTATTTGACTGGGCCACGTGTTTTATTTGAGACGGAGAAAACAAGAAGGCTTGGTCACGTGTTTCTTTTTCGTTTCTTTCCAAAATATATCTGATTTTATTTTTTAAATTAAGTAATCTTTAAAAATCAGATTTTGTCACGTATTTGACTGGATCAGATTTTGTCTATTTTTTAAAAAAATCAGTTTTTTTTTTATTTTTGTTTTCTATTTTTCGTTTCCTACTTTTATCCTTTTAGATTTTCGAAAGTTTTTCTTAAGTTAAGTTATTTTTATTATTTTTTTACCTTTTTTATTTTGAAAATTTTCATTTTTAGATATTAACTTTTATTTTTATATTTTTATTCAAATTTTTTATTTTTTTATTTTTTATTTTAGAAAAATATTGTGATATTCCGTTATAGTCGGGACAAAGTGACGTGACTACGTGACAAAAGTGACGTGATATAGTGACAAGGATCATTTTGCCGACGGATTGTTGAGGCGGTTATTTTGAAAGTTAACGTGGAAAAATATTTGTCGGGTTAAACGTTATTGTGGTCGGATTTCAAGACAAACCTGACGAGTCAAAGTGACGGGCTTCATTTATATCATCAATCGAGGAATTTTAAGTGTTATTTACGGGTCTTTCGTTTTTTCACGCATTCTAAAATCCCGAACACAACAACATCCACGTCATTTTTAACCGATATTTAATGGATTCGTTCGATTCGACATGTCAAAAGAGAGAATCGCATTTAATGCAAAACAAAGTTAGGAAAAGTGGCATCACTTCATTTCAAATGCTCCAGTCTCATATTGTCACTCTTTCGGGGATTCAAGGAGGGAGCGAATTTGTGACAATCTTTGGACAAGATCGTCATATATTCATCGACTCAATATTCACCACTTTGACCCAACTCGCCGAGCAACTCAACCATAACAACTTTAATCACTCTGCATCGGCACTTGCATATAAGGCTCTTGTGACACAACTCACGCCTTTCCTCCAATTCAATATCATCAATCCTGAAAGTTCAGTGATTTGCCAATCATTTCTTTGCGATACACATACCGAGCTTCGAGTTTTCCGTGATACAATATTGAAACTCATGACAGCGGTCTCGTCTTCGATTTATCAAAGATCACAACTTCAGCAAGTGTATGATAATGGAGTGCAAGAATCAATGACGCAGATACAAGAGGAGATTGATCATATGGTTGAAAACTTGGAGCATAACGATGGTAAGAGCACGGAATCAGGAGGACAACATGATACCAGTGGCACGTCGGGGAATGTTCACGAGATTTCTCTTGATGACACCTTACCCATGTATGACGCAGAGCCTGCAAACACGGTACAATGTAATGTTGTTTATGATGTATATGCTGATGACATGCCGCATATTGAGCATTCTGAACCTAATTATGACAAACATGGGATGGAAAAGAGTGACAGAAATACCATTTCTGATTCATCCGATGTAAGTCATAATGGGGGAGAGATTGTTCAGAATGCTATAGTACATCATGATAATTGTATTATAACTGCTTCATTGACTGCTTCTGATTCCAAGATTAGAGAGCTCGAAACGATTGTAGCTCAACAATCAAAAGATCTTGAGGATGCCAAACTTGAATTTTCTAAGAAAACGGACAAATTTGAAACATACTTTGAAAAACTTGAAAAGTCAAACGTTGTTCTTGAAAGAAAATTGGATCAAAAAGTTTTAGATTCGAAAGCTGAAAAGGATAATCTTTTGAAACAAATTCAGTTACTAGAGTCTAAATTGGCATCCCAAGATAGATTGCTCAAAGAAAATGAAACGTTAAAAGCCCAAGTTCAGGAAAAGGTGTTTGCTATAGCTGCATTGAAAAACGAGTTAAGGAAAAATAGAGGACCTAGTGTGGACACTAAGCTTGAAAAACCATCAATCTTGGGGAAACCGCCTACAAATCAGTTCGTCAGACAACCGATTGTCAGACAACCTACTGCATTTAAATCCGAGCGACCACAATCCTCGAGACCGTGGTTTGCCTCCCAAGTTGATTTGGGTCATATTTCTAGAACAGTCACTCCACCAACTAGGCCTAATGTGACTAAATCAGTTTTAGCAAGACCTCATCACATGATTGCCCCTAGTTTCTCTAAGAATAGTTCAATGAACACGTCTAGAACTAGTTCAACTGATGTGCGCCATGATTTTGGTCAAAGGGAAGCTATTCAAAAGACACATGTAAGAGATAGCAATGTCCAACCTAGTCAGATGCCTTCTAGATTACCCAACACTGCTAACCGTAGCATGACGTCTCCTAGGAGCATCGATCAATCATCTAGGAATTACTCGGACATTAAATATGCTACTTGTAAAACATGTAGAAAATGTGTCTTTACGGCAAATCATGACTCTTGTATCAAAAAATTGCTTAATGAGGTGAACTCCCGTGCTAGACTTAAATCCCAGTGGGTTGCTAAAATCAAACCCATTGGTAAAATGTGGCTCCCCACTGGTAGATCTTTCACTCTTGTAGGAAACGAGTGCCCTTTAACTAGGATAATCTCCGACTCTACTAAGACTGCTAGGGAGGAAATTGAAAAGGATGATACATCACTTAAGCCTGAACTTAAAGTTTTCTATAAAAGGAAATGTTTGCCAACTAAGATAAGTGAATCATCTACTCAGGTCACCTCTGACACAAGTAAAGCCAACTGTGAACCCCCACGTGCTTCTATAATTGATATCGCTAACCCATGTCAAAGCATGCAAATTCCTAATGAGAATGCAGGTCCCAAAGTTGATGTTCCAAAAGAATGAAGCGGTCCAATCGTTGTATACCGTTCGACTAAGGACACTCTTAGAGTTTGGTTGCTGAAGAAGCAGATATCGGAGAAACTAGTATCTCAGGGGATTCATGGTTAAAGCTTACACAGGACTTACAGTCACATAACAGACTGTAACTCGCTCTCAAAAGACAGGAAAGTTCATCCCGATGATGACTTATCCTCATTAACGAGAAATTAAATTTTCTCGGACACGAGCTTACGTTAAAACCATTCAAAGGTTTTAAGCTCGTTTATATGGTTTATCATTAAATATCAGATGGTAACCCGTGCTTCAAAGAAAGGAGACTTTATCGCCGATGGTAAACTTATCCTCATTAACGGGAAATTAAATTTTCTCGGACACGAGCTTACATTAAAACCATTCAAAGGTTTTAAGCTCGTGTACAAGACTTACAGTTAAATGTCATACTGTAACTCAAACTTAAAATAAAGGAAAGATTATCTTTTATGATAACTTATCCTCATAACGAGAAATTAACATTTCTCGGTCATGAGCTTATATTAAAACATTCGAAGTTTTAAGCTCAGAAAGGAAAGTGTATCTTTTAAATAAGAGAACTTTTCCTCGTAACGAGAAATTAACCTTTCTCGGTCATGAGCTTTCCGTTAAAATAGTCAAAGTTTTCAAGCTCATGAACACGACTTCTAAGTAAATGTCAGCTTAGGACTCGTTCTTCAGATAAAAGGAAAGGTTATCGCCGATGGTAACTTATCCTTACAACGAGAAGTTTACAACTTCTCGGACATGAGCTTTCCTAAGATATTCCAAATATTAAGCTCAAGTAATTGGTTTTCAAAACTTTGAACACAATTTTTCAAGAATTTCTCAAAAGGTTTTTCTAAATCTTTCAAAATTGTGTGTTCAAAAATGTTTTGATAAAAAGAGCATGTCTTCTGGAATCGATAATATTTACGAACCTAGAAATGTCATTCAATAATGACACGGGATTGTAAATAAAGTTCGAGCAGAAGTTTAAAAAATTTTAAAACATGCTCCATTATGGTTTGCTATTATTTCCGATAGTAACCCGCTTTTCACTTTGAAGTCAAGCATTTCACCGGAATGCTTTGACTTCAGAATCCGAAGTTATCATCTCCACCAACCGTAGCAACTTACAATTGATATCTACATACTCGACGATGTGACTACTCAAACGGTGACTACAGCTCTTTCAATAGAACACGGGTCAACAATTGAGGGGGAGCAATTATCCAGCATTCAGAATCCTTGATGCCGAGAGTGCCCAGTTCACATATTGGTGTTAAGACAACGATATCAATCATACACATGGAGTCAAGAGATAACTTCAGAAGTTACGAGGAAGACCAACATTCGTGAACAAGAACCATGTGCTTCTTTCATATGATGTTCTCCATCATTCAGGTCAAACCTCGTAAATTGCTAAGATTGTGAATTCATTATCATATATGATCTTTGCACGTGATAAATACCTTACACTTGTGTTTAAAAGGTATTTAATTTACGTTTCAAGTACACCCTCATTAATTTGAGGGGGAGCTTGTGTAATTCATGAAGATAATTGGATTTGCATTTTTCTTCCCAAATTTTCTTAAAACGCTATTAAATCAATTGATATTAAAAACATTGATTGAGTTAATATTTTTAATATGGGGGAGAAAATGTGATTTAATAGGGGAAATGATTAATCACAAATGGTTTGACTTAACGTGCTAGCTCATCCCGACATGTGCGAAATGTTTTGGATATCGTGGCATATGTTAAGGGGGGGGGGGGCAAAATGGATTTGCACTTCAAAATGGATTTCATGGTGACATACACTTACCGAAAACATCTCTATTCACGACGGTGAAGATTGTGGTGACATAAGGATGGTAGGATAGGTTAAAGTCCAATGATTTCTCTAGAACCGGAGGAATCTTCCCAAGGACATTCCATAGCTAGAAATAGTGGTCCTTAGGAAAGATGGAGAAAGATTGTGAACGTAGCTGAATGCCGACCAAGTACTTAAGTTAGAACTGAAACAATCACAACAAGGTGCTAGTTATGACGTATTGGTAAGCATTGAAGGGGTTGAAGAATGAAAAAGAATTGTAAAGATAAAGGGTGTAAAGAAAGAAGCCGTCCTTACAACTTAGGCAGAAACCGGGTCAATACATATGCTATTAAGATCATTGTTTAATGATTCTTAATATTGAAGACAGACATCATGGACCCAGTGATGCAATGCACAACCCATCCCAGCTAACTCAGATATCTCTCAAAAGATATTTGTTTTAATCACACGGAGACAACGCATTATCTATTGATTTATTCACTCCGAATAAATTGGTATTGAAAAGGTGGCACTCCTCTCCAGCCTCCGATCACTAAAAATCCAAAATGCACGATCGAGTCTAGAGCCATTTGAGATCATCAAATATCTCATTAGGACACACTTTCATATTTCCTTGCTTCTTCACACAATGTGAAAAGTAAGAAAGATCTTAAGAGTCCTACGCAAAATCTTCATGATCTTGCATGAACATCCGAGTAATACGAAAGTATTTACAATGAAGATGGAAATCCTTCTTGAGCGAATATCAAAAAGCTCATGGTAGGTGACTTGTGCGATTCTTTATGAATCAAACTTGTGATAACTGGAAAGCAACAGTGGTTTAATTCTTAAATGAATTTAAACATGTTCCAGGCCTCTACGCAATATCTTAGTGATCTTGCCAGAACATTCAGAGTAATACTATTAAGTATTTACAGTGACGAATGGAAATCCTTCTAGTGTTAACATCAAACAGCACTTGGTAGGTAACTTGCAAGATTCTATATGAATCAAGCTAGTGACAACTGGAAAGCAACGACGGTGCAGTTCTTAATTGAACTTCACTTGTTCTAGGAACATGAATTGACGGCTTCAAATCATGCGGATAAGATTATCCAAATGATTCACTCTTTACGTTCGCAGTCAGCTTTGGACGGTCGAGTAAAGAGAACGGGTTTACCCGCGAAATCTTGTAAAGGAGGTTCTTTATTGAAACTACCTGCCACAAGTACGATATTTAATATCGTCCAACGGTCTTCATCGACTGGAGGTAAAATGCTACCGAATTAGAATGAAATGTTCAAGGCCATTTCAACCGTGTATATTGTTTGTTGCTAACTGTCTTATGCAGCGTAACAAGAAGGTGGCATTGCGGTGTACAATCCAGAAGAAGTCGTCACCACATGCTTATACTACATACAATTAGTACTTCAACAAATTCAAGAAAGCCTGAAGGTCAAGTCTTCTGCTGTATCAAACTCTGAAGCTTTCAAGAATTTAAAAGTATAAGTATGTGGAACATGAAGTCACGAAGAGGCAAATATCACAAGTGAAGAATGCACAAGGTCAAGGCAAGGAAACATGCTCAAGACTAAAGTCAAAGATCACATCAAGCATATTCACAAGAACAAGATCGAAGACTCAAGCATAGATGCTAGGTTTAAGATTTTGTAAAAAGATGTGACCTCCCTTAGGGGGAGATTGTTGGAAATACGTTTTTCCCAATAAAGTCTCGGTCACATCTTAGTTAGCATAGATCACGAGATATAGAATATTTAGAACTTTGTAACTTGGAGCGACCTCCCTTAGGGGGAGATTGTTGGAAATACGTTTTTACGTATATATGAAGGATCGGTCGTTCCAACGATTATTATGTAATGGGCTCGTGATCTACTCAGTAAACGTATAGTCCATATAGCCCACATGTAGGGTGGGCTATATATATCCCCTCCTAGCATGTTAGGAGGTGTTGGTGATTTCATTTTTCATTAATCAATCTTAACTTTCTCTCTCTACTCTTCTCTTTTCTCTCCTTTCTCTCTCTACACCCTCATCTCCATTCATCTCCTTCTTATATTATTTAATCAATCCCTCTATCAAATCCATCTAATCAATCATGTAGGATAGGCCAAAGATCACGTAGACCTTCACACATTTTCTCCCCTATCTCTAATATAAAAACATCATATTAGAGATACTAATTGATGAAAATATGACAATTTCTGAAAACCGATTGGGAAAGAAACATGTGTGCACGCATGAATTATGGAACTTTTTCAGTCGGGATGCTCCCCCTCAACAATATGTGTGTCTTGAAACAAAAATTTGACAAAATTTTGGAAAAACAGCACCACAAATATGTTGAGGTACGGAGATGAAATGCCTTTTCCGATATAATATATTACATTTGACAATTTCATATCATTTTCGGATTGTGTTGGATACATAAAATATGACAATTTTTGAGATGTACCCAACAACATTAAAGGCTTGATTTTAAACCGCTCCCCCTAAAAAGTTGATCAAAATAACATATGACAATTTTGAGATATAAAAACCATATATGAGGAAGGGAGTGTTGAACACACAATTTTGAAAGATTTAGAAAAACCTTTTGAGAAGTTCTTGAAAAATTGTGTTCAACAGTTTTAAAATAATCAGGATAGAAGACTTCTCTTCTATTGCTTAGGGAAAGCGCACTGAAACGTACACTCCCCTTTCGGGTCCGTTTTTCATGAGCTCAAAACTTTGATTGTTTTGTGACTAGCTCATGACCGAGAAAAATTAATTTTCCCGTTGTGAAGGATAAGTTATCATCCGTGATAAACTTTCCTTAAGTTGAAGTTCGAGGTCTAAGCTGACATTTACTTAGAAATCGTTTTTCATGAGCTTAAAACTTTGAATGTTTTTATAGGAAGCTCATGACCGAGAAATATTAATTTCTCGTTGAGAAGGATAAGTTATCGTCCGTGATAAACTTTCCTTATTTGAGGTCCGAGTCCTAAGCTGTGATGTGCTTAGAAGTCATTGTGAGAGAATATCAAGCAGCTTCATTTGCCAAAACCTCCAAGTCTTCTGGAGTCATATACTTCATACCAAGACGGCCAACGAGATACGCAAACCTATCTTTTGATAGAGCTTTTGTAAACAAGTCTGCCAGCTGGTACTTAGTTCTAACAAAGTATAATTCCACGATGCCGCGTTCCACTTGTTCCTTGATGAAGTGATATCTGACATCGATGTGCTTGGTGCGGGAGTGCTGAAGTGATATATGGCTATGGCCGACTTTGAGTCACAATAAATAGGTATTTTATCAAAGTGGAAGCCATAATCCGTGAGTTGAGTTCTCATCCAGAGGACTTGAGCACAACACGCGGATAGAGCCACATATTCTGCTTCAGCTGATGAGAGCAAAGTGCAATCCTGCTTCTTTGACGACCAGCTGACAAGCTTGTCTTCCCCTAGAAATTGTATGCTACCAGAAGTGCTTTTACGACTATCAAGACAACCTGCGTGATCAGAATCTGAAAAAGCCGTTAGATGAAAACCGGTTTCCCTCGGATACCAGAGTCCCATGTGAATGGTATTCTTAAGGTACCGAAAGATCCGTTTAACCTCTTTGAGGAGCTTTTGAGTAGGTCTGGCTTGATATCGTGCACAATAGCATGTGGCATGATGAATATCAGGCCTGCTGCCTGTAAGGTACATAAGTGACCCGATCATACTATGATATCGCGTTTGATCTATGGGATATGAGTACAAGTCAGCGTCTAGGGATGTGGTCGACAATGGTGTACCAACACGAGCACATGAGGTCATACCATGCTTTTTAAGTATCTCTTGAGCATACTTAGCTTGGTTAATAAAGATACCACGTGGGGATTGATGAATCTGAAGGCCTAAAAAGAATTTTAGCTCCCCCATCATTGTCATTTAAAATCTGTTGTGCATTAATTTTTCAAAACGTTTTGAAAGTTTTGGGTTCGTAGAACCAAAAATAATGTCATCAACATAAACTTGCACCAGCATTATGTCATCCCCATATATATTAGTAAAGAGAGTAGGATCAATAGAACCTTTGGAGAATCCTTTGGACACCAAGAAGTTTGAAAGTTCTTCGTACCATGCCCTGGGAGCTTGTTTAAGTCCATATACAGCCTTCTTGAGACGATAGACTTTGTCAGGGTGATGAGGATCGATGAATCCTTCCGGCTGATTCACATACACTTCTTCCTTCAAATGACCGTTGAGAAAAGCAGTTTTAACGTCCATCTGAAAATTTGTGAAGCCCTTATGTGCAGCATAAGCAAGGAATATCCTGACAGCTTCCAAACGAGCAACTGGAGCGAATGATTCATCGAAATCTATCCCTTCTCGTTGACGATACCCCTTAACCACAAGACGAGATTTGTTTTTGATGATGGTTTATTCTTCATCCAGTTTGTTTTTCCAGATCCATTTGAAATCTAAAATTGACATTCCATAGGGTCGGTCAACAAGTTCCCAAACATTTAGGCGTTCAAACTGATGAATTTCGTCTTGCATTGATTCTATCCACGCATGATCAGTCATGGCTTGTTTGATGTTTGTAGGTACAGTTGTTAGAAATACGTTTTAACGTATATTAGAAGTATCGGTCACTCCACAATATTATTAATGTTGTAATAGTTCGTAGTTAATGTGTGCTTATTAAGTTAAGTAAGAAACCGACCTATGGGCTTGTCATGGGTCGGCCCAAGCCCACTAGTGGCCTGGATATAAATACCCCTTTCCACCATGGAAAGGGGTTGATTGTTGATTATTCCATTTTATCATTTTAATGAAAAACACATAGTTCTCTCTTACTTTCTCTCACTAGTTTCTCTCTCTATAAATCTTCAACCCACTTCATAGATTAACAAGGTTATCAATATTCTACATTTGGTATCAAGAGCTATGGGGTGATTTAAGGTAATGATTTGTGTTGTTATTTAGTTTTTGATTGTATTAGTGTTCTTTAAGAAGATTTATCTTGATTCTTGGAGTTTTTGGTGATTTTGTTGATTGGGATTGGTAGATAAGTATTGGGTTTTACTTATTTTAGTAGAAATCACAAAACTTTTTGAGTAATTTGGTAAAAATCTGGGTTTGTTTCTTCATCTATTTGATCGACTGTTACACGAACCAGCTTCTGTTTCCCAGTAAAGTTCCGAACCAAAAGTTCCGGATCAAAAAGTTCCGGATCAAAAAGTTCCGGATCAAGGAAAGTTCCGGATCAAGAAGTTCCGAACCAAAAGTTCCGGATCAAAAAGTTCCGGATCAAGGAAAGTTCCGAATCAAATCTTCCGAACCAAAAGTTCTGGATCAAGGAAAGTTCCGAATCAGTACTTCCGAACCAAAAGTTCCAGATCAAGGAAAGTTCCGAATCAAATCTTCCGAACCAAAAGTTCCGGATCAAGGAAAGTTCCGGATCAGTTCTTCCGAATCAAAAGTTCCGGATCAAGGAAAGTTCCGGATCAAATCTTCCGAACCAAAAGTTCCGGATCAAGGAGTTCCGAGCCAAAATCTTCCGAATCAACACTTCCGAATCAACAATTGTTCCGAACCAAGGGATATTTTACTTGTTTTTTCGACGATTTTTTTAGAGGATTTAATCTTGGTTTCTTACAACAAAAACTCAACACAACTCACAAACTTTACTTCACTGCTCGATCAACCGATAATCTTTGTCTCTTTAAAGTGATCAAAATGAATCCGAATTCATTAATTCCTCAAATGATATCACTTACGGATATTTCCGTCATTACGGGAACGGATAATCGCCCTCCAATGCTCATTAAAGAAGTCTTTGAAGCATGGCAAGGTCGTATGATGTTATACATTAAGGGAAAACCGACATATGGGAGGCTTATGGTCAAGTCAATTCTAAATGGTCCACTTGATTATGGTACCATCGTGGTTAACAATGTGACTCGACCACGGGAGTTTGAATAACTTACACCAGCTCAACAACTTGTTGCCGATGCAGACGAAAAGGCTCTTCAAACCATTCTCCAAGCTCTTCCACATGACATCTATCGAATGGTAAGTCAATATACGGTTGCAAAGGATTTATGGGAACGTTTAAAGGTGTTGCTACAAGGTACGTCTCTTACCAAACAGGAAAGGGAATGTCAGTTGTATGATCTGTTTGATAGATTCACATACAGCCCAGGGGAAACGCTTCACGACTATTACTTCAGATTCACTACTCTCATGAATGATCTGAATGTATACAATCTCGTGATTGCTCCATTCCAGGTTAACACCAAGTTTTTGAATACTTTACCTCAAGCTGAATGGGGTGAGTATATTACCGATGTTAAGTTAACCAGGGATTTGCATAAGTGCAATTTGGATCAACTCTATGCATTTCTTCAGCAACATGAGAAACACGTGATCATGCACCGTTCGCCTCGAGGTATGTACCCTGATTCTTTAGCTTTGATGGCGAATCAACCAAGTTTGTCGTACAACAACACTCCTTATATCATGGGACACCAAGCATATCATCCATCACCGTACCTGACTCCAAGCTTCTCTCAATATTCGATTCTACCGCAACCACCCACCTCACATCAGCAACAATATCGGTTTAATGCACCTTCATCTCAGAGAGAACCACAAGCATCACAATATGCTTCACAACCTCACCCATATTCACCAGCAAGCATTGCACCTTATGCTCAGTCATCATATTCTTCTTATCAAGAAAATGCAGCATATCCATCAAGCTACTCTGACCACATGAGTATTCCTTCTAGTGCTTATGCAACTCAACAAGACCAAGCACTGTATTGTGATAATGATGAAGTCCCCATTCCTGAATTCAAACAAGGAACTGACCCAGTTGAAGTGTTAGCCACTATGTATGCTTATCTCACAAGGACATTAAGCAAACGAGGATTTAGAGTACCAGCTCCTACTAACAATCAGCTGAGGAATTCGTCCAATTCTTGCCAACAAGCTACTATTGAGAATGGCAGGGTAATGGTTCAACCTATTCAACCCTATCAGGGGAGACCCACTACATCAACCACCAATGCACGCACGGTCAATCCTGCTCCAATGGTCAACACTCCTCCACGGGCTAATTCCACAGGCAAGTTGAGAATGATTACATGCTACAATTGTAAGGAAGAAGGTCACATGTCCAGGGATTGCAAAAAACCCAAGAGGAGAAGGGATGGTCAATGGTTTGCAGAAAAGATTTATCTGGTGAATGCTCAGGCACAAGGAAGGGAACTTGATGAAGAGGAGCTTGCATTTCTTGCTGATCCAGGGATTGCTGAACAAGACGTTGTCACTACACAGAATGCAGCATACCAAGCAGATGATCTTGATGCTTACGATTCAGACTGTGATGAACTTCAATCTGCACAGGCAGCTCTTATGGCAACTATCTCTAGCTTTGGGCCAGAAAAAATATCTGAGGTACTTACTAATACCACTGATAATACTACTGATACTAGTATTCAACCACATCAAGTTGGGCAAGAGGGTGCTGATCTGAATGAGTCTTCGGTGGTGAGTCTTTCAAATGAGGAGACAATCAATGATAGTAATATCAATGTGAGTCCCCAGACTTTGAGTGAATCACAACCGGGAGCTATTTCGCATACGCATATTCCTGCTCAACAAGATTTGGTCATGGTTCCTGCTACATTACTTAGCCAAATGAATACTTCACTCTTAGAAACCCTAGCTAAGAATAAGAATTTGTCTGCTGAGCTTGCTTTGTGCAACGAAAAGGTTCAAACTTTAGAATTAGTTCCTTCGTCCACTGTTCTAACAAATCCCGAATATGATCATTTTCGAAACAAACAAATGAGTCATTTGCAAGAAATTGAAACCTTAAGAGCAGATCTTTCTAACGAACTTAAAGAAAAAGAGTTAGTGGTACTAATTTTCACAAACTTCAAACGGATTTTGAGTTACTCGAGTCTAAAAAGAATGAAATGGAAATTAATGCGGCTAATAAGATTAGAAGTTTAGATTATTTGCTTTTAAGACAATACGCTGCCTCTCAACTAGTGCACTTATTTGATGCTTCGTTTAGAGAATTTAACTTATCACGTCAAAAAGGCCTTCCCCCTAACCCACGGTATGCAAAACAAGCTTTTATCCATAGTCCAAGACTTTATAATGCAACCCAATTAGGATTGGTCTTAGACCCGATTGTTATTTTCTATGATCGCACAAATAAGGATCTAGTTGATGAGAATCGGTCATACAACTTTGCAAAATATCCCGAGTGTGATTATTTTAAATGAATCAGGAGCTTGCAAAAACGGATTTTAGAATTCGCTTCCATATGGATAAAGATCTCATCACAGCACCAACCTACATGTTAAATGAAGAAAACCCTAGTACACTTCCTACACTTGTCAAAATGGAAGGACCTAAGGAAATTCCAAAGGATCTTCCACCTGTTAGCACTGTATGGTTAAACTTGCAAGAGATTAATCAATACTTTGCTAGTTTTGACAAGGTCATTTTGGAATGTACGACTTCAAATGGCCTAAACGCCGGAGAATGGGCTTTCGAACACATGAACGAGGTGTTTAAGAATGAGATCAATCCGTTTGTCGAAAGTCTAAAAGGAAGTTTTGCATCTCTTTCGGAAAATCTTGAGTTTGAAATTGCAGAAGTTCAAAAAGTGTTTTATGAAATGGACACCGCTTACGAACTACAATTAATTGAAAAGGAAAAGATTTTATCCGAATATGACCGATTCTTGTCCCAAGTAATTTCGTGTGATGTGCTTACTACTGTGAATGTTAATTATTCGAATGAGCTTACATCCGCTATGATTAAATGTGATGCTGTGAATATATGTGATGATGTGTGTGATCTCTCTATAAATGTTGTTGATACTGTAAATGAGGTAGATAATCATTCTTGTCACGAATCTAACGCTGAATTTTTAAAGCTTCAAGATTCTTACAATTTACTTTCAAAACGCTTTAATCAACTTGAACAACATTGTATATCTTTAGAATTAAAACAACAAACTCAAAATGAGGATCTTTTGATAACAAATGGTTGTGAAAACAGTGTTGAGACGAGTGACAAGATGATTGCAATAGTTAAGGCATTAGAGGAAGAGATTATGAGATTAAAGAGAGATGTGTCATCAAATGAAACATTAAAATTGGAACTAGAGGCTGCAGAGTCTAAAAACCAGGACTTAGAAATTAGACTTTCGTCTATTCTAGGGGAGATGGATCGTGCAAGACAGGGAATGTCCAAACTTTATGGTTCACTAGAAGAACGCTTCGCTTTTAATGCGGCACAGCAACAATCTTATGTTGAACAATTGAACCAAAAATGTGAGGAAATCTCTGACTTAAATATCCAGCTCATTGACAAAAACATGGTTTTGGCCGAGTTAAAGGAGACACTTCTTCTCACCCGACAAGAAGCTGTTAATAACTTAGCTACCAACTCTGCACCGTCCTCTAGTGCTCCAACAACCAAGTCAGTAGTGCTTTATAAGAACCCGCTCCATAAGAAAAACCCAGTTACCTACGATGATTATATGAGGAATGCAATTAAGCATGCAGATCTTGTTAGGGATATTTTAGATGATTTATATGCGTTAGATCCCTCAAGCAGTTACTTTTATTCAGCTCATGAATATATTAAGCGAGTTCAATATTGCTTAGCATATTTGCAATACATAGGTAAACCGGGTTCTGCACTACTCACTAATCGACCCATTGCTGTAACTCCATTCAATAAGACCCCAGGAGCAAAACCGTCATTGGCACCATCAAGTAAGGCACCTTTAAAATCTGTTGCTAATGTTCCCACTTTGCCTTCTACAGGATTAAAAGAGTCTACTAAGGCTAAAGGATCGCCACTCAAGAAAGATAAGATCAAGCCCTCCACTAGTAGTACCAACAAGAAGAAAGTAGAAGCTCACCATAAGAATGTTATGTCAGATTTAAATAAAAAGAATCATGTTGCTAAGACTAAAAGCTCTGCGCCTGTGCAAAAGCCTAAACCATTTGTGAATTCTAATTTGAATTGTTGGAATTGTAATGAGTGCATGTTTTCCCAACGTCATGATTTGTGTCTTATTGATCATGTGAATGAAATGAATGCTATTAGGAATAATCTTGAATGGAAGCCCACTGGGAGAACTCGTACCCAAGTTGGCTGGCAATGGCGTCCCACTGGTAGGACCTTTACATTAGATGGAAAAATGTGCCCTTTAACTAGGAATTCATCCATTGAGGTTAGGTCTCAGCGTCCTTTAGTTAGTCACACTAGCACTAAAGTATGGAAACAGCGCCCTTTAATTAGGTCAGCCCCCACTATAGTGCCTATCAATGAAGAAATACCTCAGGATTTAAGCCAACTAGAATCTACACCACCAACTAGGAAGAAGGCTAGGAAATCTAAGAAACCTAAAGTTAGCAAATCTAAGATTATTAAATCTGTACCTGCTAATAACAAGGAACATTTAGATTCCAAAACCTATACATTGTCCTCGTCTGGTGATATTTTCAGGTGGTCCAAATCATCCTCTGGTATTTGGACTCCGGTTGTTCAAAGCATATGACCGGAGATCGCTCGATGCTCCGAAATTTCGTCAGCAAGTTTCTTGGAACGGTTAAATTCGGTAATGATCATATTGCAAAGATAATGGGGTATGGTGAATATCAGATTGGAAACGTTACGATTTCAAGGGTATACTATGTAGAAGGTCTTGGTCATAATTTATTTTCAATAGGACAGTTTTGTGATTCCAACCTAGAGGTTGCTTTTCGACAACATACTTGTTTCATCCGCAACTTGGAAGGAAAAGATTTGTTGAAGGGGTCTCGTGGTGCAAATCTTTATACTTTGTCCTTACAAGACATGATGGCCGCCTCTCCAGTATGTCTTCTCTCTAAAGCATCTAAGACCAAGTCATGGTTATGGCATCGCAGATTATCTCATCTCAACTTTGATGCTATTAATCATCTGGCTAAAAACGAATTAGTTCGTGGTCTTCCAAAGCTCAAATTTCACAAGGACCATTTATGTTCCGCGTGTTCAAGGGGGAAAAGTACCAAGAAATCATACAAGCCCAAAGCTGAAGACACCAATCAAGAAAAACTTCATCTTTTGCATATGGATCTTTGTGGGCCAATGCGAATCGAAAGTGTGAGCGGTAAGAAATTCATCCTTGTTATTGTGGATGATTTCTCCAGGTTTACATGGGTTAGATTTCTACGTACAAAGGATGAAGCACCGAAGGCTATCATCACTTTCCTGAAATTCATTCAGGTACGTTTAAATACTACTGTCTGCCATATTCGTACAGATAATGGAACAGAGTTCATCAACCAGACTCATCGTGATTACTATGAAGAAGTTGGTATCTCACATGAAACATCCGCTGCACGTACTCCACAACAAAACGGTGTCGTTGAAAGACGGAATCGTACGCTTATGGAAGCTGCTAGGACTATGTTGATTTATGCGAACGCTTCATTGTTCTTGTGGGCAGAAGTTGTATCTACTGCATGTTTCACCCAAAACCGCTCTATCATTCGGAAACGCCATGGAAAAACACCTTACGAGCTTCTACATGATCGTAAACCCGATGTTTCATTCTTTCATGTGTTTGGTGCTCTTTGTTATCCAAACATTAATAGTGAGAACTTGGGCAAACTTCAACCAAAAGCTGATATAGGTATTTTCATTGGTTACTCACCCTCCAAGAAAGCATACCGAATTTACAACCGTCGTCTTGGTAAGATAGTAGAAACTATGGACGCAGATTTTGATGAGCTGACAGCGATGGCTTCTGAGCAACGCAGCTCTGAACCCGCGCTTCACGAGATGGGAACCGGTGCTATTAGTTCCGGATTAGTTCCCAATAATCCTACTTCTACATCATTTTTACCACCTACAAGGCCCGAGTGGGATAAACTGTTTCAACCGTTGTTTGATGAATTCTTTGATCCCCCAAATGATGAAGTTCCAGCACTTGTAGTGATAGCTCCAATCCCTGAAGTTGTTGCTCAAGCTAATGAAGCTTTATCAAATGCATCTTCAATTAACATTGAACTGGATGCACCTCTACCAAGTGATTCTCAAACTACACCTGAATCGTCACCCTTACTTGCGCCTAATGATGTTGAAGAGGATTCTATTGATCACGATTTGGAATATGCTCACCTACAAGAGCTTCCTTTCTTTGGTGTACCAATACCTGAAAACCCTTCAGTCGCGTCTACCTCAGAAGAAGCTCCTTCAATTGTTCATTCCAGACCACCACGGATTGAAAAACATAGCACCAAATGGAGAAAAGATCACCCAATTAGGAATGTCATTGGAAGTCTCGATCGACCAGTCTCTACACGCCATCAATTACAAGAGAGTGCACTCTATTGCTATTTTGATGCATTTCTCTCCGAAGTTGAACCTAAAAACTGGCAACAGGCTATGACTCAATCATCTTGGATTGAAGCCATGCAAGAGGAACTAAATGAATTCCAAAGACTTGAAGTATGGGAATTAGTTCCTCTCCCTGACAAGGTCAACATCCTTACTTTGTTATGGGTTTATAAGGTTAAACTCGATGAGATGGGTGGAGTCTTGAAGAATAAGGAAAGATTGGTTGCTAGAGGATACAAGCAAGCCTTGGGTATCGACTTTGAAGAATCTTTTACAATTGTGACCCCGTGGACACTCCAATGGTGGAGAAATCCAAGTTAGATGAAGATAGGAATGGGACTATTGTCGATCCAAAACTTTACCGTGGGATGATCGGCACCCTTCTCTATCTGACTGCTAGCAGGCCTGATTTGCAATTTTCCGTATGCATGTGTGCCCGGTATCAGGCTCGGCCTACCGAAAAGCACCTACATGTTGTTAAAAGGATCTTTCGATATCTCAAAGGAACACTTCATCGTGGTCTATGGTATCCGAAAGATTCCTCCATTGCTTTAATATCATACGCAGATGCCGATCATGCTGGGTGTCAAGACACGAGGCGTAGCACTTCTGGGTCTGTGCAACTCCTTGGAGACAGATTGATTAGTTGGTCTTCAAAAAGGTAGAAAAGCGCTGCAATTTCTAGCACGGAGGCTGAATACATCGCCATGTCCGGTTGTTGTGCTCAAGTTCTTTGGATGAGATCACAACTAACTGACTACGGTCTGGGATTCAACAAAATCCTGATGTATTGCGACAACAAGAGCGCCATTGCCCTTTGCTGCAACTACGTTCAACACTCCCGGGCCAAGCACATAGACATTCGCTACCATTTCATTAAAGAGCAGGTGGAGAACGGAGTGATCGAGCTGTATTTTGTCACCACTGAGTATCAGCTGGCAGATATGTTCACCAAAGCCTTAGATCGAGGACGAATCGAGTTTTTGATCGACAAGCTTGGCATGAAATCATTCTCTCCAGCGACTCTCAAAGAATTGGCAGAAGAATCAGCTGAATAGTGGTGGTAAACTATTCAGGCGTATCCTTTGTTCGTGATCATGTATATTATCGTATATATATATAAACCACAAAAAGAAAAATACAAAAATATAAAACCAAGAAAAACCATAAAAAATATAAAACCAAGAAAAACCATAAAAAATATAAAACCTAGAAAAACCATAAAAATTATAAAATCAAGAAAAACCAAAAATATTTTTCGTTTTTTAAATCGGGCATGTCTTTTAGTACGGTAATATTTACGGCTTTAGAAATGTCGATCAATATTGACACGGCGCCATAAATAGAGTCCACATAAAAGTTGTACATTTTTAAAACATGCCCATTTTGGCTTGTAGTTATTTCAGACTGCAACCCGGTTTTCGCATTAAAGTCACGTATTTCCTTGGAAAACGTTGGCTCACAACGGGAATTAATTTTCTCGGGCATGATTTACAAGCCAAATCATGCAAAGGGATCAAGTTTACTTTACAACTTGGTCTAACGCGAGTTAGTGTACGTCTCAGTGCATTAATTTGTCAAAATAAGAGAAATCTTATTTGCCACCACGAATCAATCTTTTCAAGACATTAATTGGAAATGTTTTCATCAATATTTGACTCTTTAAACAATGACTACAGCTCTTTAAATAGAAAACGGGTCATCGTTTAAGGGGAAGAAAATATTAAATCATCTTCGTCATCAAAACGATTTTCAAAAGTGTTTGTGGAAAATTAATTGGCTAAATGGTTAATGAGTGGTCTTGCTTTAGAATACGACTTGTGCTCGCTCAATGAGATAGGACTTGCTTTAGATCTTGGAATTCCGCTAATTAGGATACAGTGTGTAAGTTGTGTGCGGGCTAGAATAGTTATTACAATGAGTTAGACTAATGATTGTTAAGTACCTTAACGGAAATTAGCCTGAAAGGAGTTATTAACTAAAAAGGAAAATAAAAGAAAAGTATAGGGACTTAAAATGATTAAGTGTGAAATTTGGTAAAATTTGACCTAAGTCAAAACCAAACCCCCCGTGCTTTTTGTCTTTCTTCTTCACTGTTTCTATACCCGCCATTGTTACACACACTCAAGCTTTTACAAACTCTCGTCTAAATCACTCAACCCGTTTCATTCGATCAAAAAAGGTACAAACATCGATTCTTTAATTTCTAATTCGCCTAATTCACTATTTAATCCAGTTAATTGATTCGGCTAATCAAACTTATCAAGTTTAGGGTTTGTGTTTAATTAAGGGTTAATTGATTAGGGGGTTTTGCTGGGTTTTGGATCGGATTAGGATTAGAACACTATGGTTGCCTTAGAATACCTTAAAACTCACACTCGCGCTTAGAATAATCTTTAATACGGTGCGTTTAATCTTCCGAATGAACTTCCGAATGAAGTTCCGGATGAACTTCCGGATAAACTTCCAGATGAACTTCAGAATGAACTTCCGAATGAAGTTCCGGATGAACTTCCGAATGAAGGAGTTCCGGATGAACTTCCAAATGAAGGAGTTCCGAATGAACTTCCGAATGAAGGAGTTCCGGATGAACTTCCGAATGAAGGAGTTCCGAACGAACTTCCGAATGAAGGAGTTCCGAACGAACTTCCGAATGAAGGAGTTCCGGACGAACTTCCGAATGAAGGAGTTCCGGACGAACTTCCGAATGAAGGAGTTCCGGACGAACTTCCGAATGAAGGAGTTCCGGACGAACTTCCGAATGAAGGAGTTCCGAACGAACTTCCGAATGAAGGAGTTCCGAACGAACTTCCGAATGAAGGAGTTCCGAACGAACTTCCGAATGAAGGAGTTTCGAACGAACTTCCGAATGAAGAAGTTCCGAACGAACTTCCGAATGAAGGAGTTCCGAACGAACTTCCGAATGAAGGAGTTCCGAACGAACTTCCGAATGAAGAGTTCCGAATGAACTTCCGAATGAAGAGTTCCGAATGAAGGAGTTCCGGATGAAGAGTTCCGAATGAAGAGTTCCGGATGAAGAGTTCCGAATGAAGAGTTGTTGGATTGATAATTGTTTGCTTGTTATAATTACTTGTTGAAATGTGTTATGCTTAGAAGTCATAATGATATACATATATATATTTTTTGTGTATCAACCTTTTATGTCTTATCTTAAGCAGACACGATGACTAATCCAACAGTACAAGAACTCCAAGATGCTAGAGCAGCCGCAATTGCCGAAGCAAGAGCCCTCAAGTTTATACCAAACAATTACCGGCTGAAGCAAGTTTCAAAATCCACTCACCATGGATTTAAAGTCGCCATAGCAATCCTTGATCACTCTCACTTCAAGAATGCGTTAAGGAGTACTGCTTCAGTGCCATATGATTACATGTATGAATTCTGGGCTACCAAGGAAAGTACTTCAAACAAGATCACCTTCTCTCTCAACAACAAGCAACAGACACTCGCCGTCTCAGACTTCCGCAAGATATTTGGAATTCGGGATACACCCAAAGGTATGTCATTTTCAAGGGATCCCACCAAAGACGAACTCTTGGAGATGTTCGATGCTCTTGGATGTCCTGACCTACGAGTTGTGTCCGATTTTACCACCGCTAAAGTGGGTCAACCTTGGAGAGCAATCTTGGGTATTCTCAGTAGATGTCTTACACCTAAAACAAGTGGGCATGATGCTGTGCGTGGTCCAATTATGAACATCTTCTATGGAATGTACAAAGGCTCAAATGCAGATTATGCATTATTGATGTGGGAAGAATTTAACTTTCAACTCTTCCAAAACAAGAAGCTGAAGGCTAATTTCTTTCCTTACCCTCGGTTTATCAAGCTTATAATTCATTATTTTATGAAGAATGATGTCTCTATTGATAAGCGTGCAGCAAGTCGTCATCACACTGAAGAGGCTGATCACATTGTGGACCTAAGGCATGAAGGACCATCTAGTGTTGTTATTCCTGGTCCTATTCCCGATTATCTTCTGACGGATAAAATTAAAGCTTCTGTTGATTACAAACTACTACTAGAAATCAAGAAGCTAAAAGCAAGCCTTCAGACAGGAGAAGACTCGTCTACTACGATCAAGAGTAAAGGTAAACGCAAGCAACCAGCTGCTTTATCTGAACCCGAAACCAAGAAGAAGAAGACTGAGGCTAAGAAGGGAAAGAGCACGGCTGATGAGTTCGTTCTCCATGACGAAGAAGATGTTGATGTCGATCCTACTCTTGACAAGACTGAGAAACAATTAATGAAGATAGCTATTGAAAAGAGTAGGAGAGACACGGGCGGTAGTGGTTCGGGTGCAAAGATGGATATTGAAGAAGAGTACGAGGAGCCGGATGATATTTATGAGTTTGGATCACCCGAACGGTATTCTACTTCGAAGGAAACATCCATTACTGTTTCAGCAAGTGTTGAAAAGGAGTCCGGTGCTCCTACAATCATGGTACCTACCCAGACTTTAGTAGCTCAACCTCCACCAATCCAGCCCTTACCAACCCGACCGGTGCCAACACCATTCCTTCCACCTCCAATAACTTCCATCCTCATTACTGTAGTCACAACCGAGCCTCTTCAACCAACCCAGAGTAGCTCTGCATCATCTTTAATGGCTGCATTTGTAATGGCAGAACTCTTGGATAAACACACGGATAATCAAAAAAAAGAGATGGATAATCTTCGCCAAGAGCTACTTAGACGAGTTCAAAGTGAAGAGGCATCCAAGAAAGCCCAAGAAGAGATGCTAGCTAAGTTCGCTGTAGAGATGGAGTTGACACGTAAAGCTCATGCAGAAGAACTTGCTCAGGTCAAACAGGCAGAAGCTGATAAGTATACAGCACGAATCACGAAACTTCGAGCTTTGAAGGATAAATACAAGGAGCAGAAAGACACTCTTGAAGCTTCTATTGTAGAGCGAGTAAAAGAATCTGTTGAGTCCCTTATGCCAAAACTGCGTGATGAGATGAAGAAACTCGCGGCTGATAATTTGATGATCAAGTCGTCCAATCCTTCCGAATCCGCCTACAAAATTGCATATGACTTGATGGATTTTGAATTAAAGAAGATCCTCAAAGCTCGCATGAGGGAAGTTGGATCTTTTGATAAGTCTAAAGTTCAACGGACACTCTACAAGTCACTCAATGAAGCTATCTCAGAGGATGATCGGTTGTTCAAGATGTTTGGAAGTGTGGTACCTTACCACATTCTGCCTGAGGAGGAAAAGGATGATAGTGAACAAGAAGAGGGTGACGGTGAAGAAGAAGAAGAAGAAGAAGAAGATGATGATGATGATGGTGACGATGATGGTGATGATGATAAGGATGATGATGATGATGATGATGGTGATGATGGTGGTGATCGAAATGAGGAGAGTGCTAAGGGAAGCAACGAGGATGACGATGAGGATGATGATGGTAAACAGCCTGAAACGGGGGACAAGGTTGCCAGCACAAAGAAACCATCTAAGTCTGGTACCAAGTCTCAAAAAGATGCTGCGCAGAAGGAAAAATCCACCTCAACGGAATCAAGGCGATCCAAGTGGCGCCAAGATGTGAATGCTACTACGGCGTCATCGATTCCCGGTACATCTATTGCTGTTTCTATACCTGTTACCACTAATCCTGTTAGTTCTTTTGTTGCTCCTGTGATTGCAGAATCAGTAACTGAACCTGAAACTGCACAACACTCGCCTGTTCATGACACCGCCGAGATGCCTGAATCAGAACCAGCAAGTGTTCATGTCTGTACTCCTCTGCAACAAGAACCACAATCTACTGTTCCCGAGTCAAGCACACGGGACTGGGCAGACACATTGGAGATTGACGAGACTGCACCGCCACAAGCTTGGATCACGGCAGCTGCTAAATATGATCCAATCACAAACGCTGACAGAGATGTTCTATATCTCTGTATCCGTAGTCCGATAGACTTGTGTGCATTTCTGGCTCATGAGTATAAATCTTCGGTCACTCCGTCGTTAGTAAAGAGAGCGCTAAAGGATAAGAGAATTCACGCCAAAACCAGGTTAAGCCGCATGGAATACGAGTATTATGTTGATGAGGTCCTGAAAGCTCTTAATACCGTTCAAAGGTCAGGCCTTCATGAGTCACAAAGAGCTCCACCTCCACTTGATCCTTCTCAAGATAATCAAATTGCTCTCGACTTCTTCGTTACCTATGATCTTGATTATCTCCTCAAGGGTTCATCAAAGTACGCAACCTCCCTGACCTTGCTGAAAGCTGCCAACTGGGGGACAATACCCTGGATCGAGGAAAAGGTAAACCGACTCTGGGTCCCAAAGGTAAATCGTAATTATGATATGTATGCTGTTATAGGTGCATCTCATTGGGACGAACGAGTCTGAAGGGCGTACAGAGGTTGCTGCTTAGCCAATTCAGGAAGTAACGTTAGATCCGATATTCGCATCTCCAGTATTTTAGGGCTGAAAACTGAAGCCAAGAATGGCTATCATCATGTGACGGAGATTCGCCTAAAAAGGGAGGATGAGAGAGAATACACAATACAGTAGGGAGATTTTTCTATCATTCGCCTTGAAGATATCAAAGACATGTTGCTTATGATGACCCGAGATCAACTGACCCATCTTACTCGTGAAGAAATCATAGCCTTGAATACAGCACTTCGTATGTTCACACGAAGCGTTGTTATCAAGAAACGAGTGGAAGATCTTCAATTGGGAGTTGAAAGCTACCAAAGGAAGCTTAACCTCACCCGTCCAATGAATCAAGTTCTACCTCAACATGTCGCTAGATGTCCCTATACCGGCATTACTGTTCCGAGTTACGGGATTTTCTACTTGAACATTCGTGGGATAATGAAGTTTATGAGGGTAGGAGAGCTTTATAAGTACAGTGATGGGACTCTCCTATATGTCAGAGGAAAATTGGAGCATCTTAATTCTGGTGGGTCTTTACCAGAGATGACCGAGGACTGGCATCAGGGTTATCGGCAAATGGCGAAATATGTGATCAAGAAGATTGATCAAAAGCTCTGGGAACGTAGATTGATGAGGAGCTTAGAAAGGTTCGTTGGTGGTAGACCATATGGAGTGCACCACAAGTTACTGCAACGATCCATCTAATGGATCGTACATTTCAGGTCTACTCTATATTGGTTTTTAATTGTGAATATGTAAATTTGTGAATATTATGCTTTTACGGCTTGATGTAGTGTTAATGTATGATAATTTTTTCAAGAATTTCTCACGAGATTCTAAATCTTTCAAAATATATCATACTAAAGCACTACAACTATCCCTTATTAATTTAAGGGGGAGCATTAACATGTTCTATGGCCAAACATCGATTTCATTTTTACCCAAAGACCGGTTAATCCATTCAATATCCCAAATATTAATGGTTAACATTTTGGATAAGGGGAGAAAATGGGATTAAGGAGACTTAAATGATACTTGGCTAAAAGATGAAAAAGACTTAACGATAATCCAACTTAATATGTGTAAAGCACGTGTTAAGGGGGGGCGTTTTTTGATGAACAAAACACCTAAGGTACAAAACTTTTGATTTCAATATCACAAGTACCTTAAGTGATTTTCAAGGATTTTTCATGGTGGCTATACTTTCCCAAAACACGCTTAATTCACGACGAATGTGGTGACAAAAGGGTGGTAGGAATAGGTTTAGTCCAATGATTCATCAGAGCCGATGGAATCTTC
The DNA here is from genome assembly GCA_025667525.1 of Glebionis coronaria. Taxonomy (NCBI): domain Eukaryota; kingdom Viridiplantae; phylum Streptophyta; class Magnoliopsida; order Asterales; family Asteraceae; genus Glebionis; species Glebionis coronaria. The sequence goes on along the minus strand of CM046881.1, from coordinate 77,861,246 downwards.
CCAAGGACAATTCCCTAGATAGAATTAGAAGTCCTAGGAAAGTTGGAGAAAGATTGTGAACGTAGCTGAATGCCGACCAAGTACTTAAGCTAGCACTGGAACAATCACAACAAGGTGCTAGTTATGACGTATTGGTAAGCATTGAATGGGTTGAAGAATGAAAAAGAATTGTAAAGATAAAGGGTGTAAAGAAAGAAGCCCTCCTTACAACTTTAGGCAGAAACCGGGTCAATACATATGCTATTGAGATCATTTGTTAATGATTCTTGATATTGAAGAAAGACATCATGGACCCAGTGATGCAATGCACAACCCTTCCCAGCTAACTCAAATATCTCTCAAAAGGTATTTGTTTTAATCACACGGAGATCAACACGTTATCAATTGGTTTATTCACTCCGAATAGACTGATATTGAAAAGGTGGCACTCCTCTCCAGCCATCGCTCACTAAATCAAAACGCACTATCGAGTCTAGAGCCACGAGATCATCAAAAGTCTCATTAGGACACTTTCCATTTATTCCTTGCTTTCTCACACACTATGAAAAGTAAGAGATTTTTATGAGTCCTACGCAGTATTCCTGTAATATTGCCAGAACATCCGAGTAATACGCAAGTATTACAATGAAGATGGAAATCCTGCTTGAGCCAACATCAAACAAGCTCATGGTAGGTTACACGTGCGGTTCTTTAAGAACCAATCTTGTGAAAAACTGGAAAGAAACAGTAGTTTAATTCTTAATTAAACATAAACTCGTTCCAGACCTCTACGCATTATCATATGATCTTGCCAGAACACTCAGAGTGACTCTTTATTGATCACAGTGACGAGTGGAAATCCTTCTAGTGTTAACATCAAACAGCACTTGGTAGGTGACGTGCAAGATTCTTTATGAATTAAGCTCGTGATAACTGGAAAGCAACGATGGTGAAAATCTTAACTGAAATTCACTTGTTCCAGGTTTCATGAATTGACGGCTTCAATCACAAGGATAATTTATCCAAGTGATTCACTCTTTATGTTCGCAGTCAAGCTTAGTGATCGTCGAATAAAGAGAACGGGTTTACCCGCGAAATCCTGTCAGGAAGTTACTTAATTGAAACTATCCGTCACAGGTACGATATCTAATATCGTCCAAGGGTCTTCACCGACCAGAGGTAAAACGCTACCGATTTAGAATGAAATGTTCTAAGCCAATTCATTCGTGTCTTATCATGTTGCTGCGAAGACGGTGGCGTTGCGGTGTACCAGCTGAAGTCGTTCCCACATGCTTATGTTTTTTCTGCATCAAAGTTCAGCAAAATTCAAGAAAGTGCAAAATGAAGTCTTCCGCTGTACCAAACTCTGAAGCTTTCGAGAATTCAACAAAAAGACATAAGTGTGTGGAACATGGAGTCACGAGGAGGCAAGATTCACAAGAAGGCAAAGATCGCACGTGATTGGTCAAAAGAACAATGCTCTCAAGCCAAAGCCTAAAAGATCAAATCAACATATTCACAACAAAAAGAAAGAAGAAAAGACTACGAGCTAAAGAACGAAGACTTAGTATAGTATGCTAGGTTTAGAACTTTGTAACGTGGAGTGACCTCCCTTAGGGGGAGATTGTTAGAAATACGTTTTAACGTATATTAGAAGTATCGGTCACTCCACAATATTATTAATGTTGTAATAGTTCGTAGTTAATGTGTGCTTATTAAGTTAAGTAAGAAACCGACCCATGGGCTTGTCATGGGTCGGCCAAGCCCACTAGTGGCTTGGATATAAATACCCTTTTCCACCATGGAAAGGGGTTGGTTGTTGATTATTCCATTTTATCATTTTAATGAAAAACACACAGTTCTCTCTTACTTTCTCTCACTAGTTTCTCTCTCTAGAAATCTTCAACCCACTTCATATTCTACAACAGTTGAACTCACGGTGAGTGCATACATACACACATCGCCATCGGTTTCGAGTTGTCTGCGTGTTCGAACCGGTTGTGAAGGATTTCCAATGACTTGCTCAATGGATGATCACGTGTCCAATGGTGAGTGGATGGATATGGTTGGTAGAATGTATGCATGTTGGACGGATCAACATGTTGAGTAGAAGACTCTCCGACTTCGTGTACCGGTGTACCGAACGGATTGATAAATTCATCGTCAGGTTGTGCATCGACTGCTTGATTGTTGTTTCCTCCTTTAACATTGACGGTTGGTGATGTTGGTTGAATGATTGTTTCTTGAGTTTGTTGAGTAGCCAATGGAATTGTCTCTTGAGCAACGGTTGCTGAAGTAGATGCAGTTGTGTCTTTTTGACTTTGTTCGGGTGCATCAGTAGTGGTGACAGCGGAAGGCTTTGACACAACTTGATTGTTTCCATAGTAATATTCATCAAACATTGGATCATATAAATCAACCAACTCATTCATGTGTGTTGTATCCGTCGAGTCTGCTGTAAGAGTACTTTGTTGACATTCTTGCACGGGACGTACACTGTTTTGTGTAGGTGCCATGGCTGGACATTGAGGTGAGGGACTTGAGCTGTTGTGATCAAGTACCATTTGTGGCAATTCGTCAAAGTTCACATGAATTGTTTCGACAATAATCTTTGTTCTCTTGTTATAGACTCGATATCCTTTCGACAATGTAGCATACCCCACAAAAATACATGCATCACCTTTTTCTTTCATCTTGTCGAGATTTTCACCGTCTTTAAGGATGTAGCATAAAGATCCAAATACGTGAAAGAATTTGAAAGTAGGTTTCCTGCCATTGATGATGTGATAAGGTTTCTTTTCATGTCTAGGGATGACGAGAGAACGATTCTGAGTATAACAGGCAGTTGCAATTGCTTCAGCCCCGAAGAATATCGGTAATTTTGAAGCAGAAAGCATTGTTCGAGCAGCCTCAACCAAAGTACGGTTCCGTCTTTCGACAACACCATTTTGTTCAGGAGTTCGAGCAATAGACGTTTGATGTTCGATGCCTTCTTCTTGAAAGTAAGATTGCAAGTTCTTGTTCAAAAATTCAGTACCCCTATCCGTTCTTACGGTTAAGACTTGAGCTTGAAGATTGCGTTGTATCATCTTGAGAAAGTTTTTGAGAACCTCTGGTGTTTCATCTTTGGACCTTAAGAAGAAAGTCCATGTGTATCTAGAGTAATCATCAACAATCACGAGAATATACTTTTTCCCGTTAATACTCTCTACACGCATGGGACCACATAAATCCATGTGTAGAAGTTCCAATCGTCCTTTTGAGCTTGGGGTAGTCTTTGTTTTGAAAGACTTCCGTTTTGCTTTCCCCAACTCACAAGAAGAACAAAGATGGTCTTTGACGAATTTCAACTTAGGAAGACTGGTCACAATATCACTCTTAGAAAGCAAGTTGATGGTGTCAAAGTTGAGATGTGACAATCGTTGATGCCATAACCATGCTTGAGATGATGAGACTTTAGCCATTAAGCAAATTGGATTTGTTGAAGATGTGTCTTGAAGAGTTACTGTGTAGAGATCAGAACCACGAGAACCTGTAAGAAGGTCATTCCCATCGTAGTCTCTAACATAGCAAGTATTTTTCCGAAAAGCCACTTCCAAATCTGCATCACAAAATTGACCAACCGAGAATAAATTGTGATTCAGTCCCTCGACGTAATAAACCCGTTTTATAGTGATATTCCCTTGAACCAAGTCTCCATATCCGAGTATCGGTGCAAACTGATCATTTCCAAATCGTACCGTACCCAAAAACTTCTCCACGAAGTTAATGAGAAGCTTGAGATTGCCCGTCATGTGCTTTGTGCACCCGGAGTCCATTATAAATAGGATTATTTCGACGAGCTGCAGAAGAATTAGAAGACAATGTAGCATTTGACAAATGGGAGCCCTTGATAGAAACGGGTTCCAAAATAGTAGTGGACCAAGATTCTAAAGGCAAGCTAACATTCATAGACCCAATTAGAATGGGGGTTGTCTTAGGTACCCATTTGTATTCGGGTGGTGTAAATCTTGAATACCCCCGTGTACATGTCCTAATCATGTTCTCATAGAGCTTCTTTAACCTGCTTTGTTTACGTAGAGTAGTGGATTCTAACGCACTTAGTTTCTTAAGTGGTTGCTCAGTGGATTGGTTCAAAGTTCTTGTGGGTTCATTAGTACTAGTGGGCATACGAATAGGCTTCCTAGTTCTAGTATTCACGTCATTATAATTAAGAGCACAAGCATCATGATTGAAAGTACGAACACATTTGCCACATTCAATACAAACAAATTCAACATTCGAGGTCTTAGCATTTAAACTGTCATTACATGCAGTTACAGACGTTTTATTCTTAGAAAACTTAAGATTCCTACGGTGGTCTTCTACTTCCAACTTCTTTCCTTGACTATTGTTAGGCATGACCTTATCGTGCATTCTATCGCTCTTAAGCTGTGGTCCGCTAACGCTAGTAGTGGGGATTACTCCTGTAGAAGAAGACACACGTTGATTAGTTTTCTTAATATTCTGAGGTAACCGCGATGTTCCAGTTTGAGTGGGCCTAGTGTTCATCTTATACATTCCAGGTGCTATCACATTAGTGCTCTTATCATTTCCTATCTTAGGCAAAGTCTGTGGGGATTGTCCCAAAATAGATGATTTAGGGCATTTAACCGCATTCGGTTGACGAACAGCGGATGGTTTACCCAAAACAGACTTTCCTTTCATTTTCTTAATGAGTTTCTGTTACTCACTTATGGCTATGTCCCTTTCTTTTAGCTGAGCTTTCAAATCATTTATTTCGAAATCTTTTTCATTTAGTAGACGAAACGAAGAAGCTGACATTTCTTGACACTTTTTATGATTATGAGATTTTTCACCTTTTTGTAAAGCAAGTTCAAGAGAAATGGAGTGTTTCTCAAGTTGAGAAAAACTTTTCGAAAGTTTGTTATATGACTGAATTTGTTTCGAAAGCTCTACTTCAAGATTGCGACATTTCGCGTCTGATTCTGACACTAGACATGCTACATGACAATATTGATCAAGATCGGTATACACACCAAGTATAGCATTCATATGGTCAGCATAAAAATATTCCATAGAAAGTCGATCAATTTCGTTAGAAAGTTGGTGTTCTTGTGTCTTTAATTTAGTTTGAAGAAAATCAACTTCATTTTCAAGAGTTTTAACATAACTTAAATCAGTTAACATTTCCTCAGTGAGAGCTGTATTAAACATTTCCACATTTTTTGAAAGATCATCAATGGTTGGAACAATACATTGTTGAATGACGACTTCTACTTGTGGGTTAGGTTTAATATTCCAAATGGTATCCCTAGAAACTTTTTCATAGTCGACGACACCTTTGTACAAATTTAAAACCCCTTGTTTTATAAACTCAAATTGCTGAACACTTTTGCTTTTCTCATCCCATTTACGTTTTTCATCCAAAATTCGCTTTTCTAACAAAATTGATTGCTTTTTGAAACTCCTTTTTAAAGAAACTTTCTTTTGGGGTTCATCACTTGGTGGTGGAACACTATTGTACATCTTTTGTTCTTTGAAAAGTTCTTTTTGAGGAACAAACTTAATATAATTATCAGAATCAGAAAGGTTTATTAAATCACTTAAGTTTGATCGACTTTCTTCTTGTTGACGAATGATTTCGTCGTAGTCAGGGGAAAGCATAAGAGCAAGATTATCAACATAACAACCGATATCATAAAGAGCACGCTTGGTACTTTGAGCTTTCTTGAGATATTCAGGCTTGACAAAACTCGTTTCATATTTCTATTGAGCATATTCATAGTTTGAATAGACTGACCCGTTTGTAAACAATGTTGTTTAACGTGTCGACTCTCTTTTCCAAAGCAAGAATTTTTTCAATATCCTTTTCTTCACGAGTTTTATAAAGCTTAGTTTGTTCTTTGTTGACCGACTCTAATTCAGTAATTTGGAGTTTATGTAGCAGCAGTTGTTCTTCAAGTTCCGATATCTTCTGTCTTGACATATGAATTTCGTGTGTTACTTCAGAACAATATTGTTCGTTGAGCACCTTACGTTCATATACCAAACCATTAGCTATTGCAACCCGTCGATCAGCTTCTTTTACATAATCACACTCTTTAAGCCTGTCTATCTCCTCGGCTAAGGATGTGTTTGCTTGCTTCAAACGTTTATTAGCCTCTTTGTTTTCCTCAATTTCATGATTTAAAGAATCAATTATAGACGCAAGCAAATCACGGTCCTCATCCGAGTCAGTATCCTGAACAGCTTTTCCGTCATCATTACACATATGCTGTGAATCCGTAGAGATATTTCTATCCTCCGTGTCCATTACATATGTGTCATTGATGCTTTCGGGTTGCTCAGGATGTCGTCGTTCATTAGCAAACACATTATAGTTATCATGTGATGGTACCTTTTCAAGTCGCTCAGAATCATAGATGGGTCCAGAAGTATCATCAATCTCTGGGATCACTTCTTGAATCTTTGCCATGTACACATAATGTGCCTCTAACTCTTGATCATCGGCTTCATCATCAGTGTCATCACGCCAGTCAACTTCATCTGCTGTGAGTGGAATTCCTGCTTCTTCTTTCTTGCACAGCAACATCTTTTCCTTGTGATACCCTGAGTCCTTAACCCGTTTTGGCTTCTTGCATTCCCTAGCCATGTGCCCAAATCCCTTGCAGTTGAAGCATTGAATCCTAGTCTTTTGCACAACCGGAGTGCCTAAAGTGTCTCTAGCCCCAACTTGATTCGGCATCCTCTGATTATCATACCTAGCATCACGATCATACCGAGGTGCATGATCAACTTCCTTATATCTTGCATTGGATGATGATCTGAGGTTGTTGTTGGTAGGTTTGTAGATCTTCTTATAAGTTGTGGTGAGTAAAGACATGAGTTCTTCAATCTTCTTGTCCCTTGAAGTTTGTTCATCATCACTGTCTCCATCTGACTCGGTGTCATACTTTGGAGGTGGAGTGGGGACAATTGCTTTTGCTTTGTGTTTAGCAGCAGCTAGAGGTTTGGTGGATGAGCTTGATGACTTCGAGGAATGAGTAGGTGGTTGTTGACGAGGAACAGGTTTTGTTGAAGTAGCAGCCACAAAAGCAATAGAATTAGCAGACCGTTCTGCCTTTTCAGCCCTTAGTTCATTCACTTCATTCTGATGTTGTTTCAAGATATCATAAAGTTTGTGATAGGAGATGGTCTTGATATCTTCCCTTTGTTTAACCAAAGTCACAAACCTTTGCCATTCCGGTTTGAGTTGAAGTAGAAACTGAACATTGGCATGATGGTTGGAGATGGTGCACTGATTTCTGACAAGCTCATTCATCATTTTGTAGAATCTCGAGTAATATGAGTCAATAGATTCACCATCTTCAGATGTGAATTTTCCAAACTCCCAAAGTAGATTAGTCTCGAGATCTTGAACATTTATCGACTCACCTTGCTTCAATCGATGAATTACATTCCACATTTCTATAGCATTGGGACATGCATCAACTGTGGAATAGATATCGTTATCAATTCCAGTGAGTATGAAGTTTACAGCATCAGCTTCAGCTTGGAGGAGTTTCTTTTTCTCAGCAGGACATGTGTCAAAATCCTCCATAGCGCGTATAGTTGATGAAGTACCATCCTCTGCCTGTGTGGTAATTGGTCTGAATTCAAAAACTGGAGGTGGATTCTCAAGGCAGTGACGAAGAGTAGTTCGGTTATCTTTTCCGTCGAGAAATCTGAGAAAATGAGATCTCCATTGAACGTAGCAACCGGCAGTGAGCACGGGTGGATTACCATTGCCACCTTGTTCCAAACGAATTTGATTAGCAGTTGCAATGTTGATGTTGTTGTTAGACATGGTGAATACTTGTGAATGAATTGCAGATCTTAGTGGATTTGTTGTGATGAGGTGTGGTTAAAATTGAAATTCCAAAAATTCCAAAAAAAATAAAAATTTCTCAGTCCGACAATAAATTCCTCAGTCTGACAAAACGGTTAGCCGAAAAAATTTGTATCGCCAAATTTTGAATTTGAGTTAGAAATAGCCAAAAACTAATAGGGAAAAAATTTGATTTTACTTGACCTAAAAATTTTAACTCTTTTTTTTAATCTTCGTGTAAACGATGTTCCTAAACTAGTCTAGATAGTGGCTAAGTCTAAAAATTACTCAAACAAAATATCCATCGGAGTGTCCATCGGAATAACCTTGTCGGAATGACCTTGATCGGAATACCCTTGTCGGAATGACCTTGATCGGAATACCCTAATCGGAATGTCCTTGTCGGAATGCCAGATCGGAATGTCAAATCGGAATGTCCTTGTCGGAATGCCAAATCGGAATATCAAATTGGAATACCCTAATCGGAATGTCCATGTCGGAATGCCAAATCGGAATGTCAAATCGGAATGACCAATCGGAATGTCCAAATTGGAATACTCAAATCGGAATGTATAAACCCTATTCCGATTACACTAATCAGAATAACTGTGAGCCCTTTTTGATGACCTGATCGGAATAATTCCCACTTTTCTCGGACAAAACTCAACCAATTCGTGATTTTAAGCCAAAAAATGATCAAAACACCCAAAAAATTTGTGTTTTTAGCCAAGGTAACAATACCAAATCTCTACCACAACTATGTAGAAGATTTGTATCAAGAAAAACACCATAAAAAACATAAGAAAAATTTTTGGGACGTGATATATAGATCAAAATGACCACGAAAAATTAAGGACACACCACACGAATCTTCAATCACCTATCCATTATAGGCTCTTGATACCAAATGTTGTTCCCATTCAATCCATAACACAAGATTTAGAAGAGATATTTAGAGAGAGAAAGAGAAGAAAGTAGAGAGAGAAACAAGAGAGAATTTGGAAGGTTAAACACTTTTAGAGAGAGAAGTAAAATGGTAACCAACACCCTCTTCCACACATGGAAGAGGGTATATATACCCTTGGATTTTGGGCCGTGGGTTTAAGAGACATGGGCCGGGCTTGGCTTTGTTTTGGGCTTACGCCCCTAACTTATACAATATTAGCTTAAAGTCCAAGCCCGGTTTTCCCGACTAACCTATTACAATACAAGACCTTTTAACGAATAAGATGACCTATTACATTCTTGTTTGACTATATAAAACATAGGGCTAACAACTAGAACAAAATCTGAAATGAATTGTCATTTAAGGACAAAATTTATCTAGATAACTTGTCATTTAAGCTCAACGTCAGCCATATGCCCAACTGATGCGCGGATCGACCTCACCGCGGTGAGGTCGTCGAAAATTTATCGAAAATATTAGGGTTAAAACCTATAATTTTCTTTGTCGTTTAAGCACTTTCGATCGAAACATATCGAAAATCCGGCACCATTTTAGCTCAGCCCAATCAATAATCGTCCAGTCCAAACAATTCTAGTCCAAACAATTCTTGGGGGCCCGGTTATACAACATATTCATGGCCCATGGGATAAAATAAGACCAATACCAAAACTCGGACCATTTTATAACAAACCTGCCCAGATCCTTAAACTATACGCATAGGAAAAGGTTGAGGCCCATATCCTATACCCGGTCTACGAAGTTGACTAGGGATATAAATTACCACTATCCCTAATTTTACTCATAGTAAGCGTACCCTAAACACATTCATGAAAAAATCCGCCCCCATCTCCTTCCATCGATCTCTCCGCCCCCATCATACTATTCCATCTCAGTCAAAAATCAATCTCGTCATAAAACCATCATATGAAACCAATAGTGGATCATCAAGTCACATATACGCAGCACCCTAAAACCTTCTTCTAATAAATCTCATGACCCATTAAACCAAACGAATTACAACTATCAAAACTGTTAATTCGAGCCCCGTCTTGATCAAGAAACATCTTCAAGATCATGAAATTGGTCTAAGGTAGGTTTAATTGATGGTTGCATGTCATCCGATTTGACCATTAACGAAACAAAGATTGATTATAGCATGATTGTTATAAATTCCTCTTTAATTTCGAAAATTAAATGAAGTTTAAGACTTTAACAGAGATCTATGATGGAGTTCACATTGTGTTTTGATCTTTGAAGGTCAATTTATTTTGGTAAACACAAATCTGAGATCGATTTAGTTTTTATATATATTTTTTCAGTCGAGTCTAGATGGGTATAAGAGACGAAGGGTTAAGATAGAGATTTGGTGTTGAAGGGAGTTAAAAGGATGGTGTTTGATTGATGAGTTTTTCGACTCACTGAGTTGACTCGGTCAGCTCGGTAGTTACCGAGTTGACTCGGTGAGGGGTGTAGGAGAGTTATGGTAAAAGATGGTTTTGAGTCATCGGAATGTGATGTTTTTTTGAGTCAAAGCTATGTTTTCAGAACCATGGAATTTGAATACTCAATCCATCAGAATGTTAATACAAAATCCATCAGAATAATCTATCGGAATAATCATCGGAAACCCATCGGAATAAGCATCATCGTAATAAGCTTTATCGGAATCACCATCGGAATCACCATCGGAAAAAAAATCAGAATAAAGCATAGAAAAGGGTTTTGACTTTTTTTTTCTTTGGTGGTTCCGAAAATAATGGCTATGTTCCATCATTTTTTCATATCATCTTTAACCCACAAATAAAAAACCAGATCTTATGCATTGGGAAAAGAGAATAACTATAGTATATCCGATAAAAAAAATTAATACGACATAAACCAGTGACCAATCTTACAGCTTTTCAGAAAAGCTGATATACCAAAAAAATAGATCACAAGGAAGGAAAGAGAGAGAAAATGGGACTTTGACTGAATTTATGACTGATAATCAGAATGGGACAGAATATGTGACTGATAATCAAGAACAAAAGCTACGTGACTAAACAGCTTAAAGAATAAGCATAAATGAGCTGCTAAAAGCCACGAACACCAAAAAATAAGCAAACACAAACACAAAACACCCCCGGTTAGCTCTAATACCAATTGTTAACCATAAGATTCAAGCTAACAAGAGGGTGATCCGGAGGTCGGGGAGGATAAAACAAGTGTTAGACATTTTTAGAGAGAGAAAGTAAAACTTGAAAGGAGTGTGTGTATTTAGAGAGAGAAAGTGAAATACACACGATGGAAAAAACCTCACCCCTCCATGGAAGTATGGAGGGGTATATATAGGCTAGACATGGAGTGACTTTGACAACTTAACAAAAGTAGTCCCTCCATGTTTTGCCCATATGAAACTAATGTAATTCTGTAAATGGCGCTCACATTTTAGGGCTAAAATTGGTTACTATTGATATTATTTCAACTATTTATTTCTTCAATTATTATCTTGATTACCAAAACGAAACTAAGTCTCAGCGAACGATCCTGGCTTACCACTACAAAGCTATATTATGAACGAAAGGGTATACTTGTCCGTGTTTGTCTTCTAGTCCCTTGTTTTGTCTAAACCTTGTAATATAAATTTAAGACTTGCAAACGAACATCAGGTAGTAATATGTTTTTGAACATGCCATCAACGACCACATCCTCTGTGACCAATCTTTCTAAGATCTGGCCTATTGGATTTTTTCGTTTCCTAGTGTTCTTGGGTTGGTCATCGGACAGTTGGTGTGGTAAAGGAAGCTTAAGCTTATGAGGTGTCTCTTTTACCCAGTCAATCTTGGCTTAAATATTCTTCATCATCTGGGCTGCACCAGGCCCAGAATTCTTGGTTGCCAGAGATAGGAGTTCCAACCACTCAGAGAGTCCCAGACTCTTAAGTTTCAAGTCATTATCAACTTTATAGTTTGTTGGTTGCTTTCCTCTGAAGATGGTCATGTTCACCTTCTTTTTCCTATCATTGAAGCAGTTGTATTTGGTGATTTGATCAGGATTCGCTCTTTCATTTACCATCTTCAGATATTCTTCCTTGAGCTTGCTTCTCTTGGCTTCAATCTCAGCTAGTTTTCGCATCTGAGCTTCCTTTGCAGCTGGAGTAAGTTTCTTCAACGCTTCTTTGCTTTTCAGTTTAGCCTGATTAAGATCAGCCAACCCTTTTATGCTCCTCCATACGAGCTTGTGCTTCTTCTATGGTCATGGGATTTTCACCAGAGCTTTTGAATTTGTGAAGCTATGGGAGTTCGATAGAAGATCCTCCTTCCATTTGGAGATAACTTAGCTTCAAGACTTGTTCTTCTTCATTTGTAATAGATTTTATGTTGTCTTTGAATGAGTCATGAATAGGGGATGGTGAGAAGATGTTGTCATATGGTTTGTTGAGGCTAGTAGAAAAGGCTTTAAACTCTTTGTCTGAGACTGATCTTAGCGGTGTAGGTGATGATATGATTATTGGTTTGAGCTTTTTGGCTGGTTGTTCATTTTCCTGCTCACCCTTAGATCCTTCACCAGAAACAGATGAAACATTTAATGTATGTGGTGCATAAGTGGTTTTCTAAGTCTCTGGCTTTAGAATGTCGTTTGCAGCAGATTTCTCCCCCTCAGGTGTAGCCCCAGACAAGGCTACAACTGATTCAAGCATGCCAACGACCTTCGAGACTAACTCCACCAATTCATTGAAGTCTTTAGACATGTTGGAGAGAGTTATAGAGAAATGACTCACCGGAGCAACCTCTAGAAATTTGAGATTTACTATCTTTTCAAGCATTTGCAAGTTTTTCATGACATGCTTGGTGCAGTCTGTATACCTCTCAGTGTTTTTGGAGAGTTCTACCTTCATGAAGTGTCGAAAAGTTTGCTTCAAAGATTTCTCTAGTACAACAAAACTCTGAGGTTCATCTTTGTGAAATTTCACAAATTCTTCATGCACAAAGATGCAAATTTATTTCAATTCTCCTTGGAGCAACTTCTTCAAGAGAGACTTGGAAGGTTTTGTTTCTTTTGCCAGTACATCTGCATTTTCCTTAATAGCAACATCTAATGCAGAGGAAAGATGTTGATCAAGATTGGTGTTCAGCACTGGTGGTAGACTAGTTTTTAGGGCATCACCCAGAAGTTGTGGTCGCAATGACTTGAGTGTTGCCTCTAGAGACTTGGACATAGAACTCCCCAAGTTATTGGTTAGGTCTAGAGCAGCATTCGATAGAGTCTTAAGTTCAGACAATATGGCATCTTGTTTAACGTCTGGTTTGGTCGAGCTGACATCACCTCTCTTGAACCAGAGTTCCTCGGCACCTAGCGTTGAACACTTGGTAATGAGGGAAATAGGATGGGTTTGAGTTTTTGTTTCTCTTCTTAGAGTTTCCTGGCACTCAGTTCTTGGACATCTGGCATTGTTGGGAATTGAACTAGGATAGGGATTGGTGCTTCTTGCTTCTTGGACCAGAGTTTCTTAGCTGCAAGTTCTTGGACATTTGGTAGGGATGTAAGCACAACTCATGACCACGAAAGTTACTTGGTCATCATCATCCTCCATGTTTTCGAACCCAGAGATTGTAGCATCCTCTTCAATCTCTATAACATCATTTTTTGGCATGGATTCCAGATCAAATTCAGCATTATCAATGATAGTAGAGACCCTAGCAATGCCATCCTCTGTAATAGTGTATGACTGATCATCCATCTGTTCATCATTTTGATTTTTTTCCTGTAACACCCGCATGCTTTTACCGTGAATAGTACCCTTTAGATCGTACGTACAAGATTAGAACTTTCCTTTTATAGCATGTTTACGTTCACGTATAAGAATTTTAAGTATTACGTACGTGTTAGAACACGATAAGTATTTATTACGTATGAACACAAGATAAGTATTTATTACGTATGAACACACGATAATTATTCAAACAATAATTATAATCACGAACATGCGATCATGAAATCATGAACGTAATTTAATCACGGGATAATATTATTTACGTATATATATTTATTACGAACACGAATAAATATATTAAGTCACGGTTAATAATTAATAAGAACACATAAAACACGAACACGATAAAACACGAACACACACTATAATATTTAGACTCGAGAAAAGTACGGGTTACCCCATGTGGGGCCCCTACCTGCGGCGTATACAAAGACATGTGCCAACCCATGCAAAATTTACTAACAAGGGGTTAAGGGGTAAAACTTGTGTCATTATTCACAAAACAAGAAAATAACAAAAACCCTAAATCTTTTCCTTTTCCTTCTCTTTGGCCGCCAGATTTAAGACACCAAAAGGGGGTGTTCGGTTGATTTTCGATCTTGGAATTTTACAAGGATTCGTGTGTGTTCATCCTCATTTGTTTCACGTAATCGGTATAACCTTTTTAACCTTTTCTTTTATGTTTTGATTTAATGAATCACATAAAATCATAATGTTTTTAAAAACTAATTAAAAACAATTATTAAAACATGTTAGTGATCATGGGGTAAATCAAAACAAGGGTTTTGGGGTGTTGTGTTTGTAGCTGACGCCTAACCGAGCCCCATAGGGGGTCTCGGCTTGGCTTATTACCCACCACCGAGACCATATATTCTCTGTATGGTGGTGGTGGTCCCACGGCAGCAGCCAAAACAAAGGGAAACCCCGACCTTCGTCGGGGTATGGTGTTAATTACGGGTCCGGTTCATGGTTTCTAGTCACGGGTCCGGTTCATAGATTATTTTTAAGGTTTATGATTTTACTAGTTATGTTTTAAAATTTAATTAATAAATCATGACATGATTAATTTAATTAGCCTGACTTAGGTTATAAATTTAATTAATAGATCATGAATTTTAACCTAAGTATTTATATTTAATTAGACTTTATAATTAATTAATTATTAAAACCATGACTATAATTAATTAATTAACATGACTTAGATTATATTATTAATAGTTAATAATACATGTTTTAACCTAAGTATTTTAAGTTTATTTAATAAAAAACATGATATATTTAGTTAAATACTTTTAACCTATTGTTTATTTAATTTACATGTAATAATTAATAAACCATACTTTATGTAGCATTAGTGATACCGAAGTAGGACTCTCTTCCGTTCGTCTTCTTCGTTCACTGGACATAAGGTACGGATTCCCGTCCTTTCAGTATGGACATTCTTTCCTTATTAGGATTCCCCGTATGCAGCCAATTGTTTTCCCGTAGTATAAGTTTATATGTTTGATTGCTTATGTTTAAGTAGAATACCTAAAGCCATATACATGCATGACCAGTTTCACCTAGTTATGGAGGTACCATAACCATAACACTAGAGGCACTGGTGTTATGACTTCCCCACGGCGGAGTGATTGCTCGTGGCGTCCTTTCAGCTTTTGGCCATATTATTATATTTATCATGTGGGGCGTATGGGTGCATCCTAGTTACATGTTTTCAGCAGATTACTCAGTGTGAATGTGGTGTGTGCCTTTCATTCTTCACAAGGAGTTGATTCCTAATACTCGGCTTTTACCCCAAGTATAAAATCTTTATCGTCCGATCTTTTCGAATTGATTTCCAGTCTAAAGTGCGACTCAATCATCTTTTGGTGAACAAGAGAATGGTTTGGTTGATTATCTATTTTAAAATAATAGCAAATAAATGTAAATGTCATTGAGTAAAGTAAAAGTTTTAAAGATTAAACTAAAGTAACGAGTTAAAAGTAAATGATTGAAAACTTAAAGAAAAATACTTGAAAACTTAATGAAACTAACACTTAAAAACTTTGCAAAAACAAGAAATTAAACAATTGGAAAACAATCGAATACTGCCAAATCAGAATATCTAAAGTGCATTAATCGGAATGTGTAGTCGGAAACACTGATCGGAATGTGCCAAGGAGACTGCAATCGGAATGTTAAACCGATCCAATCGGAATATCCAACAACGTCTCTAGTCGGAATGATGGTGTCGGAATAAGGCCAACAACTCTAATCGGGATACCATTGATATGAGCTAAAACTCATATCAATTTATCAACAAATAACCCTAAAACATGAAGCAAAATACCAATTTATCTTGTAAAAACAGTATTATGTGGTATGTTTGTGTTTGTGTACACTTGTGTAGGTAAAAGGATACATTTTCAAGAAAACAAGGAATAATCAAGCTTAATTTGATGAAAAAGACAAAAGAGGATCAAAAGTGACAAGACTTTGAAGTGCAAGGACCTATCTTGACAATCTGCCAAAGATGAAGGACCAAAGTGTAAATATGTAAAAGTTAAGATTATAGTCAAATTTGGTCAACTCTCAAGTCAAATCAGTCAAAGGACCAATTTTGTTCAAGAATGAAGATTGAAGGACCAAATATGCCAAAGAAATGAAGTTACAAGCTCAAAAGTACAATCTGCCAAAGTTCAAGGGTCATTTCTGCCTATTTTGGAAAGTTATACTAGTGTGATCCGTGTTTATGATTGTGGACCAATGAGAAGACAGCAAAAAGAAGCCATGGATTGCCACATCACAGCATTTATTACCGACTAGGCGCCGCCTTCATTAATTAACAAATCACAACAGTGTGATTCGTGTGCTACTTTCACAGCCAATGAAATTATGACACGTGGCATTTTCAAACGAACAAATATTTCCAGGATCGATTTAGAGCTAGAGGAATTTTCATGAAAAGATATAAACATCAAAATTGCTCAAAATTACAAGACAAATTCATTGGTCATAACCAATCAACATGAAATCAACTCTACAAAGAACCCCCAATTTGAGTTTACCTGCAAAATCAGTTAAGCAGAATTTGGACACGTGGAGACCTGGGATTGGTTCCAACACGTCACCAACCCCAACTGATCTTCTTCCCAAGTCTATAAATAGCCTGTTTAGTCTTCATTTTTGTAGTGTAGTTGTAAAGTGTGAAAACACACACACTTTCTTGTTCTTTCACCATTTTCTTAGTTCTTAGCTAAACTACTCAAGAGTTTGACACACTCTTGAGTTAGTTAGTTAGTTAGTAACCTTTTAACAGCTTTGTAACAAACTCTCCATTAATAAAATTCAAATTCTACTTTCCCGCCAAATCTTCTTACCTTTCTACACTGTTCATTCATTGCACCATTGTTACTCTTGTTGCTAAATTGAGTTTGTTATGATCATACCTTGATCATAACTGACTTTGAGAGAAGATTGTAGCTGTTTGATTCATTTCAGTCCAAGTTCATAGCATATGTGATGAATTCAAGCCATTATGTTGATTCCTGTTGATTTGTAGCTGTTAAGTGATTGTAGATAGTTGAATATAGTGCTAAGGTGGTGGTTAGCACTAGACTAGAGAGTTCAGCACTCCTCTACTGCTCAAAGGATACTTCACAAGGTGCAAAAGCTTCTTGTTTTGGTTCCTCTTAATGGTCAAAATGCATGCTTCATTCCTAGCTTAAATCTTTGTTGAATGCATGATAAAACTTGTTTAGTCTGATCTTAACTTGATTCTAGTCAGTTTGTAGCTTAAGTGTAGCCTTTCTGCTTATTGATCTGATTTTTGTTCTAGTTGATAGCTTATTTCAGTCATTTTTAGCCTTGCTTCCTTATTTGAGTTCTAGTTGCTTTCAATACTTGTAACTAGCTCTCACATATCTCATTTTGATCACTGAGTTTAGTTTGCTAAAGGTTTTTACTCAGCTTTGACTGGTGCTTAAAAAGTCTTCACAAATTTTCATAAAGATCAGTTAAAGAGTGTTTGGCATTAGCTTGTGTTAAAATTTCAAGTGTTGATCTTTGGAAAATTAATGATCATTTCCAGTCACATAGTCATTACTAAGTGTTTTGAACCATTTTCTAGTCAAGTCTAAGGTCAAAAAGGCAAATGACAATATAAAAAGTTTGGGTCTATTTCAGTCAGTTTTATTCAAAAAAAGTTGTCAATTTCATTCACTTGGCATTTACTTGATTCTTGATGGAATTCTACCAAACCAGTTCTCAAAGCTAGTTCATAATATGAAGTTTCATTGTCCATAAGCTTTTTGTACAGTCTTCGGTAATCAAGTAGAAATAAGCAAAATTCCAAACTGATAAGCAAAAGCAAGTTTCTGTAAAATCCAAACTGCTTTTTCATATCTCTTAATTCTTTTCATAAACTTGTCAATTTTCTTTTACAAAATCAATTAGTTAGTGTTGGTGGTTGATTTTTGAGATTTTCAGCTTTTTGAAAAAAAACTTGGTCAGCGCTTGGTCAACATAAGCCAATTTCAGCTTAATTCAATTTTCAAGCTTATTACTTGATGATTTTTGATAGGATTTGATTTCCCGTTCATGTTTTGAGTTCATTAATCAATTTTAGTACAAACATCCAGTTGTGCATGTCTAGATTCTTGTAGAGCTTATTTTGTGCTTATTTGAAAGTGCTTATTAGCTTATTAGTCATTTTTAGCAAATTTCCTCTTACAGGTCTAGCTTATTTTCAATTTCAAGCATTTTGCAATTGGTTTGATTAGTTTTGGTTGAGAAATAAGCTCAAACGAGCTTATTTGTTCTTGAAACCCGTTTTGGCTTAATACTTTTCAGAAATTGCACTTTAGTCCTTCTTGATTTAGAATACTTTTAAACCTGGCTAAACTTGATATTTTTTAGGGTTTTCTATAATCAGGTCCTTGAACTTTTATGTTTTGTTAGAAATCAGTTAGCAAGTTTTGGAATTTGTTACAAATTGGTTAGTTAGTTGCATAGTTTTCATTTTTGATCCTCATAGTTAACTGTTTTGGCATTTTCAGTCCTTATACTTGTTAGTTTTACATTTTGAGCATTTATGTTTCATAGAATTTACAATTTCAGTCCTTTTAGTTGTAAAATTTACATTTTGAATTTTACTTGGAATAAATACTTGGTAATTGCACGTTGTTTTACATATAAGTAGATAATATTTTTTTTTAATTTTGCAAGTCATTGTTTGAATTAGCAAATAGAATATCCAAAAAATATTAACAACCAAAAACAGTTAAAAACCCGATATTGTTAGGACTTTCAATTAGCAAGAACTGAGAAAAACGAACTGCATTATACACAATATTAACCATTAGTACCCTCGTCGGAATGTAAAGGGTAACCACAATCGGAATATCTTAAAAAGGATACTGATCGGAATAATGGGAAAAAGCACCAATCGGAATGTATTAAACACAAGCTAATCGGAATGTCACCAAAAGGATCCAGATCGGAATCCAAACTCCCTAATCCGATCAACACGATCGGAATATTGGCTGCAAATCGGAATACAATAAACCCTTTTCCGATTTGGAGATCGAAAAGAGGGGGTGATGATCGGAAAGACAAATCGGAAAGGGGTTTACCCTTTCCGATTAAAATGAGATTCGAAAATAAGCTAGTAATAAGCTAATTTGATAAGCTCACACCAAGACTTGCACGAATCAAAAGTGAAATATACTAAATAAGCACAAATAAGAACTTTTTCAACTTAAGATAAGCAATCTTATAAATCAAACTATAAAAAGATAAACTTTTTAAGAAAACTTTTAAAAAGTAAATAAGCTAAACATATAAACAAGCCAATAAGCACAAAGATCTTAAAGCTTATTCGTATGAAAACTTAAGTAGGAATAAAAAGATTAACTTTTAAGCACGAAACATCAAGAACAACACGGATCAAATGTAATTCGCACCAAAAGTAAACTAAAATCAAAGAAATGTAGAAAGAGATGAAAGATTAAAACCTTAACTTGAACTTGATTAATGAAATTAACAATAAACAAAGGCTTAATCTTGAAAGATTAAAAGGAAGAAAGATGAAAACTTAGTGAGAGAAAGTTGAGAACTTTCTCTCTCTAAAACTAG
Source organism: Glebionis coronaria (assembly GCA_025667525.1). Classification (NCBI taxonomy): domain Eukaryota; kingdom Viridiplantae; phylum Streptophyta; class Magnoliopsida; order Asterales; family Asteraceae; genus Glebionis; species Glebionis coronaria. The sequence goes on along the minus strand of CM046881.1, from coordinate 77,841,584 downwards.
AAAGAAAAATGAAAAATGAAACTAACCAGTAAAATTAACCAACCCTCCTAATGTGTATTAGGAGGGTATTTATAGGGAAAATGGGAAGGTGTGCATGTGTTGCCTCTTCTTTCTTTCTTCTCGACTCGATTTAAATCTTTTGTCTTCCTCGACGTCATCTCGGGATTTGTCGATATATATATTGAACTTGTCTTGTATTTTTCTTCTTCTATTAGACTTGAGTTCTTCGACTTCATTAAACTTCCGTCTTTAGACTTTTTCTTCGATAAATCTTCAGAATAGGCCTTGGACTTCCGTTCTTTTTGCACTCTTGATCTTTTGACTTCGTCTTTTCTCGTTTTCTTCGATAAAAGTCCGTGAAAGCCCGTATTTTCTTCATTTTTCATCTTTTGGTCCTAAAACACAATAAAAATACAAACCACGCATAATTCCGACTTTTACGGCATAAAATACACGTTTTGGTCTTGTTATTATTGGAAATAAGTGGTAAAAGAATAAGTGTTTTCACACTTATTAAATCCCCTACACTTGACCATTGCAATGCCCTCATGCAATACATTAATTTTAAAGCACGATTTACATTTTCCATCATAAATAACCCACCTTGGCCTTTATTAAATGCTAAACATCTATGGAAAGTAAAAAGATAAAAACAAGTAAAGAAATCAAAGACTTACATTGGGTTTTGGCTGCCATGAACGTTTATCATCCTCAAGTTTCACGTTCCCCATACCAAGCTTAAAAACGAGATCATTGTTATTATAAGTTAGCAGACTAACACGAATTCATGTGGGCCAATTATTTACTTAGACTCCCTTATTCCTAGGTGTATCTCTTATATTTTATTTTTGTCTTGAATGATCACGAGGATGCATTGTGTGACTTATTTCGATAGTTATTTAGGCCGAAAATAAAGTGCACGATTTAATCAATAGTTAGCTAAAGGACAAAATCTTTTAAAACTGCTTCTCGGGACCTCATAAAGTTCATATCTTGGCATAACTCGCTTCGCGATTTGAGACCTTTCTCGGACCGATATTTAGCAGCGACTTCATACTTCAAATCTTGAGAGACGTTCTTGAAATTATGGTCTTCTCTTCATAATAGGAATTTCTTCACTTGAAGTTTTGAGAGATTCTTCATATTTGGACCACGACTTCTTCATTTTTCTCCAATCTTTATTTTGGACTTTGATATACAACGATCCGCCTCCTTTTAGGACTTGGACCTATTTATCCTCATACCTTGTTAGGGCCTTTTTGGATAGACTTCTCCATGATCTTTTGGGGAGTTTTTGCTTTTCGTCGTGTGTCTCGATCCTTCATATTGATTTTCAATAAATGGTTCTTCACATCACTTTTGGATCTTTAGCAACAAAATGTAGCCCTCATGCCTTGTTAGGGCCTTTTCGGACTCGCCAATCTTCGTATCCCGCTTCAATGAGTTTTGCCTTAGCTATGAACTCTAATCCATATCGAGCAACTTTTAAACGATCTTGGGCTAGAAGCTAAGTAACTTTTCAAATCGTACAACCTTACTTATTGCAGATAAATTTGTTAACAAGTAATGGGAGAATAGGCTCATAATTAACTCGCATAAATTCACGAAAGAATACCAAACTTATAATTGACTCTATCATCTCTCGTCCTCCACAGTTTAAAATCTCAAGGAATGAGACTCGTGGATGCTTAGCCTATTAAATCAGAGTTTTGGGTTTTCGAGTCGTCTGTAGGATCTTGCAAACTCTTAGACTTTTTCAAGTTTAGAAATCGCATTTTAAAGTTCTCTTGATAAACAACTCTCTAGGATCAATTATAGGAACTTGCGAAAAGTTCTTGTTCTTAACCCGTGAGAGTTAAGACTTTCGCGTTTTAAAGTTCCCTATATAAAAGCCTAGCAAAACTTGACTTAAACACGTTAAGGATACTAGGTAGAGCAAACTTAGATAAGTAAACTCGGGTTGAGTCAAAATGTTTATGACTTTGAAAAATTTAAAACCACTTTATTGAAAATTTATTCTAGCAAGGAAAGAAAATAACCATAACAAAGGAAAATACAACTATACAACTAGGCCAAAATAGATTAAAAATTTTGAAAAATGTCGAAAAATCAAATTTTCTGGTTAAAATGAGCACAAATACAAGGAAAAGACCACTTACTTCGATAGAAGTCCCCCCTACACTTGATATAAACATTGTCCTCAATGTTTAAGCATGTGGGAGTAAACTCTCCTACACTTAGGACATTGTGCACTTTGTTTAAATCTTGCTAAGGAAAGGACAACTATAGTGAATTCAATGTGAACATATAAGATATGAAATATTGAATCACAAGAGTTTAGGATAGAACCAGGAAGACGGGTACACGGGATCACGGTTCGTCAAAAGTCATCAAGATGCTCTTTGAAGCTTTAATCCCTGCACAGCACAAGAAACAAGACAACAAACAAATACGGGGCTCCCCCTACACTTATTATGAAAACAGTAAAGGATAGATCACAGGTTGCCTCTCGAAAAGCGCTTGTTTTTGTTCACCGAGTCACGAGCCTGACTCGACCCAAATTTAGTTCATGGGGAACATGGTGAGGGATGGTATCATCTCATGAGAGATGTCCTCACCAAAGTACAGCTTCAAACGCTGGCCATTCACCTTGAAATTTGGCCCATTTGGCTGAGAAAGCTCAATGGTCCCATATGGAAAGACTTTGGCGACGGTGAATGGACCAGACCAACGGCTCTTCAACTTGCCAGATAAGATCTTCAACCGAGAGTTAAAAAGTAAGACTTGATCACCAATGTGGAACTCTCGGTTCTTAATTCTAGCATCGTGGATGATCTTGGTCTTCTCCTTGTAGATCAGCGAGTTCTCATAAGCTTCATTCCTCAGTTCATTTAGCTCGTTGAGTTGAATCTTGCGATGATCACCGGCTTTGTTGATGTCGAAGTTAGCCCACTTCAAGGCCCAATACGCCTTATGTTCCAGCTCGATAGGGAGGTGGTATGCTATCCCGTACACAAGACGATACGGTGTACAACCAATCGGGGTCTTATAAGTTGTACGGAAAGCCCACATAGCATCATCTAACTTATCGGCCCACGCGGCACGATGCTCTCCCACAGTACGTTCCAGAATTCGCTTCAATCCACGGTTGGAAATCTCGGCTTGCCCATTGGTTTGGGGATGATAGGCGGTGGAAAGACGATGATTAACACCATACTTAGCCATGACTCTTGCAAATTGATCATTGCAAAAATGAGTCCCGCGGTCACTGATTATAGCACGAGGAACACCGAATCGAGCAAACAGCTGCTTCAAAAAGTTCACAACCACCCTCACATCGTTCGTTGGGAGAGCCTTAGCTTCAACCCATTTAGAAACGTAATCAACGGCTACGAGGATGTACTTGTTCCCTTTGGATGATGGAAATGGCCCCATAAAGTCGATGCCCCATACGTCAAAGATTTCACATTCTTGTATGAAATTTTGAGGCATCTCATCTTTATGTGTGATCTTGCCTTGGCGTTGGCAAGCATCACAATGCTTAACCATTTCGTGAGCGTCACGATAAATGGTGGGCCAATAGAATCCAGAGTCAAACACTTTCTTAGCGGTGTAGTTGTGACCAAAGTGACCACCGGTGGGTCCTTTATGGCAAGCATCAAGGATTTGCAAAGCTTCTGGTCCATCAACACATCGATGAATGATCAGATCAGCACATTGTTTGAATAGATAAGGGTCATCCCAGAAGTAAGTCTTAACATCTTTAAAGAACTTCTTCTTTTCTTGGGATGTTAACCCTTTGATGAGAATACCACCCGCTAAGTAGTTTGCAATGTCCGTAAACCACGGGGTGTCATCAAGATTGGAGTGAATAGACATCAAGGTCTCAAGGGGAAAAGAGTCATTGATCTCTTGGTTCGGATGATCCCCTTGATATGGATCCTCAAGTCTACTCAGATGATCCGCTGCTAGGTTTTCGGCTCCCTTTTTGTCACGAATTTCAATGTTGAATTCTTGAAGGAGTAAAACCCAGCGAAGAAGTATTGGCTTAGAGTCGTGCTTAGTCATCAAGTACTTCAACGCGGAATGGTCCGTGTATACGATTATGGTGGATAAAACAAGATAGGGGCGAAATTTTTCAAAAGCATAGACAACAGCTAAAAGCTCTTTTTCGGTTGTCGTATAATGCAATTGAGCCCCCGTCATTGTTTTGCTAGCATAGTGGATTGGTTGGAAGTGTTTATTCACTCTTTGGCCCAAAACCGCACCAATAGCAAAGTCGCTAGCATCGCACATCAATTCAAAGGGTAGCTCCCAATTAGGGGTAACCAAGACCGGTGCCTTAGTTAGCTTATCCTTAAGAAGATTGAAGGCTTCGATACACTCTTTAGAAAAGATAAAAGGAGTATCTTTTTCCAAGAGGTGGGTCATCGAGCGAGCGATTTTAGAGAAATCCTGAATGAATCGACGATAGAAGCCCGCATGACCCAGAAAACTTCTCAAAGGTGGAGGTAATTTGGCTATGACATCTACTTTAGCACGGTCAACTTCAAGACCGGCTTTAGAGATTTTGTGTCCTAGCACAATGCCTTCTTTTACCATAAAATGGCATTTTTCCCAATTCAGAACAAGGCGAGTGTCTTCGCACCGCTTAAGCATACGTTCCAAATTGGCAAGGCAAGAAGAGAAGGAATCCCCAAAGACCGAGAAATCATCCATGAAGACTTCCATGGTTTGCTCAACCATGTCATGGAAGATAGCCAACATGCACCTTTGGAAAGTCCCGGGGGCATTGCATAAGCCAAAAGGCATTCTTTTCTAAGCAAATGTGCCATAGGGACAAGTGAATGTTGTCTTCTCTTGATCTTGGGGATCGATGGGTACTTGGAAATAACCCGAGAAACCATCAAGAAAGCAGTAATATTCATTACCCGCTAAACGTTCAAGCATTTGGTCCATAAAAGGAAGAGGGAAATGATCCTTTCTCGTGGCATCATTGATTTTGTAGTAGTCTATACAAACTCTCCACCCAGTAACGAGACGTGTAGGAATCAACTCGTTGTTTGCATTGGGCACAACGGTGATGCCGCCTTTCTTAGGCACACAATGGACTGGACTAACCCATGGTGAATCCGAAATAGGGTAAATCATACCCGCATCAAGAAGTTTAATAACCTCTTTTTTGATGACGTCATGGATTTTAGGATTCACCCTTCTTTGGCTTTGAATTGTGGGCTTAAAGTCGTCCTCCATGAGAATTTTATGTGTGCAAAAGTGAGGATCAATTCCGCGAATATTGGAGATTTTCCAAGCGATAGCTCTTTTATGTTTCTTCAACACGGCAATAAGTCGGGATTTTTCTTCTTCTTTCAGGTCCTTTGCAATGATGACTGGTAACTTCTTGTTGTCTTATAGGAAAACGTACTCAAGATGAGGAGGTAGGTCCTTAAGCTCAAGAGTAGGAGGATCCTCAATAGATTGTGTAACTAACGATGGATCATCATTAGTCACCTCTTTAGGAGAAGGAGGAGAAAACGGGTCTTCATTGAGAAGTCTCTCAATAGTATGAATGTCTTCATCCCAATCGGTAGAAGAATCATCATACTTAAGATCGAGAGGACCCAAGCTAGCTTCGAAATCATCCAAGTCACTTTCTCCAAAAGGTGTCAATGACGGAGCAATTGAGGCAACGGTCTCAACATTGGGTAGAGAAGAGAGAGTACTTTTGCAAGCATCATGAAAATGTTCTGCACAAGCCTCATCGAGAACATCAATAGCATTAACACTCTCATATGAATAAGGTTGCTTAGAAATCTTACCCACGTTGAAGACAATTTTATCGTCACCAACTCTCATGATTATTTCGCCCGCGGCTACATCAATAAGAGTGCGACCGGTCCTCAAGAAGGGACGTCCAACGATTAATGGAACACGAGGATCCATCTCGAAGTCAACGACAACAAAATCCGCCGGGAAGGTGAATTTGTCAACGCCAACAAAGACATCTTCGGCTATCCCCACTGGATAAGCAACCGTACGGTTAGCTAATTCCAAAGTCATTTTGGTGTGGACTAGCTCGGGGAGAGATAATTGCTTCCAAACACTTAAAGGCATTAAGTTAATACTGGCACCTAGATCGGCTAGGGCCATGCGATTCTCTACTCCCGGGAAGTTGTAAGGAATCAAGAAGCGACCCGGATCACCAAGTTTGGTGGGCAATTTCCTTAAGAGAACGGCGGAGCAATTCTCATTAAGTTGGGTCTGAGCAATGTCAAGAAGCTTCTCCTTGTCACTAAGAAGATCTTTAAACATCTTCGCGTATTTAGGCATGTGAGCGAGAGCCTCGGCAAAGGAGATGTTAAAATTCAATTGTTTAAACATTTTAAGAAAGTTTGAAACTTGAATATCATCCTTGCTCTTTTTCTTCTCTTTCCTCAACCTTGAAGGATAAGGTATATTGGATGAAGAAAAAGGCTTTAGGGGAGTAGGATCACTCACAACCACGGGTGGTGGGGAAATGGGGGTAGAAGGCAAAGGAGGTGGGGAAAGTTGCTCTTTTTCCTTGTTCACAATCACGGGTGGAGGTGTAGGAAGCTCGGGTTCCGTATAACCTTTTCCACGACGAGTGGTGATTGCTTTCATCTCCCCTCTTAGGTTCGCAACGGTGTTACTCGGAAGAGTACCCGCAGAATAGGGTTGATTACCTTGGAAGAGCGAACCGATCATATCACGTATGTTAAGCGCTTGAGTGCTGAAAGAGTCTCTCATGTCTGCACGAATTTCATTGCTTTGTTTTGCCATGTCATTCCTTAGCTCGGCTCGAATATCGTTCCCTTGTTTCGCCATTTCTCCCTCCAAGTTGATGAATTGACTCTGAAGATTCGTCACCATCTCTCTATTAGTCTTCATGAACGTCTCAACGTCTTGATTCAATACCGTCGGTTGATTGAGAGGTGGAGCTTGGTAAGCTTGAGAATTTCCTTGAGGTGGGTATGGGTTTCTTTGGGCTTGATATTGATTGTTAGCACGAGGTTGGGATTGGTTGTTTCGGTTATAGCTTTGTTGTTGGTTTTGGTTTGGAGGAGGAAAACCGGGTGGAGCAAGATAGTTGTTTGAACGATAACTTAGCAAGCTACGGTCTCCTTGAGGACGAGCTTGATAGCCTCCCGTGGGATAAGTACCGTATGCCGCGTTAACGTTTTCAGAAAAATTGCCTTGGGTAGAAGGACAATCATTGTAAGAATGAGGACCACCACATGTGTCACAAGAAATAGCAACGGCTTTAGCTTGGTGAAAGTGGTTTGTGGCCATGGTCATGAAATCCTTGTGCATATCCGCGATTTGTCGGGTAAGTTTGGTTATCTCGGGATTGGAAGTAGTAGAAGAAACATTGACTCTCTGATTAGATCTTGAGGATGCAGATGAATCCCAATTCTTGTGGTGAGTAGTCATGTTTTCAATCAACTCTCTACACTCCTCCGGTCTCCTTTTCATAAAAGTACCACCGGCGGCGGCGTTGATCGTGTCACGATCACGAAAAGTGAGACCATTGTAGAAAGTATCAATGAGAGTGACGGGGAGCATGTTGTGATTTGGACAACGGTCGATAAAATCATTGTATCATTCCCAAGCATCAAAGAGCGATTCGTCATTGTCTTGCATGAATCCACTAATTTGGTTACGAAGGCTTGTGACCATGGATGGTGGGAAGTAGCGCGACAAAAAGCGTTGAGTCATGTTATTCCAAGTATGAATAGAATTCTTTGGGAGACGGTCAAACCATTTTTCGGCATGGTGAGAAAGCGAGTGGGGAAATAGTTGGAGGCGAAGTTCATCCATAGAAACACCGGGGGACTTCATGCTTTGGGTGATGGTAATGAATTTGTCGAGGTGTTTGTTGGCATCATCATCCGGAATTCCGCGAAATGGATTAGTTTGCACTTGTTGGATCAGTGATGCTTCAACGAGAACTCCTGAGCCGTGATATGCATCGGCGCAATCGGGCCTCCACGTCCGTTCATGGTGGGTTGACAAAGCTCCTCCATGGTTCGTAAATCAGGTAGGGGAACATTGTTGTTGTTATTCAAATTGTGTAGAGGTGGGTTGTTATTATTGTTATTCACACCAGCCATATCTAAATCTTCACGAGTCTCGGGCTCAGAATAATTTGAAGATCTAGTACGCATACACCTGTAGAAGAAAAATATACAAAGAGAATATCTATATAATCTTTTTGGTGCAAAACCTTTGGGAAAGAATTGCTCTTTATGATTTTTAATGTTTTTGTATTTTTGAAGAATTTTATATTTTTTAGGGTTTTTGAAAATTTTTGAAGCAAGGAAAATAACGTTCAAAGAACGGATCCCAAAATTCAATGCGTCTCTCACTAGAAATCGTTAATCTTAACGAAAAGAGCCGGCAGCGGCGCCATTTAATACTCGGCTTTTACCCCAAGTATAAAATCTTTATCGTCCGATCTTTTCGAATTGATTTCCAGTCTAAAGTGCGACTCAATCGTCTTTTGGTGAACAAGAGAATGGTTTGGTTGATTATCTATTTTAAACTAATAGCAAATAAATGTAAATGTCGTTGAGTAAAGTAAAGGTTTTAAAGATTAAACTAAAGTAACGAGTTAAAAGTAAAAAATTGAAAACTTAAAGAAAATACTTGAAAACTTAATGAAACTAACACTTAAAAACTTTGCAAAAACAAGAAATTAAACAATTGGAAAACAATCGAATACTGCCAAATCGGAATATCTAAAGTGCATTAATCGGAATGTGTAGTCGGAAACAGTGATCGGAATGTGCCAAGGAGACTGCAATCGGAATGTTAAACCAATCCAATCGGAATATCGAACAACGTCTCTAGTCGGAATGATGGTGTCGGAAAAAGGCCAACAACTCTAATCGGAATACCATTAGTACCCTCGTCAGAATGTAAAGGGTAACCATAATCGGAATATCTTAAAAAGGATACTGATCGGAATAATGGGAAAAAGCACCAATCGGAATGTATTAAACACAGGCTAATCGGAATGTCACCAAAAGGATCCAGATCGAAATCCAAACTCCCTAATCCGATCAACACGATCAGAATATTGGCTGCAAATCGGAATACAATAAACCCTTTTCCGATTTAGAGATCGGAAAGAGGGGGTGATGATCGGAAAGACAAATCGGAAAGGGGTTTACCCTTTCCGATTAAAATGGGATTCGAAAATAAGCTAGTAATAAGCTAATTTGATAAGCTCACACCAAGACTTGCACGAATCAAAAGTGAAATATACTAAATAAGCACAAATAAGAACTTTTTCAACTTAAGATAAGCAATCTTATAAATCAAACTATAAAAGGATAAACTTTTTAAGAAAACTTTTAAAAAGTAAATAAGCTAAACATATAAACAAGCCAATAAGCACAAAGATCTTAAAGCTTATTCGTATGAAAACTTAAGTAGGAATAAAAAGATTAACTTTTAAGCACGAAAACATCAAGAACAACACGGATCAAATGTAATTCGCACCAAAAGTAAACTAAAATCAAAGAAAGGTAGAAAGAGATGAAAGATTAAAAGCTTAACTTGAACTTGATTAATGAAATTAACAATAAACAAAGGCTTAATCTTGAAAGATTAAAAGGAAGAAAGATGAAAACTTAGTGAGAGAAAGTTGAGAACTTTCTCTCTCTAAAACTAGAAAGAAAAATGAAAAATGAAACTAACTACTAAAATTAACCAACCCTCCTAATGTGTATTAGGAGGGTATTTATAGGGAAAATGGGAAGGTGTGCATGTGTTGCCTCTTCTTTCTTTCTTCTCGACTCAATTTTAATCTTTTGTCTTCCTCGACGTCGTCTCGGGATTTGTCGATATATATATTGAACTTGTCTTGTATTTTTCTTCTTCTATTAGACTTGAGTTCTTCGACTTCATTAAACTTCCGTCTTTAGACTTTTTCTTCGATAAATCTTCAGAATAGGCCTTGGACTTCCGTTCTTTTTGCACTCTTGATCTTTTGACTTCGTCTTTTCTCGTTTTCTTCGATAAAAGTCCGTGAAAGCCCGTATTTTCTTCCTTTTTCATCTTTTGGTCCTAAAACACAATAAAAACACAAACCACACATAATTCCGACTTTTACGACATAAAATACACGTTTTGGTCTTGTTATTATTAAAAATAAGTGGTAAAAGGATAAGTGTTCACACTTATTAATCCCTCCTACCCAAAACCAGTATATTAAATTAGAGGCAGCCCCTCTAATTTGCATGATGAGGTCACCCCTCCAAGTATTCATGCACGATGGATTTTCATGACCTATATTGGCTAATGGTAAAATATGTTAAACAATTTTTACAAGATAAACATAAGGCTTTTCAAACTATAAAACCAGTTTTACTACGACTTAACCGGGTTATTCGGGACTTAGTTTCTTCCGCTGTTATATGCTTATATGCTTATATTATTCATGCTTTATTGTACATCCGTGCATTGAGCGTATTGCTCAGCCATTTTCCTTGTCATGTTCCCAAAATGGCAGGTACTCAGGGACGCTCATAGACTTTAAGCGTACGTGCATATGGACTGGAAGCTTTCTAGCCTTTCTTTACTTTATGCATTATTTATACTTTGATACTCTTTCCATGGACATTGTTTAGTCCTTTCATTTACAGTACTTATGTTTGTGTGTGATGAGCTTTACTTTTGGACTACCGATGTTTGATTCCGGTATTTCCTTTTTATGGTCATGTAATTTTTAGACATTTATCCTTGTATGCTTTGATGACACGCCATAATTACGCGTGACATTCCATTTTTCAAAATGGGGTGTTACAATTATGGTATCAGAGCCAAGGCTTCGACCTGTAGGCTCTCAAAACATGACCTGTGATTACTGGGTAGTCACTATGGTCTTCCTAGAACTGACAGTCGGTTTTCATGCATTCATCATTTTCATGCATACATATATATGTCATTGTCGCAGGTTTATGACTAAGTAACGGTTGGTACAGGACTGGCCCTATTTAGTCGCATGTGTTTTATCGAAACTTTTAAATTTGGGACCGACACATAGGCGTCCCCTCGCCATGTCTTTTATTTTGGGTGAACTGACCATAGGCGTTCACTCTCGAGCATATAAAAGTTTTCATAAAACTGCATCATGCATTCATATACAAATTATTTGCCATAAAATTTTTCTCTTGATTTATTGGTATAATTTTTTTCATGTATATATATATTTTATGTTTTGATCTGTTTAATCATATGTTTTATGTTATACTGTCAGATGGTTCTCACACACGAGCAGGAACAACTCAATGCAGCAATCCAAGCTGCAATGCAAGCTTTGCTTCCTCAACTGAGGTATGACATCAGGGCTGAGGTTCAGGCTGCCAACAATCAGCAGCAAAACCAAGCACCTCCTGCTCCTCCTCCTCTAGAGACATTGGCAATATGGCTGGAGAGATTCAACAAGCTCCGTCCTCGAGCTTTCGAGAGAACAGATAGCCCTAGTGAAGCTGAAAGTTGTTTGGCTCACATCGAGAAGATCTTCGATGCTATGGGTTGTGACCCCGTGTTCAAGGCAAGGTTGGCATGTTACCGGTTCGAAGGCGATGTGTTAAATTGGTGGCTAGCATTGAAGCAGTCTGAGGGAGGTGATAATTGGGTGGCTGGTTTGAGATGGGCTCAGTTCAGAGATAGGGTGATGGAGCAGTTCTTTCCCAAGGCTGAGCAAGATAAGCTTAAGAGGGAGTACCATGGGATCCGACAGAGAGCTGGGGAGAATAGCAACGAGTTCATGCAGTGCTTTCTCCGCCTAGCTGGTTTCCTTGGTGCAGCGGCAGGTACTCCTGAAGAGCAGGCACACCACTTTAGGTGGGCTCTTCGCACATCGGTCGCAAACAACTTGGTGTGTGCTACGTTCAACACAGTAGCACAAGTAGTCGATGCGACACGTAAGCTGGAGATGCTGCATGAGAGAGATGAGTTCGGGGAAGCTGAGAAACCCGACAAGAGGTAAAAATTTGTATTCAAGCGGTGACCAGTCCGTATTCTTTCTATATATGTTAGTTATTCATCTCTTTAAATTGTATCTTCCAGGCAGAAAACTGGGGACCTGTCTCAGCCAGCTACTCAGCAGCAGCCTAATCAGCCCAAGGGAAACGGTCAGACTAACGACCGTTCTGCTACGGATAGGCGTGGCGGTAATGATAATTACCGTAACAACGGTGGACACTCCAACGGCAGCAGGTCCTAATACTTACGCATTATCTTATGATTTCTTGTTATAACTCATAATTCTGACACTTTAGCAAACCTTCTATCAGGAACCATGGAAACGGTAGGGACCAGAACCAGAGAGGTTCACAGCCTAGCCGTCCAGCTATCACTGGTATTCAATCTTACGATCTTTCGCATTGTCCTTTGTACCCTATTATCATGTCTCATGTAAAATGTTTATCAGGTCCTCAGCCAGCCAGAGCACCTGCTGGAGGATATACTCATCTTCTTTGCTCTACTTGCCACCGTAGGCACCCAGGGCCATGTCGTCGTGACACCGACGCATGCTTCAAGTGTGGTCTTCCTGGCCATCGCATGAAGGATTGTCGTAAGGACGAAATGGAGGGCACATCGGGACATGCTGATACCAAGCCGTCTCCAACCACTGGACGTGTCTACACGACATCTCGAGATCAGGCCAACAAGTCTACAGGTACCATCACTGGAATCTTGTATATGTATGGTCAAGCTGCGTGTGTTCTATTTGATACGGGTGCTACTCACTCGGTCATTTCTACTGCTTATGCTAAGAACATTAGGATGCTCCCCATGCCACTAGATAATAGACTCAGTATTTCCACGCCCTTGAGGGACTCTGTATTAATCACCCATGTATACAAGAGTCTTCCCCTAGAATTTGATGATAAGGTTCGTCCTGTTGATGCACTTCCGCTGGACATGAATGACTTTGACATGATTTTGGGCATGGATTGGCTATCCAAGCATCATGCTACCATCGACTGCTATTCATATCGAGTCATCTTCGGTGATGTTAATGGGCCAGAGTACATTCACAATGGGTTCGTACCCGGAAGGTATGTACAAATCATATCTACCCTGCAAGCACGCGCACTGCTGTCACATAGCTGCGGGGGTTATCTAGCTACGGATCAACCAATAGTGTCGGAATTCCAAGATGTATTTCCAGAAGAACTTCCAGGCATACCACCTGCACGAGAAGTGGAATTCAATATCGAGCTTATTCCAGGAGCTGAACCGATTTCCAAAGCTCCTTATCGCATGGCTCCCATAGAGTTAAAGGAGTTGAAGGATCAACTACAAGAACTTCTAGAACGAGGTTTCATTCAACCGAGCGCATCTCCATGGGGCGCACCGGTCTTATTTGTTAAGAAGAAGGACGGCAGTATGCGTCTTTGCATAGACTATCGCGAGCTCAACAAAACTACTATCAGGAATAGGTATCCACTGCCGCGCATAGACGATCTGGTTGACCAACTCCAAGGGGCCAAACACTTCTCCAAGATTGATCTTAGGTCAGGCTATCATCAACTACGGGTTAAGGAGCAGGACATCGCCAAGACTGCTTTTTGTACCCGTTATGGCCACTACGAATTCGTAGTCATGCCATTCGGCCTGACAAATGCTCCAGCAGTGTTCATGGATTTGATGAACAGAATCTTCCACGAATTTTTGGACAAGTTCGTCATTGTCTTCATCGATGACATCCTGATTTTCTCAAAGTTCAAGGAGGAACACGAAGACCATCTTCGTACAGTACTACAGATTCTTCGCTAGAAGCAGCTGTATACTAAATTCTCCAAGTGTGAGTTCTGGTTAGACAAGGTTGCATTCTTAGGTCACATTGTATCAGCAGAAGGAATCACTATGGATCCAGCGAAGGTTGAGGTTATTAATAAGTGGCCGAGGCCGACATCAGCGACTGAAGTCCGTAGTTTCTTAGGCTTAGCTGGCTATTACCGTAGGTTCATGGAGAACTTTTCCCGCTTAGCACTACCATTGACCAAACTAATGCGAAAAGGGGAGAAATTCGTCTAGACTGAAGAACGAGAGAAGAGCTTTGAAGACCTGAAGCAGAAGCTAGTATCTGCACCTATTCTTACTCTCCCATCTGGTACGGGTGGATTTCAAATCTACAGTGATGCATCAGGGAAGGGACTTGGTTGTGTTCTCATGCAACATGGGAAAGTGATCGCGTACGCTTCACGGCAGCTTAAGCCTTATGAAGAAAATTACCCTACGCATGACTTGGAACTTGCTGTAGCCTTGTTTGTATTGAAGATATGGAGGCACTACTTATATGGAGAATCATGTGACATTTTCACGGACCACAAGAGCTTGAAGTATATCTTCACTCAGCGTGAATTGAACATGAGGCAGAGGAGATGGTTAGAGCTGTTGATGGATTATGACATTAATCTGCAGTATCATCCCAGAAAGGCGAATGTAGTAGCAGATGCACTTAGCAGGAAGTCCGGAATGATCAACGGCATTAAGATTGAGGAGGAAATCATAAGGGACTTGGAGCGACTAGACATAGAGATCATGGTACGTGGCCAGCACGGTTACTAGCTAATCTTAGAGTAGAACCCGAGTTACTCTCTAGGATCAAGGAAGCTCAGAAAGATGATGGAGAAATCTGGGCGATAGTTCAGAATTTAGAGAAGCAGACGGAATTCAGAATAGATGCAGATGGTATCGTATGGCAAGGCATGAGACTTTGTGTCCCTGATGATCAAGAACTCCGGGAAGCCTTGTTAGTTGAAGCTCATAGCTCCCCATTCTCTATACATCCTGGTTCGACTAAGATGTACCATGACATCAAGCAGTACTTTTGGTGGAGTGGTATGAAACAGGATGTTGCCACTTACGTCTCCAAATGTCTTACCTGCCAGCAGGTTAAGATCGAGCATCAGCGATCTGGCGGTCTCCTTCAACCGTTAGATATTCCAGAGTGGAAGTGGGACAAAATCACCATGGATTTTGTTACGAGTCTTCCGCCAACCAAGAGGAAGCACGATGCAATTTGGGTTATCGTAGATCGACTTACCAAATCAGCTCATTTCTTACCGATCCGCAAGGAAGATTCTGTGACAATCCGTCAATTTATGGTCGATATTTTATTCTCAAATATTTATTTGAAAATATTATTTTATGAACTCACTTATTTTGGGAAGAAATTTGGATTTACGTCTTGGAGTAGCATCGACTACGTCTAAACCGGAGGATTCAACGTTACGTGCTTACGTTTACATACACCGTCTTTGGTGACAGTCCGACAATTCAGAAAATAAATTTATCCATGAATATTATTTTGGAGTTTTAAATTTGTGTTAGTTCATAAACTCACAAATTTACGAGAAGAGATTAGGACTTACGATTTTATTTTAACGTCTTTTACGACTAAACCGGAAACCCTAGGATTACGTATTTACGTTTTCGAACTCCGTTTTTGATGAAACAATTTTTATTGTATTCGTTTTGTGACGTTGATTCATAATTTATAAAAACATTTTTCGTAAAACGACCCGAGGGCACGCAAATCGAGGAAACTAGAATCGAGGAGTACCCGTAAATAAATAGGGATGAGACAAGTGGGACACTTGTCCCACCCCCAAAACCGGCCACAACTAGCTACTTAACACCATGAGGTGTCAAGAGTAGCTAACAAGCCTTACACATGTCTTAAGCTTAAACATTAAGCTACCTTACAACAAAACCACTTGCCATTTACCATTTCTTTCATTTTCACCATGTAATACCACTCAAAATCCTCTCTACCCTCTCTCTAGTTCGTCCCATATCTCTCAAAAACATCCATCATTGATCAAAATTCAACCACAAATCCTATGTTATTTACATATATGTTGAAGCCCTCTTGAAACCCTATAGATTGGTGGTGCTTATAACATCCAAGGAGGAGTTTTCATAGTGTCTTGAGGCTGATTTTCCACAAGGAGTTCATGGAGCATGGTGGTCTTGAAAATGGTCATGGATATCCACAAGTTTCTCCATCAAAAATCCATGTTTTGATCAACCTACATCATCATGGTGGTATAAAGATTGTCCTCCTCAACTTCTTGTTATTTTGATTGTGTAAACATGTATTTTATTTCCTATTGTATATGTATATGATGATTATATGATGATAAAAATGTTATGAGGGGATTTGGTGTTGATAAATATGATTAAAAAGGTGAAAAACTATAAGAAACAAGGATAAAATCTTGGTTAAATTTGATGGCTGTATAAAACAGTAAAGAAACATGTTATGAACTGATAAAATGATGAAGTAGAATGGATTTACAGTAAGCTATGAGTCTTGTACACATGTGAGAGTTGGCCATGCAATGGAATCAAAATAATGAGTGAGATATGATCAAAACAAGTTTAGGGTATAAATCTGAGGTTACTGTTTTGGACGATTTTTAGAAAATACTTAAATGATGATTCAACAGTAGCTATAGAAGAGTTAAATGTATCAAATATCATGTAGTTTATGTGATAAAAATTTGAGCTTCTATCTCCATGTAGAACTCAAGATATGACAGTTTTGGTGAATGTGAAGATAAAAATTAGATTTTTGGAAATTAAAGAATAATACTATTATATAAGCACTCAAATTTTAATAGTATAAATTATAATTAAAACCCACTAACTCATGAATTTTATTTATAAAAATATGTACAATGATAAATAAGTGGACATTTTATAAAAATATTAACTTGTTATGTTTTATAAGATATAAAACTATAAACATGATTTTTACGACTTTTTCGGCTATTGCCGTAAAATTAACGTTTTTGTTAAATAAAACTTAGATGGTTGGACCCGTCTAATGAAAACTTTACAAAACTTATATACTGATATATAGACATGTATAACAAGTAAAAACCGATAAAACCCGAACTATAGGACATACGGACGTTAACGGACTAAATTAACGTTATTGGACTAATAATACAACAAAAATGGACTAAAACACTTATAAACTTATCATTTGGGCTTAACCCATTTAGGCCCAACTTGTAAAGTGTAGATACTGATAATGTAAGTATAACAATGATTAATACAAGTTAAGAACTTATAATAGGCTTATTGGACCTAAAACACGTAAATAGGTAAAACGAGAAAACTAGTATAAAAGTTATCGACACATAACTCTAAAATGAGTAAACGAGAATATGTAAACCCACTTGATCATCATATATATATATAATCATCATATGTATACATAATTGATATTTTTATAAAGTCATTGGACAAACGTCTAAGACCGATTATTATTTATATAGGTTTCCGTGATTGAAGCACGTACCGTACGTCTGAATTGCCGATAACCCGCCTTCCCACATCAACGTGAGTTCATAGCCTCGCACTCTTTTAAATGTTTTTATAAATGTTTTATAAACCCGCGAGGGAGATAACATGTTAGTTTTTATAAAATTAGGACACCATTTGTCCCGATTGTTTGTTTATTGATTTTGGACCCGAATGATTGAATGACCCGATTGTATGACCCGATAAATGATTAAAGGACCCGATAGATGAAATGAAATGGATTATTAAAGTTAGGTTATGTCACTAAAAGTCCCATTAGCATGAATTGTGAACTACCGGGATTTGGTAGACGCTTATGCATTTAATAGTACTATTTGGGGACGATCACCCCAGTTCGCGCCTTGACGGTTGATCTCCGTCGTGCCACATTGATTGGTAAGCGAATTTATGTATGAGAAGATTTCTGATATGAGTGTTTTTACTCATATCATTAGTAGCTTAAAACATTGAAATATTGCACATATTATATCAAATATGCCTTGTATATGTTTGTTTTCGTTTCATGTGTGTAGGTACCAAAGTTCGCGAAAAACCGACAAAAACCGACACGAGATTGATAAAAAAGATCGAGGAAGCCAAAAGTCAAGTCGATTCTATTTACGGACTCAAGTATTTGGTTAAGTGGGTCCCACTTTTGGTTATTGGGCCAAAAAAGCCCAATAATGGATTTATGATTTCACTTTGTAACCACTAGATCATTACAAGCCCATTATACCATCTTTTACATGTGACGTTTAAGCTATTAGACCAAAAGCCCATTGATTTGAAAGTAAATTTATGAGACGTAAATTAATGGGCTTATAAACCCATTTAGGGCATTGAACAAAAGGAACGGTGTGCAAGTTTATAAGATTCTTGGTCAACACAAAATGGTCAAAGAAAACAAATAAATAAAAGGAAGAGAAAAAGGGGTCGACTGAAGAAATAAATGGGGAAGAACTCCACCATATCAAGAACCCTAGAAAAAAGGGTGTTTCTTCAATAACCAAGCGAGTGGCTTCCACTCGAGTCTAATCAGAACAATAAGGAATACTGGGCGCGTGTAATCAAAGAGATTCCAAGCACCAAGCTCCACGTGGAGCTTAGATTCGTCACCAAAAGGCCTCTCATTGGTCCATTTCCTTCCATCTACCAAGAGAACCAATCACCATCCTCCACCTCAGCAGCAAAGAAGCACAAATTCGTCCACGTTGGCGATCCAAGTGAAGGTGAGCACATATGAGCCCTTTGATCTTAACTGACAGGAGAGAGATGATGAAGAGATGATCCAATGGCCACAAACCACTCTTCTTCAACAACCCAAACCCCTCGCCTAGCCTATAAATACCCCCCCAAAAATCAGTAATGGCATCCCTTTTTCTTTCTTTAGTGTTATGATGTTAGTTTTAATTTAGGATTGTAATTTCTTTTTTACAAAAGTTGTAATGAATCTTTGATTTAATAAAAGTTTGTTTTTAGTATTATTAATCTTTCAATTATCGTTATTTTTACTGTGTTTGAAATCTTATAATCTGAATTTTTAACTCGTTATAACCTAGTTGTTATATAAGCTTATCCCATAGCTTGTATTGATGATTAAGTGAGATTAGGGATAAACGCTTAATCCCACTGATTAAGTTTAAAAGAAGCTGCTAGTTCAGTTTTTATGTTTATGGTACGATGATTCTAGTCTGGTGATTCATCGATTTATGGTTCGTGGTTTAATGGTGGGTCGATTTGTATGTTCGTGATTCGCGTGGTGGTTCAAGATTTGGTGTCGATTTAGATAAGTCAGCTCAGCGCTCGACTTCGACATCAAAGGATATCGTCATTCATAATGGTTAAGCGCAAGTTAATTTTTATAAATTCTTAGTATAAATTGATTTTTAGTTTATGTTAATCTGTTTGATATCGCTGTGGTTAAATTTTACTCGGCTGTTCTATTAGGTTGTGCTATAGATGTTGCATGATTATAAGTGTTGAATGAACTCTGCTTTGCTGCCTTTTAACTGTCGTAATTTGTCTTTGCACCTGCTGTGAGTCGTTGCAGTATGTTAATCATATAGTTATTGTATGATCTACAACGCGTATTTACTGTGATTTGTTACAATTTGTAGGCTGACAGAAGGTTGTAGGCTAGAAATGTACTTGAAAACTGATTGTTTAAGAGTAGCTGCCATGTCTTTTTAATGATTGAATAAGTTAGTTAACAGTGGATTTAAGTGTGTTGTTTAATTAAGATTTGTTAATTTGTGTTGTGCTTTTGATCTTTAATTTTAGTAGGTGTAAAGAAGTAGTAATTCTGCTTACTTTGATTGTTATAAGTTAGTAGTTTACTGAGTTAAAGAAAACGTATGCTCCTGAAATAATATTTGAGGTTGCAAAGTTTAACTAGCATAATCGAGTGTTACATTTTAATTCTTCTTTTATGTCACAGTGTGTTAAGCTGATGGATGTTTCGGGTTTCCTTCTTTTAAAAAATGAATTGCCTGCTGTTATGCATTGAGGATATAACTGTATTGATTTTTAGAAGTTATGGTTTTTGATAATGTAAATTTACTTTGTTATGATGGATTCATGATAGCTACATGTAACGGTTTAATTATATAGGCGATTTAATTAGATAGGCCGTTATTTAGTTCTAGCTTTCAATATTTGTTGTAGACGCGTTCGCTGTGTTTATTGTTGCTGATCTTGACCTGCAGACTCGAACAAGGGGTGTTTGGGTCTGTATCTCTGTCAACCTGCTGGTGCAGGGGTGTTTGGGACTGTATCATACAAGGTTAACTGTGAATTAAAAAATAATAATAAGGAAACATTGCGCCTGCCGAGGATTGAACCCACATCCTTCAGGGTATAAGACAACGTTTCGCCCAACTGTGCTAGCGCTTAATTTGTTATTAACTTGCATTTAAATATTTATATTAGGTAACAGGTTTAGATTTAAATGCTATAATAAAAAAAAGGTCCTTTCCAAGAATTGAACTCTTGACCTGAAGCAAGAGAGTTAAATGACACAACCAATTGTGCTACATTCCTTTTGTGTTAACCCTTGCATTTACTCATAAATAAATGGTAATCAGTTGGAACTAACTTATATATGATCTATTTTAGTGTAATTGTTTAAAACATTTTTTTTTTCAAACTCTTTTATACAAGATATACGTTTTTTTTTCTTAAATCGTTTTTTTTGTTACTTCTATTAAATTAGATTACTTTAAATAAATTAGTCATTTAGTTAGAAAATTAATAATTGAAAATTAGTATTAGAATTTAGTTTTCTTTAATTCATTTTAAATATTTAAATTTACAATAAGTAATTAAGGAAATTAATAAGTTGATAGAAATATTCTTAGGTCTCTTTCGATTTCAATACGCGATTCACGTAGTTTGCATTTTTAGCTTCGTCATTAAATTTTTAAAACATAAGAGTTTAAATAGATCGATTTTTGAATTAAATTTAGGTTACGATTCATGCACTTTAATAAAAACGTAGGATTTTTAGAAAACGTCATCAAACCAAAAACTAATTCAAATCGATTGTCCAAATCAAAACAAAACGTCTCAAATTCATAAGATCTTCGTGTACAACGAACTTGGTTCACTCACGTGTTTAATCGTATCCGTCTTTGACTTATTTTTGGTTAATTACTTTTTCCTAAAGGTAATTACCTAAATTTGTCCTATAACGTATATGTGTTAATCCACGACACATCAAAAATTTTGGCGCCGCTGCCGGGGATCTTGTGTACGATTCGTCTTTGTGGAGGTTTGTTGATCGTTGATTTGAAGATCCTTTCCGTCCTCGGAAAGTTTTGTTATTTTCTTATTAAGTATCGTTTTTATGAAAAATACCAAAAATAATCTTCTTAATCCTCTATCATGTTTAATTCTTTTTCTCCTCACCCTCTAAATTTTAATTCTTCCTTCGTCGATTGTGAAGGGTGTGGAGAACCGTTATATGGTTTTTTACCATGTCGGTGGTGCACGTGTGAGCGTTGTGGAAATGACTTACGTCACGATATACGTGTTGGATTTTGTCCTTATTGTAATGAGATTACTTCATGTGGAAATCCGAATTTTTCGAATAATTCTCTCGATTTCAATCCACCTCCACACCCTACATACGAGACACCCTCGTGTGAGTTTTGTGGGAACGATTCTCATTTTGGCAATGATTGTTCGCATCGATTCTCGCTTAATTACGAGCAAGAACCGAGCTACAATCAAAACTTTAATGATAATTGTTATCCACAAGATTTACCGAGTTTATCACAACAATATCTTTGTTGTGAGTATTGTGGAGGACCTCACGAGAGTTTTTGTTGTCAACCGAGAGATCAAAATTTTTATGAGCCTAATCCTTGCTATAATTCGATTCCTTCCGGTTTTGACCAATCTCCACAATCTTCTTTCGATATAGAACGAGCTCAAGCGGAAGCAAAATCTCTTGCTAATCGTGAACTCGAGCGTTTACTTCTTTTTGATGATGACGAGGATAGTTCTATTTCTTTGAGAGATCTTATTGCTCTTCATCCTTCGTCTAGTGCTATCGTTTGTCCTATTCGTATCTTGGAGTCCGAGGATTCTCCCATCCTAGATGATGAGGAAATCTCTCATGACATCACCACTCCTATTCTTGATTCTTCCATCGAGGAACCCGAAAATTCTCTAAGCAAGGGGGACGAACATATTAGCACCATTCTTGTCCAAAACCCAAGAGAGTTTGACGGTATTTCCAATGAGATGTGTGATTTGCCACATAGTGATGACTCTACTTCTTCCATTCACTTTGATATTTTCTCCAATTCTAATGATGAAAATTGTGATGGAAATGAAGATTTTGAGAATGATTCGACTTCTAGTGAATTTTCTAATGAGGAGTTCTCTGATGAACTTTCTTATAAAGATGACATTCACGACTCGGATTTTGAGGGGTTCGCCGATGAACCTACTCTTCTTCACCCATTTCCACCGGGAAATGAGGATGATAGTGATCCGATTTTTGAGAGGTTCACTTTTGAACTTGCTCCTTTAGACCCATTTCCATCGGGAAATGAGGTTGATTTGACTATTCCGATCCTCGAGAAGTTCTCCGATGAACTTACTCATTTAGATGTAGAAGACGTGGTTCTTTGTGAGAAGTTATCAAACGTCTATCTTCTCATTTCTAGGATCGAGGCTTTAAATTCTAAGACTATTAGAAAGTTTTTCTCTCCATCTCCTATTCCCGTTGAGGATAGTGATCCGCTTATGGAGGATATTGACACTTTTCTTGCTTCTCAAGATTCGATACCACCGGGTGTTGATGATATCGACCCGGAGGGGGACGCTCTCTTTTTAGAGAATTTACTTGATGATGAGTTCGTCCCAAGTCCTCCTCCCACCCACTTTGACCTTAATGTGCGGGTTTTTCATGTGTCTCATATTGAGTACCATGAACCCATTGATCACATTTCTAAGGGTGAAATGGTCGTTAAAGCTAATAATGTTCATTCCACTATGGATGAGACTTTTGTCCCACCATTACCATGTGCTTTCTATGATCATGGATTAGCATGGGGGGACGACACCGTGTTATCCTTTTCTTTCTCCACCGAGGACGAGGTATTTGATCCCGGAATCGTCGATTTAGGGAAATCTCGGCCTTTCACCGATGCAATAATTGAAAGATTTTTCTATCATTTTGGTGCGAGTTTATCTCGTGGAGCATGCTACATCCATACCATAGTTTGTGACTACCCTCTCTTGTTAGAGATTCGTGTTAGAGTTTTATCCTTTCGTTTGTCATCTGACAACGAGGATGAAATCTTTGACCCCGGCATCGTGCTTTATTATGGATTTTACTCCAATATGCCGGTTTGCACCACTTTCCCTAAGGACCAATGAATGCGGGGATCGAGTCGAGCTCATGACTCGGTGAACAAAAACGAGGTGCCTTGTGGGGGAGTCCCATACATTCTATCTTCTTTCTATTTTCTAACACCTAATAAGGCTTGATCTTTCAAGCTCGTGCTCGTGTTTTGTTGTGTTGTGATCTTAGGTACGACCCTAATATTTGAAGACTCTCGTGTTCGGTTTTTGCCGGTCCACTTGATCTTCCATGCTTTGAATGCCAAAAGGGGCACACTTTCTTTACCCTTGATTTTTATCGACTAACGTTTTTCTTAAGGCATAATTAATAAACGGCTTATAGATTTGCGTGCTCTTTCCATGCTAGGAGATTGCATTAGACTCTTCGTGTCTTAGCAAGGGGGTGTCACTCGTGAGCTAAGAAACATTGAGGACAATGTTTGGTTTTAGCATGGGGGAGTCAATCGATATAATCGCTTGCAATTGCTTTTGTCGTGTCCAAACGTGGTTTTTCTCATTTTTCAATAAAATTTTAAAATTTTTAGTGTAATTTTTAAGTTTTAATAAGTAAAATAAGTGTTTTTGACACGAATGTAAGTTTTCAATAAGAATAGTTTTTGACTCGACTCGGTTTTTAACCTTAGCTTTTCCTTAACGTATTTGAATTAAGTTTTGCTAGGCTATTATATAGGGAGCTTTAAAATGCGAAAGTCTTAATTCATACGAGTTAAGAACAAGAACTTTTCGCAAGCTCCTATAATTGATCCTAGAAAGTCGTTTATCAAGGGAACTTTAAAACGCAAATTCTAAAACTTGCAAAAGTTTAAGAAGATGCAAGATCCTATAGATGACTTGAAAACCCAAAACTTTGATTTAATAGGCTAAGTATCCATTGATTTCATTTTTGGAATTTTACAATATGGAGAACAAGAGATGATAGAGCCAATTATAAGTGTGGTATTCTTTCGGGAATTTATGTGAGTTAATTATGAGCCTATTCTCCCATCACTTGTTAATAAATTTAATTGCAATAAATAATGTTGAACGATTTGAAAAGTTACTTAGCTTCTAGCCCAAGATCGTTTAGAAGTTGCTCGGTAAGGATTAGAGTTCATAGCCAAGGCATAACTTATTGAAGCGGGATGCGAAGATTGGCAAGTCCAAAAAGGTCCTAACAAGACATGAGGGCTATGTTTTATTGCTAAAGATCTCAAGTGATGTGAAGACTCATTTATCAAAAATCAATATGAAGGATCGAGACACACGACGAAAAGCAAAATGCTCCCAAAAAGTCATGGAGAAGTCTATCCAAAAAGACCAAAAATAAGGTATGAGGATAAATGAAGCCAAGTCCAAAAAGGAGGCGGATCGTTGTTAATCAAAATCCCAAGTAAAGATTGGAGAAAAATGAAGAAGTCGTGGTCCAAGTATGAATCTCTCAAAAATTCAAGTGAAGAAATATTATGAAGAGAAGACCATTATTTCGTGAACGTCTCTCAAGGTTGGAAGTATTAAGTCATTGCCAAATATCGGTCCGAGAAAGGTCTCAAATCGCGAAACAAGTTATGCCAAGATATGAACTTTATGAAGTCCCGAGAAGCAGTTTTAAAAGATTTTGTCCTTTAGCTAACTATTGATTAAATCGTTCACTTTATTTTCGGCCTAATAAATTATCGAAATAAGTCAACAATGCATCTTCGTGATCATTTAGGACAACAATAAAATATAAGAGAAACAATTAGGAATAAGGGAGTCTAAGTGAATAATTGGCCCACATGAATTCGTGTTTGTCTACCAACTTATAATAACAATGATCTTGTTTTTGCACTTGGCATGGAAAAGTGAAAAGTCGGGGACGATGAATCTATTTGAGCTTTTATGATCTTTAAAGTTATTTTATGTCTTTGCAAAATAAAAGTCTAAAGTTGAATAAATGATGTAGTCATAGTTTTATTTTATCATTGCGTGAGGACACGACAATTGCTTAGCATGGGGGAATTTGATATGAGTGTTTTTACTCATATCATTAGTAGCTTAAAACATTGAAATATTGCACATATTATATCAAATATGCCTTGTATATGTTTGTTTTCGTTTCATGTGTGTAGGTACCAAAGTTCGCGAAAAACCGACAAAAACCGACACGAGATTGATAAAAAAGATCGAGGAAGCCAAAAGTCAAGTCGATTCTATTTACGGACTCAAGTATTTGGTTAAGTGGGTCCCACTTTTGGTTATTGGGCCAAAAAAGCCCAATAATGGATTTATGATTTCACTTTGTAACCACTAGATCATTACAAGCCCATTATACCATCTTTTACATGTGACGTTTAAGCTATTAGACCAAAAGCCCATTGATTTGAAAGTAAATTTATGAGACGTAAATTAATGGGCTTATAAACCCATTTAGGGCATTGAACAAAAGGAACGGTGTGCAAGTTTATAAGATTCTTGGTCAACACAAAATGGTCAAAGAAAACAAATAAATAAAAGGAAGAGAAAAAGGGGTCGACTGAAGAAATAAATGGGGAAGAACTCCACCATATCAAGAACCCTAGAAAAAAGGGTGTTTCTTCAATAACCAAGCGAGTGGCTTCCACTCGAGTCTAATCAGAACAATAAGGAATACTGGGCGCGTGTAATCAAAGAGATTCCAAGCACCAAGCTCCACGTGGAGCTTAGATTCGTCACCAAAAGGCCTCTCATTGGTCCATTTCCTGCCATCTACCAAGAGAACCAATCACCATCCTCCACCTCAGCAGCAAAGAAGCACAAATTCGTCCACGTTGGCGATCCAAGTGAAGGTGAGCACATATGAGCCCTTTGATCTTAACTGACAGGAGAGAGATGATGAAGAGATGATCCAATGGCCACAAACCACTCTTCTTCAACAACCCAAACCCCTCGCCTAGCCTATAAATACCCCCCCAAAAATCAGTAATGGCATCCCTTTTTCTTTCTTTAGTGTTATGATGTTAGTTTTAATTTAGGATTGTAATTTCTTTTTTACAAAAGTTGTAATGAATCTTTGATTTAATAAAAGTTTGTTTTTAGTATTATTAATCTTTCAATTATCGTTATTTTTACTGTGTTTGAAATCTTATAATCTGAATTTTTAACTCGTTATAACCTAGTTGTTATATAAGCTTATCCCATAGCTTGTATTGATGATTAAGTGAGATTAGGGATAAACGCTTAATCCCACTGATTAAGTTTAAAAGAAGCTGCTAGTTCAGTTTTTATGTTTATGGTACGATGATTCTAGTCTGGTGATTCATCGATTTATGGTTCGTGGTTTAATGGTGGGTCGATTTGTATGTTCGTGATTCGCGTGGTGGTTCAAGATTTGGTGTCGATTTAGATAAGTCAGCTCAGCGCTCGACTTCGACATCAAAGGATATCGTCATTCATAATGGTTAAGCGCAAGTTAATTTTTATAAATTCTTAGTATAAATTGATTTTTAGTTTATGTTAATCTGTTTGATATCGCTGTGGTTAAATTTTACTCGGCTGTTCTATTAGGTTGTGCTATAGATGTTGCATGATTATAAGTGTTGAATGAACTCTGCTTTGCTGCCTTTTAACTGTCGTAATTTGTCTTTGCACCTGCTGTGAGTCGTTGCAGTATGTTAATCATATAGTTATTGTATGATCTACAACGCGTATTTACTGTGATTTGTTACAATTTGTAGGCTGACAGAAGGTTGTAGGCTAGAAATGTACTTGAAAACTGATTGTTTAAGAGTAGCTGCCATGTCTTTTTAATGATTGAATAAGTTAGTTAACAGTGGATTTAAGTGTGTTGTTTAATTAAGATTTGTTAATTTGTGTTGTGCTTTTGATCTTTAATTTTAGTAGGTGTAAAGAAGTAGTAATTCTGCTTACTTTGATTGTTATAAGTTAGTAGTTTACTGAGTTAAAGAAAACGTATGCTCCTGAAATAATATTTGAGGTTGCAAAGTTTAACTAGCATAATCGAGTGTTACATTTTAATTCTTCTTTTATGTCACAGTGTGTTAAGCTGATGGATGTTTCGGGTTTCCTTCTTTTAAAAAATGAATTGCCTGCTGTTATGCATTGAGGATATAACTGTATTGATTTTTAGAAGTTATGGTTTTTGATAATGTAAATTTACTTTGTTATGATGGATTCATGATAGCTACATGTAACGGTTTAATTATATAGGCGATTTAATTAGATAGGCCGTTATTTAGTTCTAGCTTTCAATATTTGTTGTAGACGCGTTCGCTGTGTTTATTGTTGCTGATCTTGACCTGCAGACTCGAACAAGGGGTGTTTGGGTCTGTATCTCTGTCAACCTGCTGGTGCAGGGGTGTTTGGGACTGTATCATACAAGGTTAACTGTGAATTAAAAAATAATAATAAGGAAACATTGCGCCTGCCGAGGATTGAACCCACATCCTTCAGGGTATAAGACAACGTTTCGCCCAACTGTGCTAGCGCTTAATTTGTTATTAACTTGCATTTAAATATTTATATTAGGTAACAGGTTTAGATTTAAATGCTATAATAAAAAAAAGGTCCTTTCCAAGAATTGAACTCTTGACCTGAAGCAAGAGAGTTAAATGACACAACCAATTGTGCTACATTCCTTTTGTGTTAACCCTTGCATTTACTCATAAATAAATGGTAATCAGTTGGAACTAACTTATATATGATCTATTTTAGTGTAATTGTTTAAAACATTTTTTTTTTCAAACTCTTTTATACAAGATATACGTTTTTTTTTCTTAAATCGTTTTTTTTGTTACTTCTATTAAATTAGATTACTTTAAATAAATTAGTCATTTAGTTAGAAAATTAATAATTGAAAATTAGTATTATAATTTAGTTTTCTTTAATTCATTTTAAATATTTAAATTTACAATAAGTAATTAAGGAAATTAATAAGTTGATAGAAATATTCTTAGGTCTCTTTCGATTTCAATACGCGATTCACGTAGTTTGCATTTTTAGCTTCGTCATTAAATTTTTAAAACATAAGAGTTTAAATAGATCGATTTTTGAATTAAATTTAGGTTACGATTCATGCACTTTAATAAAAACGTAGGATTTTTAGAAAACGTCATCAAACCAAAAACTAATTCAAATCGATTGTCCAAATCAAAACAAAACGTCTCAAATTCATAAGATCTTCGTGTACAACGAACTTGGTTCACTCACGTGTTTAATCGTATCCGTCTTTGACTTATTTTTGGTTAATTACTTTTTCCTAAAGGTAATTACCTAAATTTGTCCTATAACGTATATGTGTTAATCCACGACACATCAATTTCCATAGCGTGACCTTTGTGACGACACGCTACTTTAGATGGGCAAAATTGGTATCGGGTTAGCTACCCGTTGTTGGTTTAGTAAGGTAACAATGTCATGCGGCTTATAATAATCCAAAACTAACGAAATACTATTGTACGCTCCGAATTACGATGTATTGCCTGACTAGCAATACGGGGTCATACTATTGATATTATGTTCGTGTTTTGGTTTTCATAACCATATTCATATAACGGTTTTTATTTTCATACAACGTTATAAGACGTATTGTATGATATTTTTGCGACATTGGCTCGTATAATGATTTTTAAGGCAAATGCCTATATTATGATTTTCGATAAGGATTTGTATAAAACGACTTTGGCTATTTTATGGCCTATTAAAATGATTTGTACAAAATGATTTTCAGTAATAATTTTATACTGATATTATATTGATGGATTATATTTAACTCTATGAATTCACTCGGCGTTATCGCTGACCTTTTCTTTTAACATGTTTTATCTCAGGTACTTGAAGGTAATTCTCGGGAAGACGACAAGAATTCATGGCCCGCACTTAAACAATATTTTCCATTCAAACACTTTGTAAAACTTTGTATGAAATGTAATGACTTGGGACCGATGTAACTTTGATATTTATGAATGGAAATGCTTTATTAATAAACGACGCGATTTTTATGCGTTGTCTATGATGTGAGTAATGTGCTATCCCGTAACACCAACGAGTCTTCCGCTGTATTGAGTTGTATAAATTTGGGGGTGTTACAGATTCGGTCAGTAAACTCGCCGATACGTATAGAAGAGAGATCATGAGACTCCACGGTGCTCCATCCAGCATCGTCTCAGACAGAGATCCTCGATTCACTTCGCGATTTTGGAAGAGTCTGTAGAAAGCTTGGGGTACACAACTTAAGCTTAGCACGGCTTTTCATCCTCAAACAGACGGGCAGTCGGAGCGAACGATTCAGACATTGGAAGATATGTTGAGGTCATGTGCGTTGGAATGGACGGGCGATTGGGACGATTATATCTATTTGGTGGAGTTTTCATACAACAACAGTTGGCACGCAAGTATCAAGTGTGCTCCTTTCGAGATGTTGTATGGCAGAAAGTGTCGCGCCCCAATCTGCTGGTATCAGGTTGATGAGCGAACACTTGAAGGACCAGAGATCATAGAGATGACTAATGAGAGGGTCGCAGTAGCTAAGCAGAAACTGCAGGAAGCACGGTCACGTCAGAAGAGTTACGCCGATAAGCATCGTAGGGACATACATTTTAACGTAGGAGATCACGTCTTTCTTAAGGTTTCGCCGGCACATGGTGTTAGACGCTTGGGGTTAAAGGGAAGCCCAGTCCTCATTTCATCGGACCGTTTGATATCATTGAACGCGTCGGTGAAGTATCTTACCGGTTAGCGTTACCTCCGCAGCTTTCACATGTACACAATGTGTTTCATGTTTCCTTACTCAGAGGGTACCAGTATCATCCCCTTCACATGGTTCAGTATCCACTGGAACACATACGTGAAGATCTCACTTTCATAGAAGAACCCGAACGAGTTCTTGACAGACAAGAACGAGTCATGCGAAGGAAGACGATTCCATTAGTCAAAATCCTTTGGAGGGATCATACTGAGCGGGAAGCCACTTGGGAAACAAAGGATTCTATCCTGGCTTCTTACCCTCATTTCATATTTTGAATTCGGGTATGTTCTTCTTTTCTAGTTTACTTTATCTATAATTCGGGGACGAATTATTCTTTTTAGGGGGGAAGAGTTGTAAAACCCGCATGCTTTTACCATGAATAGTACCCTTTAGATCGTACGTACAAGATTATAACTTTCCTTTTATAGCATGTTTACATTCACGTATAAGAATTTTAAGTATTACGTACGTGTTAGCACACGATAAGTATTTATTACGTATGAACACACGATAATTATTCAAATAATAATTATAATCACGAACATGCGATCATGAAATCATGAACGTAATTTAATCGCGGGATAATATTATTTACGTATATATATTTATTACGAACACGAATAAATATATTAAGTCACGGTTAATAATTAATAAGAACACATAAAACACGAACACGATAAAACACGAACACACACTATAATATTTAGACTCGAGAAAAGTACGGGTTACCCCATGTGGGGCCCCTACCCGCGGCATATACAAAGACATGGGCCAAGCCCATGCAAAATTTACTAACAAGGGGTTAAGGGGTAAAACTTGTGTCATTATTCACAAAACAAGAAAATAACAAAAACCCTAAATCTTTTCTTCTTCCTTCTCTTAGGCCGCCGGATTTAAGACACCAAAAGGGGGTGTTCGGTTGATTTTCGATCTTGGAATTTTACAAGGATTCGTGTGTGTTCATCCTCATTTGTTTCACGTAATCGGTATAACCTTTTTAACCTTTTCTTTTATGTTTTGATTTAATGAATCACATAAAATCATGATGTATTTAAAAACTAATTAAAAACAATTATTAAAACATGTTAGTGATCATGGGGTAAATCAAAACAAGGGTTCTGGGGTGTTGTGTTTGTAGCCGACGCCTAACCGAGCCCTATAGGGGGTCTCGGCTTGGCTTATTACCCACCACCGAGACATATGGTCTCGGTATGGTGGTGGTGGTCCCACGGCAGCAGCCAAAACAAAGGGAAACCCCGACCTTGGTCGGGGTATGGTGTTGATTACGGGTCCGGTTCATGGTTTCTAGTCATGGGTCCGATTCATAGATTATTTTTAAGGTTTATGATTTTACTAGTTATGTTTTAAAATTAAATTAATAAAACATGACATGATTAATTTAATTAACATGACTTAGGTTATAAATTTAATTAATAGATCATGAATTTTAACCTAAGTATTTATATTTAATTAGACTTTATAATTAATTAATTATTAAAACCATGACTATAATTAATTAATTAACATGACTTAGGTTATATTATTAATAGTTAAAAATACATGTTTTAACCTAAGTATTTTAACTTTATTTAATTAAAAACATGATACATTTAATTAAATACTTTTAACCTATAGTTTATTTAATTTACATGTAATAATTAATAAACTATACTTTATAACTACATGACTTAGAATAATAATCAGAAAACACTTAAGCTTATATAATTAGCTTATTTAACCAGCTTATATCTATTTATAGAAACTTTCTATTTTTAGAAACTTATTTATTTAAGGCAGCTAATCTATTTATGGAAACTTTCTATTTTATAAACTTATCTATTTTAAGCAGTAATTCTATTTTTGGAAACTTTCTATCTTTGGAAACTTTCTATTTTTAGAAACTTTCTATTTTTGGAAACTTTCTATTTTTGAAAACTTTCTATTTTTGGTAACTTTCTCTTTTTGGAAACTTTCTATTTTAGGAAACCTGCTATTTTTAGAAAGTTACTTATTATTACACAGCAAGTATAATAATACATGAAATACAAGTAATACTTAATCAGAATAGACAGAATATAAGATAAACACAGTATAAAGCTTAAAACAGTAAAACATGACCTGAACATATAAAATAAGCTAAGACATGACATAAAACCAGTTACGTATTCAGTAATCAGATACTTATACACGTATGTATATATGTAGAATTAGTGATACCGAAGTAGGACTCTCTTCCGTTCGTCTTCTTCGTTCACTAGACATAAGGTACGCATTCCCGTCCTTTTAGTATGGACATTCTTTCCTTATTAGGATTCCCCGTATACAGCCAACTGTTTTCCCATAGTATAAGTTTATATGTTTGATTGCTTATGTTTAAGTAGAATACCTAAAGCCATATACAAGCATGACCAGTTTCACCTAGTTATGGAGGTACCATAACCATAACACTAGAGGCACTGGTGTTATGACTTCCCCACGGCGGAGTGATTGCTCGTGGCGTCCTTTCAGCTTTTGTCCATATTATTATATTTATCATGTGGGGCGTATGGGTGCATCCTAGTTACATGTTTTCAGCAGATTACTCAGTGTGAATGTGGTGTGTGCCTTACATCCTTCACAATGAGCTGATCCCTCCTACCCAAAACCAGTATATTAAATTAGAGGCAGCCCCTCTAATTTGCATGATGAGGTCACCCCTCCAAGTATTCATGCACGGTGGATTTTCATGACCTATATTTGCTAATGGTAAAATATGTTAAACATTTTTTACAAAATAAACATAAGGCTTTTCAAACTATAAAACCAGTTTTACTAAGACTTAACCGTGTTATTCGGGACTTAGTTTCTTCCGCTTTTATATGCTTATATGCTTATATGCTTATATTATTCATGCTTTATTGTACATCCGTGCACTGAGCGTATTGCTCAGCCGTTTTCCTTGTCATGTTCCCAAAATGGCAGGTACTCAGGGATGCTCATAGACTTTAAGCGTACTTGCATATGGACTGGAAGCTTTCTAGCCTTTCTTTACTTTATGCATTATCTATACTTTGATACTCTTTCCATGGAAATTGTTTAGTCCTTTCATTTACAGTACTTATGTTTGTGTGTGATGAGCTTTACTTTTGGACTACCGATGTTTGATTCTGGTATTTCCTTTTTATGGTCATGTAATGTTTTAGACATTTATCCTTTTATGCTTTGATGACACGCCATAATTACGCGTGATATTCCATTTATCAAAATGGGGTGTTACATTTCCTGTATAAAATGTGATAGAGCAAGTGTGATGAGTTTATAATGAAGGGAAAGATCACCATTCGCTGCCCCTAGGAAAGTTGGGTGTGATTATCCAACCCCCCCCCCCCCCCCCCTAAGTATTTCTCATTGGGACTCTTTTATTATGAATGTGTGATAAGGTGAAGGGTTGCTGCCCCTGAGATAGCTGGGTGTGATTATCCAGCTCCCCCCTAAGGATTTCTCCTTGGTACTCTTTTAAATTGAAACATGATATGGTGAATGGTCACCGTTCGCTGCCTATAGGATACTGGGTGTGATTATCCAGCTCCCTCATAAGGATTACTCATTGGGACTCTTTTAATGGTGAACCATGATGTGGTGAATGGTCTCCGTTCGCTGCCCCTATGATAGCTGGGTGTGATTATCCAACTCCTACATAAGGATTACTCCTTGGGACTCTTTTAATTTGTGAATAAGATATGGGGAATGGTCGCCATTCATTTCCTTGCCCCTAGGAAGGCTTAGGGTGATTATTCAGTCTCCCCACAAGAATAAATTCTTTAGGACTCTTTTTAATTATGATAGGACCCATAGACTGAGTGAGGTTCAGAGTCTCTGGGTCGAGACATATGTGTACTCTGGTTGTTGTTTCCCAGAGCACTGTCTAGAGGGTACAGGATCATCGGGGTGCATTATAAGCACAAATGATTCATGTCCTAATACAAAGACAGAGTGTACAAAGGTCTTAAGAGATCAAAGTGCAGACACAAACACTCTAAGGGTTTAAACCATAAACTTCATCACTCCATGCTACAAAAGTTTAAGAGTGATTGTTTATGAACCTCTGAAAAATAAACAAGGATGGTCAGACTGAATACCTTGGAGATATCAGCGGTGGAAGGGTTTCCTGATGTCTCATCTGATATAGAGACGCTAGACACATGTTGTTCATCAACATCAGGCTCAACATCAATCTCATCATGTAGAATAACAAATGAGTGTTTCTTGGCCTTCTTCTTACTACGGACATCTTTAGAAGATTTGTGTTCAGAGGAAGGGGGATTTCTTTCTTTCTTTTCTTCTTGTCCTTGTGAGCCTCGGACTAAGAGATAGTCTGCACAAAGGTCTTGGACAAAGACTTATCATATGTTTCTTTAGTATTCACCTTTGATCGAGGGATCAAGTGCTCCTCTGGTCTAGCAAGACCAGCAACCTTTAATATATTTCTTGTAAGGGGCACTTCATCTTCCAGTTGAATCTTGAAATATGCAGTGGTAAAACGAAAGGGAGAGAAGGAGTAAAGTTCAAAATCATGGTACTCAGCTCCCCAGAAGTGCTCAATGACCAGAGAAACAAATCTGGTGTAGCAGATGGTTAGAAGTCCGTGCTTCTTCCCTTTGTTGATTAACTTAGCAATGAGGTCAGAATAGAGGATGCGGGCAATTCTAATATCTAGACCCCAGATGAGACTATAGACGATCGCTTGTTGAGGCCCATTCAATTGGTCATGAGACCCTTGGTTTCCTCCTAGACATTTCACTATATACAACTTCAGTGTTTTCTACAGAGGAGAGAAGAAGTTGATCTTGATCAACGATCTCTTGATGAAGGCGCTGGTGGAGAAGGGTTTGTTTTCATCATCATGGGGTTTTAGAGTCATCAGCACTTTCTTCCCCGTATCGCATGTTAGTACAACCACCATGTCATCATTTACCTTAAGTCTAATGATTTCAGAAAAATCATTTAGGTCAAATGTTAGGGTTTTGGGATGGGTGGCAAGGTTGAAGGAGATCTTCATTGTGCATGATCAACTTCGGCTGGAAACTAGAACTCCTTAAGATACCGAGAGTAGCAAACCGAAGGCGTTCTTGTGAGGGCTTCATATATGCAACATTTCTTGAAGAACTTAAACATGGGTGAGTAGAGAGGGTTAGAATGTTCAAGCAAGGTTACATAATTGTTAAGGTTGATCTTCCCTTCGTCAACTCCAAAGTCGACATTAGATGCGACCGAGATGGTGTACTTGGTGGACTTTGATGCGGACGTCACTGTTGAGGTTTTGAGGTTTTAGAAGGTTTGAGAGATAAAAAATGGTGCGATAGAATGGTGGGAATAGTAAAACATGCAACAATGATGAGTCGAGGGATATAGAAAAATCAATCAGTTTTAGTTTTATTGCATTTAATGAAAAGTAAAAACTTTTGCAGAAAAGTGGGACCCCTTGACTCTTCGGAAAACATTTGTCTCCTTAGAATGTGGAAAAGTTGTTTGCATTAAATGGAAATCATTTGAATTAAATATGAAGAATATATGTTTTCCACTTGTGATGTAATTTCCTCGTTACATTCAATTCCATTTAATGTCTAGAGACATATATCAATCATCAGACTTTTTTTTCCCAATATTGAGCATATCCAGCTCAACAACCAGCCTAATAAAACTTGGCCCAGCCAGAGGCTTGGTGAAAATGTCAGCGAGCTGACATTCAGTGGGTATAAAGTACAGCTCAATATCACCTTTTAAAATGTGGTCTCTGATGAAATGATACGTGATGTCAATATGTTTAGTTATGGAATGAAGTATCGGATTGTTGGAAATGGCTATAGCGCTTGTGTTATCACAGAATATGGGAACCTTCTCATAGGTAATCCCATATTCACCCAGTTGACTTTTCATCCAGAGGACTTTAGCACAGCAACCAGCAGCAACGACATATTCAGCTTCAGCTGAGGACATGGCCATAGAGTTTTTCTTCTTGGCGCTCCAATATACTAACTTTCCACCAAGGATCTGACAGCTTCCATAGGTACTCTTTCTATCGAGGCAACGTCCAGCGTAGTCCGAGTCTGAGTAGGATTTTAAGTCAAAGCTAGATCCATTTGGATATCATAGATCAAGTGAGGATGATCCTTTGAGATACCTAAAAATTCTTTTGACAACTACAAGGTGAGATTCCTTGGGGTTAGATTGGTACTTATCACAGAGACATGTGGAGAATTGGAATTCTGGTCTGCTCGTTGTAAGATACATTAGTGACCCGATCATTCCTTTTGTATAAGGTCTCATTCACAGAGACCTCTGAATCATCAGAACCCAAGTTATTGGGAGGAAGCATACGACATTTCACTGATGCACAATCAGACATATCATATTTCTTTAGCAAGTCTCTAACATATTTTTCTTGACAAATAGAAATTCTGAGAGAATTTGTTTTAATTTGAAAACCTAAGAAAAAATTTAGTTCCTCTATCATGCTCATTTCATATTTCTTAGTCATAAGTTTGGCAAATTGCTTGCTCAATGTTATGTTGGTCAACCCAAAAATAATATCATTTACATATATCTATACTATTATGACATCACCCTTGGACCTATATGTGAATAGGGTTTGGTTAGTAGTACCTCTGACAAATTTCTTTTCAAGTAGGAATTTCAATAGGGTTTCATAACAGGCTCTAGGTGCTTGTTTCAGCCTATAGAGTGATTTGTGGAGTCTGTATACATAGTCTAGATGTTCGCTGCTTTCAAACCCTGGAGGCTATTTGACATAAACTTCCTCTGCAAGTTTCCCATTGAGAAAGGTACTCTTAACATCCATCTGGTATACCATGAAACCCATATAAGCAGCATAAGCCAAAAAAATTCTGATGGCTTCCAATCTAGCAACTATAGCAAAGGTTTCATCATAATCAATCCCTTCTGATTGATTGTAACCCAATACAATCGGTCTTGCTTTGTTCTTTACAATTCTTCCACCTTCATCTCTTTTGTTCTTGTATACCCATTTGGTTCCAACCACTTGCTTTCCAACAGGGATTTGACGAGGGTCCATACCTTGTTTCTTTTGATTTGATTGAGTTCCTCATGCATTGTACTTAACCAGAAATCATCTAGAAGGGCAGCTGCAATGTTTTTGGGTTTGTCCTCTAATAGAAAATCGGCGAGCATGCATTCACTGGCAGAGGTAGCTTCCAGATTTTTGAATTTTCCAATAGTGGTAACTCCTTCATAGGGTTCTCCAAGAATATTAACCATAAGAATATCTTGGTTTTTACACTATTTTGATTGAGGGGAAGGTGCCTTAGTTGGTTCAAATGAGGGTTTAAAAGCTGGCAAAGGTTTTGAGGTGGAAGGTGCATTGTTTGGGGGGTTGTTCTTCATATAGGATTTCTTCATCCATTTGAGAATCATTGTTTTATGTGTCAGATATTTCAGGGACTAGAGGCTAAAAAGGATTGTCACAGATAATAGATGTTCTAGATACTAGAGCATCTGGAATGATGTCAGTGATGGAGTGAGGATCAAAGGCATGAACATGAGAAAATTCCTTGTGATTTGATTGAGATGAACTCTTTGGGATTGAGAAATCATCTTCAGGATATGACTTAACTTCATTAAAATCAATATCACCAGCTTCAGAGTTGTGGTAAGAGATGAAAACAATGGATTCATTGAAGGTAACATGGATTGATTCTTTAAGATCTTGTATGTGAATGTTGAACACTCTGAATGCTGTGGAGGTTGGAGAATAACCCAGAAAGAAACCATCATCTGACTTCTCATCAAACTTTCCCAGGTGATCCTTGTAATTGTGAATGAAGAAAAGGCAACCAAAGACATGAAAGTAGCTGACATCAGGGGCTCTCTTTCTATACACTTCATAAGAGGTCTTTCGATGTCTCTTCACGATTATGGATCTGTTTTGTATATAGCAAGCCGTGTTTACAGCCTCTCCCCAGAATTGTTTAGGAAGTCTATATTCACTGAGCATAGTTCTGGCTGCCTCTATAAGAGTTTTGTTTCTTCTTTCAGCAACACCGTTTTGCTCTAGAGTTCCAAGGGTAGAGAAGTTCTGTGATATCCTCTTCTAATCACAGAAGGATTCCATGGAATGATTTTTAAATTTAGTGCCATTGTCACTTCTGACTTCCTTAACCTTGCAGTTATTGAAGTTTTCAATTTCTCTTATAAAGGACATGAAGCAATCAGCAGCTTCACTCTTCTTTTAAAGAATGAACACCCAAGTGAATCTAGAGTACTCATCTACAATGACGAGGGTGTATTTGTTGTGATTTAGGAATTGGGGTTTAACTGGTCCAAACAAGTCCATGTATAGCAGATGAAGGCACTTGTTAATAGAGAATGATTGTTTGGTTCTAAATGAAGTTGTGTGGTGTTTTTCTTTTTCACAAGCCGATCAAGGCCTGTCTTTGGAAAAAGTAAGAGATGGAAGTCCAGCAACAAAATCATTCTTTTCGAGTTTGTTGATGTTCTTCAAGTCAAGGTGGGACAGTATTTTGTGCCAGAGCCAATTTTCACTTTCAGAGGCTTTGGTGAAGAGATAGGTGTTGCTTCCCTCTGGACATGATGTCATGTCAATAACATACACATCCCTTCTTCTTGGTGCAATGAGAACAACATCATCATTTTGATTGAAAATTGTTCCTTGGATCTTGGTGAACAAAACTTTGAAACCTGCATCACATAGTTGACTGATGCTTATCAAGTTATGCTTCAACCCATTGACATAAGCGACCCTTGTGAAGGTGATTCCATTACAATCCACTGAGCCATATCTTTTAGTAGCCCTGGAGAAGTCATCTCCAAAGACTACCTTGGGACCAGACTCCTTTTTATATCTGTGCAGATATTGCTTAACCTGTGTCATGTGTCTGGAGCATCCACTATCTGGATACCATATAGATTTCTTTAAATATTCCTGCACAGATATAATGAAACAAATTAGTTTCCATGATGAACCCACTTTCCAGTGGGTCTATTTTATCGTTGATTAGCGACTTTGGGTCTTCTTAAGTTTCTGTCTCCCCCTTTTTAGTTGCAATCTCTAGTTTCATGAACCATATTACCACAGATGTCACACCCTGGGTAGTGTTCACACTCATCATAGTGATGATCATGGAACCTACAATATTTGCATGGAGGAGATGGTCTCAGTCTTTGTGGGGACAATTTGGGTATGTGCTCAGGTCATCTAGATGTCTTGTGAGGAGTTTGAGATCTCATTTTGAGTCTGGACTTTTGGACAACTATGATCTCCTCATGTTCACTAGATGTGTTGTCCGTAGACTCGCAAGTAATACATTTGGGTTTCCTTAAGCAATTATCAGATAGATGATTTTTAAACCCACGGTATTTACAAGGTCTGTACACAGTACTTCCCTTAGATTGACTACTACTAGTCCCGTCACCATGGGAACCAGAGGAGGAGCTGTTTGAGAGAGGTTTGATTTTCTCTTTCAACCCTTTGACCTCTTCCATTAGATTAATAAGAAGTTTCTTTGTAGGGGACAGATCCTCTAAGTGAAGAATGGGTTTGGTCTCCTTAAGCTCCTTGTCCACAAAAACCTTTCTGTATGGCTTATCCACAGCTTTGACTAAAGATTTGGATTTAGTACATTCACCAAAGGTGTTGGTGGTGGGAATGGGGCCTAACATAGAATCTGATGGACTAGCTCCAGTTAGTTTAGGCAGGGGAGGTAAGGTTTCGTATTCCTATGGTTTACTTCCAGATGCATTCTTTATCACAGAGGTGATAGTAGAGATGGATTCTTTTGAAGGTACAAATTTTACTTTAGACACAGGTTTATGATGTTTAAATCTACCCTTCCCCCCAATGGCTTGGACAACATTTCCAGGTATACTCTCAGAGACAATGTCTTCAACAGTGAATTGACCTTTAGCCTATTTTTCAAGGACCCTTTTTAATTCGCCATTTTCATCAGTCAGAGACTTATTGTCAAATGAGAGTCGACTCACTTCATTTTGAAGTTCAGAGGTATGTCCAACAAATGGTTCAAGGTTGGTTACTTCAGATTGACTTAAGTTTAGTTCATGTTTTAAAGCATGAAATTTATTCAACAGGTTCTTTCTTTGTTCTTCCACAAAGTGGAGGTCAATCACAGTATAGTCAAGGACATGGTCTCTGTCCTGACCATCAGTCATAGTGAGCAATATTTGTACCTTTTTCATGGTGATATCAACCCATTAACCATATATAGCTTCACTTTTACCAACCGCTGGTTCATCATTGGCAATAGCCATGAAGGCTCTCACAGTGGTAGTTGTTTCATCTTCAGAGGTGAGATGTCCATCGTCCTAATCAAATGAAGAAGCTATCAACCTTTTCTCTGTCTTTTTTCTTTCCTTTTTCTTGGTTGCTTCATCAACCTTTTGATTTAGCTTCATTATCTCAGCTTTCAAGGCTTTGTACTTGACTGTGTAGTCCTTATTTCCTTCTGAGTCTGAATGAGAGGCTTGCTTGAAAGGAGATGGAGTGAACTTGATTTTCCCATTGAATTGTTGGTAGAGGGATAGCTTAGGGATGAGGTTTTGTTGGAGTAGCAGTCCTTTTAAAAGTGACCAGTATTTCCACAAGTAAAGCATATTACTTTGGACTTGTCTACTGTGGCAGCACCAACTCTACCAGATCTTTTATAGTACCTCTTTTGATCAGCAAGGAGAGTTCTGTCATGAAACTCAGCATTTAGTTCTTCAAGGAACTCTTGACTGCTTCTGGTGTCTTCTTCCACATCAGATTCGTTGTCCTGAGAAGAATGATTAGCAACAAGCACTTTTGATCTAGTGATGTAAGTGCTAAACCTATCAATTTCAGACTTATAGATATAATCAATTAATCCTTCCTTATAGTTATATCTACCAAAAAGTTGGGCCAGAGTGTCATTCTTAATAACATTGTTAATCTCTTAGGGTCTGGTTTAAACTTAACCATTTCCTAGGTAGACTGTTGACAAAAGTGGCATTAATTTCAGCTTTTGGTATGACCACATCATTATTTCCAAGATCATTGAGTAGAATCTTAAGTCTGGTGTAGGTTTTACTAACTGTTTCACTTTCTAGAGCTTTGAAGGCATTGAACTTAAGTCTAAGGGTTTGGATTTTTGTCTCTTTAGTTTCCTCTGGTCCTTCATACACAAAAACTAATTCAGCCCACATCTCTTTAGCAGATGTGCACTTAATGATGGATATCATTATGTTTTTAGGTAGACATAAAACTATGATACTTTTTAGTCTCTTGTCCTAATTGGCCAGACGTCTATCTGCTGGAGTCCATTGTTTAAGAGGTCTGTTAAGGGGTCTCTCAGGGTTAGAGGTGGTAGTCATAGGAACATAAAGACCATTTTCTAGAATTTCTAGAAAGAATGGTTCAAGGCCATCTAGGTATATTAGAAATTCACTTTTCCAGCTGGAAAAATCTTCTTCATCGACTACAAGAACATTAGACACGTGAGATCCACCTCTAATATCAAGAAGTTGAGGTAGGTCATCATCATTAGTACTCACACACACAACTGGTGTGGGTGTGGTAGTAGTTGATGTCGTGGGTGGATTTGTTGCAACATTTGGTTGGCTAGTTTGGCCAAAAGGTGGTGGAATAGGGGGTACAGTATCAGGCATTTTAGGATCTTAATTTTAAAAACAAGAATGGTTTATAAAAGGTTTTATAAATCAAACCGCTCTGATCCCAATTGAAAGTTCCAAAATATGTCTATTGTAATATTATAACTCGAATCCAAGAAAACACTTAGTGATTTACTTTTTAAACACGTAATGCTTTATTACTTATAAACAAAGTATTACAAAGTGTTATGGATCACACTTGTTGAATGACAATGAAATATTAAAGCCTTTGAACAAGTAAAATTGATTCGAGACTCAAGTTTACAAGTGAATCTAAGAGTCGCTGAAACTCAACTTAGGACTCCAGAGGTTCAAGAGGGGAGAAAAGACAAACAAGATATTCAATAATACAATGGATTCTTTTCTCCCCTTTTCTATCCCTATTTATAGTAGTACGAGGTTTCTACCTTAGTGGGGGTAGTTGGTACATGTCAGCTTCTGAGTAAAAGTAGTACATTTCATTAAATTCATGTCTATTCTTGGACATGCCTTTAACCAACTTTCTGTGAACAGTTCTGCCAACTGTTCACTTTCCCACTAGGTCGTACTAAGCTTCTTTATCTTGAATCTTCACTTTGTCCCGCTCAAAGTACTTTGTCAGATTCTCCCGCCTAAACTATCAAGGGATAAGGCAAGTATCTACTTGCTAAGTCTTCAAAGGGTCTGGAGTGACTTCTGAGTATTGCCACCTTAGAGGTCTTCGAACACTATCACATTCCTTCTACATTCCAGCTAATTCATAATGGTTGGTGAGTATGACTTCAGATAATATTCAACTTCTCTGACGTTGTCTTTGACATGAATGTGTCTGGTGTGCCATCTAAGGCTTTGCCTTTAGCTGGTCATTTTCTATGTCGCTAGAACTATAGCGACACATAACATTTAGTGTACTTTAAATCAAATAGAGACTGGGCCATAGTTAGAACTTTAATTTCCCAATATAAGTATACACATATTACTTGGATCTATACAAAACTAATCCAAGTATACACATATACATTGGATTTACACATGACTGATCCAAGTATACACAAATACATTGGATATACACAAGACTCAAATAAACAAAGTGATGAACATGACTATATCTAAGAAAGGATGATCTTCATCAAGGCTTCATCTTTTATCACATCACAAATGTGTGAGTGATCTTCTATTTAGACAAGTAAAGAAAAGGATCAAGAGGATAATCATAAGTAAACATACTTATCAAATTAAGTGACCATTTACTAATAATTTGAGATATAGAAAGGAGATAAGAAGTAGAACACAGTCCAAACAGGTTCTTTAGAAAATGAAAATGTGATCCACTATATATAGGAGACAAGGAGCAACGGCTCTCTGGGCGCGGCTCCTTAAATGGGCTGGCGGCTCAATATATATATTGAGCCGCATGCACCTATACTGAGTCGTTGGCATAGAGTCTGTTCCTTTTTGTCCTTTAGTGGGGAAGTCCCATCTGGTGAAGTTCATACCTCAAGGGTATATTCTTAGGCCAATTAGAATATGCCATATTCAAATTTTCATTTTTTATTTTAATAAAACATTCTCTTAAAAATAAAGTTTATTAAAATATTTTGTCACATTTGACTAAATGTGAGTTTTGAGGTTAATCACTTTCTATGGTCACTAAACATGTATAAGATATGTTTGGGTAAGACTTAAACGATTATTACCTTGATGATAATGTTTTTTGAATAATTCATCTTACGGTTATCTTTGATGATAAATGTTTTTACATTTTTCATGATCAAAACTAAGAAAGATTAGTTATTACAAATAATGTTCTTAGGCATTGGTTGCATTAACATTATCATATATGATACTAAAAAAAGGTAAACTATGCTTCATGAATATGATAAAAACTTTAACAAAATAATCATATTATCCAAAAATTACATCTACAGATATTTCACCATTTTCATATTCAACAAAAATGGTGATTATTGAGTAGCTTTAGAACGTAAAATACATCACCATACACAAATTACTATGAGATAAACATTCAGTTGTTTAAAACAATGGATGTTGATCTTAGTCATCAATATTTTTGTTGCAAACTTGATGCTCGTATGTGTCATTTTCATGCACATGATCTTGTTATTTCAGTTGAGAATCTAATGTTCCACTTCTTGGCCTTGAGATGATTGATTTTTTCAAAGTGCATTGAAAACAGCTTTCACTACACAAATAACAAGATTTGGTTTTAATTTAAACCAGATTATCAAATACGACATAGTACAAAAGCTAAATTTTAACCAGATTATCAAATATGATTAATTACAGAAGCTGAATTCCAACCAGATGATCAAATATGATTAGGGGTGGGAATCGAGTCGGGTCAACCGGGTTCGGGTCAACCGGGTTCGGGTCAATTCGGGTCGGGTCAAGACTCAAAAAAATTATACCCGAAGCCGAGCCTAGTTAGAACTTGGGTCACTCGGGTTCGGTCAATTCGGGTTGGGTCAACTCGGGTCGGGTCAATTCGGGTTCGGGTCAACCCGGGTATAAGGAAAAAGTATGAAAATTGGCTTATTTAAGTAATAATACAATGTAAAATTGTGTTATTTGAGTCGAGTCAAGTCGGGTTGGTCGGGCTCGATTCAAGTCGGGTCAAGGCTAAAATAAACCCAAACCTGAGCCTAATTAGAACTTAGGTCAATTCGGGTCAACACGAATTGACCCGAATACGTTTTTAGACCCGAATGACCCGACCCGAATAGGCTTATTCGGGTTCGGGTCGACTTTTTCGACACCCCTAAATATGATATATTACAAAACCTGAATTTCAACCAAATTATCAAATATGATATATATTATAGAATCTGAATTTCAACCAGATTATCATATATGATAATATATACACAACTAACTTTTAATTACCCACAAGGAGATCACAGACTTGCTTGTATTTGT
The DNA here is from genome assembly GCA_025667525.1 of Glebionis coronaria. Lineage (NCBI taxonomy): Eukaryota > Viridiplantae > Streptophyta > Magnoliopsida > Asterales > Asteraceae > Glebionis > Glebionis coronaria. The sequence goes on along the minus strand of CM046881.1, from coordinate 77,797,057 downwards.
TTTCAAGCACATTATCATATTATCATATATGATACCTCCATATATCATATATGATATATTTATCATATATGAAGTATGGAGGTATCATATTTCATACATCTGTTTAGTGTAGCCTACAGTTTTAGCACAACTCTCCTAATAAGCTTTTTCGCATACTTTACCTTACAGTTTTGACAAACTCTATTTATAAGCTTATTCAGATACCTATATTCTGATCATATGCTTATTCATATAACTCCCCTAATAAGCTTATTTACATTAAGCTTAATTATAACACATCAAATAAGCTTAATTATAACACATCAAATAAGCTAACACATCAAAATAAGCTGAGAAAGAATAAATTGATAAGCTAAAAAAACTTATCATCTTATTCATATCAAATCTAAACGCGTATACAAATTCACGTTAAATAAGCTTATTTACATCAAATAAGTTAAAAAGGATATAGATCATGATGATATTATCTGATGTTAATCAATAGATGATTGAATACGAAGGAGATGATGAAATAATAGATGGAGGATGGATCGAACTCGTGATTTAGATCGGGGTGATGGATCGTATATTTGTTTGTGTGTGTTTTCTATGTGTGTGTTTGTGTGTCATGACCTGTGAAGAGAGACGGGGTGGGATACATTTGGGAGGTGGATTGGGTGGGGTGTGAAATGACCAAAATGCCCCTTTGCTTTTTTAATTAATATAAGTGAGATTAGTCTTAACCATTGATCTTTGGTGAATGGAAGGTGGGGACTGATCCTCTTGTATCCAAAATATCCAAAATAACCATCCTCAAACTATAGTATAATATTTGTCTTGTGTAATTCTAAAACAACCCTAGTAATACTGTAACGTAATAAGTTCGAATTACGTATTTTTTCACGCTTTTATAAATAAAAAGGGACCTCAATTTTTTTTTGTTACACACATATCTTTTTTTAAGGTAAATTTATTTAGAAAGGAGTCAAAAGGAAAAGAGTACAAAAAAGCACAAAGCATAAACCAGTTAAGACACATCCCCAACATACTAAACTTTGGCTAACAAGTAACATTGGCAATACACAAAAGCTATGCTCAATGATAAAGAAATAACCATACAATGTATCCCATACTGACCTACAACAAAGAAACATACTACTCCATAAAGCCACATACAAAGCAGCATAAAAGATCATAGATCAGCATACACAAACCATGATATGTCCACAAGAACTGCAAAGCAGTAATAATCAAACTTGGGACATACCATCAGGATGCAAAAACCACCATCAACATATACTAAACTTGATCATAACAAAGAACAAGCTCTTTCATAACAAAGGTACAAAAAGAAAAAACCCTTACTTCTAAATCCATGAGACATATGAGATCAACCACATAAAGGAAGAACTTAAATTCCCCAATCCATCACAATAAGAGTAATCTGAAAAGACAATAATAAAGGAAGCAAATATCAACAAACCTACACACCACCTTATGAAAATCCAGAGTCCACATCTTTTGCCTCCTTAAAACCCTCAACATGTAAAACCCAATGGGAAACCATGTAGAGGAAAAGAGTAAAACAACATATGGGCCATAACAATATACATATAAAGTAATACAAATATAACATGATACCAGAACCATCATGTCAATGAATGAACAAACCATGAGTCCTCACAAGACCAAAATAACAGCAACGTCATAAAAAAACCCAAATTGCAACAGTAGTACCAATACAATCAGTATAAAGAACCCCTTGTAGCACCATAACATAGAACCAAAAAACACTAACCATGTTAAGGTCAAATATAAGACATAGATTAACTCAATTCTTATAATAAAGCCAGAAACCAGTCCTACCAAAAGACTAGCTAACCCATACCTCATATAAAAAGGGACCACTAATCATGAAACCATATTATCACTTGATTCAAACCCCACTCTATTACAAAAAAAATTATCCTTGCAAAGCTTAATATTCCAAATAGCAACAACTTTAATAACATTAGCAAATGGTTTCATAGTAAGGCATAAAAGCTTTAGTCTCACAATGTTAATAATGATTTTAACTAAGCTTGTAACATCCCTATTAACCATTCCCACTCTCCTATTATTCCTCTATTGTCAAAAATAATAGATACAAGAACCAAATAACAGCCTTTGGACAACAATCCATATACCATTTCTAGAAGGATTACTAACAAATCCAGAAATCACACTAGGCCACACATTACTCACATTATCCATAAGATCCATAGGTTTCAGTCTTTCCCATAACCTCTTAGAGAAACTACAAGAGGAAAAAAAGATGGATTTGAGATTCATTCTTATTCCCACATAGAAAACAAGAAACATCCCTAGCATTAAACCATTTCATGAGTCTATCGCCAGTTTTCAACCTTTCCTTTATAACAAGCTATGTAATGAAAGCATGCCTAGGAATGAATTGGTTAAACCAAACATGTCTATGCCAAATAACATCAGGGTGTTCAGCTTTCAAAGCGTTTCATACTTTAGCCGGACTGAATTTCCTTTCTACCTCCCCCCTCCCTACCCCAACCACCTTTACTCCACCAAACAGTGATATCACTCTTATGATCATCAAGATTAGGTACATCGACATTTAAAACCTCACTTAAAGCACCATTCCAATTAACAGGCCAGATCCAAACATCATTATCAATAATGTTGTTAAATATGGATTCACTAAGAACACGGGTAAAAGATCCGGAGGTCGGGGAGGATAGAAGTGGTGTTTAGCCATTTTAGAGAGAGAAACAAGTAACTTGAAAAGTGTGTTTATTCTAGTGAGAGAAAGACAAAAAGGAAATGATAAGCCTCACCCCTCCATGGAAGTATGGAGGGGTTTATATAGCACGGGACTTGGACTTTACATATGACAATATTAGTCCCTGCAAGTCCCGGCTATGAAACTAATGTAATTCCATTATTCGCACACATTTTAAGGCTAACAAATGTCATCAACCTTATCACTAACTAAGAACCCGACCATCTCAATCATTCTATGGTTAATAAGTTTACTAACTGGACCTTTAGCATGCCATCTATCAAACCAAACATTACATGACTGCCCATTTTCAAGTTTAACAAAAACAAAATCTTTAACCATGTCTCTAAGAGTTAATAAATGTTTCCAACACCAAGACATGCTACACTTAGATTTTATATCTCATATATTATGGCCTTTAAGTTTGTGAATCTAAACCCACTTAACCCATATAGACTCTTTATTACTAAGATATGCCATAGGTGTTTAGTCATAAGAGCATTGTTCCAACTGTGCATAGACTTAAGCCCCAATCCCCCGTTGACTTTTAGGAATACAAACATCCTCCAATTTCACACTAACCATAGCACCAATGTTTTTTTATTACGCTACTAGAGTTTAGACAGAAAAGCGTCAATGTCATCACAAATAGCTAAAGGTAGAATAAAAAGAGATCCCCAATAAACTTGTATCGAAGACAGCACAGAGGCAATCAATTGTAACCTACCCGCTAAGGACAAACACCTGTTCTTCCAACTTTTTATTCTATTTTGCAAGACTTCTAATAGAAAACTACAATCTCTCTTAGTAATTCACTTAGAAACCAAAAGAACACCTAAATACCTAATAGGTAAAGTACCTTCACTAAATGGCAGCACCAACTTACTCGTCCCTAACCTCAATAGGCATGTTGCAAACAAAGACATTACTCTAAACCATGCTAGGGAATTGTGAGAACTCGTACTTTTCTCAGTATTATTTTATTCTTTTATTCGTGTTGCTTGAATTTTCCAACGTATTTCCTTTTCTTCAATTCTTATATATAAATCCTGAGATCATGATAATTTTAAGGAATTATACCTTTTAAGTATTTTCTGATCATTGATAATACTTTACTTGGAATTATAAAAAATTTATTTTATTTTTCCATATTTATTTAAATCAAAGTTTTTGATTTAAAAGCACCTACGTGCATTTTACAATGAGTTACTCAAACCAATGAACAACGAGAATTTATAGTGATTGCGGTACCGACAGATGCCCAAAATTTACATTTTATTATCGAGTGTTTCGATAATTAATATTTACGACGATTTCTTTTTAATTACATGTTAAGTCGTGTCATGAAACCATACTATCATACTTTTGATGCATTTTAACTTTTGGAAAGTATTTTTACGAAACCCGAGCCTCGTAAATATTTTCAAGATTTACTAATAGTTATTTTCTACCATTTAAACTATTAATTGCTTTTAAGTCCAAAACTATTCACTAATTGCAATTTACACCCAAAGCCCACTATATAAGCCATTTTTACCACTTCACCACATTTCTTAACACAAAAACACACACAATAAAAGTTTTCACTCTCTCCCTTTCCCATTGTGATTTCCGCCACCACCCTCACCATAAAACACCATAAAAAACATTTCCTAGCCAAATTTAAGGAAAACCAATTGATATACCATCTCTAAAACCATCCTGTGATCCTTTTGGTACAAAAATTTACCACATGAATCATGTTTTCATGTACTTATGATTTTATGGTTGGGATGATGTTTTAATCATCATGCATATGATGATCTTGGTAGGATTATCATGTTTTCATCCTAAAAAGTTGTATTTTTTATCTTTGGTTTTTGTTAAATTTGACATGCAAGTGTTTTAGGAGTTGTTTGGTTGATGGGTATGATAGTAGGGTAATATTAGAGGTATGGATTATGTTAAAATGGGTCCAAATATTGATTTGATATGATTTCTAAAAGTGTATATTACATCAGCAGGTTTAGAACAGATTTTTGTGGGTTTAAGATTGGATATAGGTTGAGATTATAGGATTAGTATTGTAGTGGTTGTCGAGACGCTCATTTTGATATAAGATAGAGCTTCTAACTCATTACGGATCAAAAGTTATGCTAGTTTTATTATTCGTGTACCGTGACACATAAATCGGCACAATCCGAAATTGTGGCTGATTTTGGGTCGACTCTCGGGGACTTTAGGCATAGTTAGATAATTGTACTACTGGTTTTCAAAGTTTATAAACTTAATATGTTGAGTCTAGTAGTGGGTTTAAAAGGCGAAATGTCAAGATAGTACTTTTAAAGTGGTATAAACGGTTTTATAAAACAAGTACACATTCTATCCCAAATTTAGAGTCGAGTAAAGTGTCGAGCTGATGGGTTTTAAAGTATGAACTTTGGCTCAAATTTTGGCAGGGTCGTATACAGGTTATAAGTGACCTTGACACCAAATTTCATCTAAATCGGACAAGTCTAGATAGGGTAGATTGGTGTGTACATTCGGAGTGTACTTGCTGATTTGTATTTTGGACACATAGTTCAATGCTCGTGTGGAGTGAGTATGAGTATTCACTATTCGACATGGTGACTTACTCAAGTGTTTAGTCATTATATAAATGACTTAGCTACTGGTCCGAGTAAGATAAAGGGATAGTTTGACTTGTGTTGACTTGGCGTCTTATGACGGGTCAATCCCAAGTGTACAAGTGTTTAAACGAGTAGTATTGATTAAATGGGATAGTATGGATTCATTTGGGTCGTGTCACTGGTTTTGAAATATGAATACTTTCAAAATATTTAAAGTCATATTATACTTGGTATATATCGATATTTGAGTTCGAGTCTTAACGCGCGCCTTATTTTGATAGGTTGCGGCTTTCGTGTTTTCCCGGGCATCCATATCGTCGGTGATCGTCATGCTACTACTTTTCTACTCAGCTTCTGAGTACAATGATTTACTTACCTCGTGGCTAAGGTGAGTTCATAACCCCTTTTACTTGCACAATGTTTCTAAATGTGGGGTGAGATTTTACATGGTGGAACACAACCATTTAAAAATTGTATGCTATCTAGAACTTGTATGCTATCCAGACTTGTATGCTTTCAGACAGTTTTCATTGATATTATTGCTTTTAGTTATAGCCTTAAGTTGCCTCTCTTGATCATGAACTGTTAATTTACTTGTGTTGCTAAGCGCAAATGTTGTGGGTGGATCCATCGGGATTGACAATCCCCGTCCCGATTACCTTGACGCATTTAACATTTGATATATTACTTGAGAATTTAGGCTGAATACTCACCAGAGGAACTTACAGTGAGTTAAGCTTCGGTTCATGAACTAAACAGAAATAATAATGTTTCGGACTATGGTTATCGTACGTAACCATTTTTCCCTATTTCTTGTTTACAAATGAATGCTTGTGTTCCACACCTTTACTGCTAAACCTCTGAATATCACTCAACTTTATGTTGATGATTTTTACATGTTTAATCTCAGGTATTATTACTTAGCTTTGTGATGGCGGGACCGTTGTGAATGCAAGAAACCACACAAATAACAATTAACAAGAACTTGATAACCCTCAAACGGGTGCCCAACCGGGACTTCAAGAGAAACACTCTTATTTTATAAACTCATAATCTGTTTAAACCTAAAACTAACAAGTACATTTATAGCATGATATTGTCTTGGAGAGAAAGACAAGAATCAAGTAGAAACAAGGAAACAAATCGAAAAGCATAATATAAAAAAGATAGACTACGAAAATTATGAATTGTCGCTTTTCACCCTTCAATCTATTAGAACTAGTGAACACTTGACTTCACATGTTTACCGAAGAACCGGCGGCTAAGTCCGAGGAGCCGGAGCGAACATGCCCTGCATCATTCTCCTCCTCTTGTAAAAGACTCGTCCTCAAGTCTTGTCTTTCCAAGTCTCGAACTCTGAAACTTTCTAACCCCCACTCCGTTTCCTTAATACGGCTTCTCTATCGAGAATCAAGTTTCATCATGCCAACCATTCAATAAGATGATCCGGGTGAAGTGACATCATCCTCACTCACGTGACCGTTGCCTCAATCGGCGAGTCTACGGTTAGCTTGATTTTGGAATCCGTCTTGAAGGCCCTTCACTTGTTTTAGGAGGTCTTCATTCTTTACAATACGTGGTACTTAGTTAGTTGTTTTGTTGCCTCGTCCGACGAATCTACGAGCTATATAACCAAATGTGTTCCACGTCCACACATTCGTGGGGTAAGTATAGCCAAAGATATCAAAAACCATTCTGCAGAAAAAAACAGCCACTTCAGCCAGGTGTATCTCCCTGTAGAAATCTCCAATCGCAAATCCGAACGGTGGAATCATAGATCTATGTGTCTTGAACATCGTGCCCAAAAATTATAGAGATCCAACGGTGAACGAACGCGTGCCGTCAATTTTCTCACGGCTGTGTAGAAAATGACGAAAGGAAACAAAAAAATTTGCTCGCGATAAGGCTTCAATAAGCTGTGTTGTTTCTTCTCCAACCTAAGCTCTGATACCAAATGATGGCGGGACCGTTGTGAATTCAAGAAACCACACAAATAACAATTAACAAGAACTCGATAACCCTCAAACGGGTGCCCAACCGGGACTTCAAGAGAAACACTCTTATTTTATAAACTCATAATCTGTTTAAACCTAAAACTAACAGGTACATTTATAGCATGATATTGTCTTGGAGAGAAAGACAAGAATCAAGTAGAAACAAGGAAACAAATCGAAAAACATAATATAAAAAAGATAGACTACGACAATTATGAATTGTCGCTTTTCACCCTTCAATCTATTAGAACTAGTGAACACTTGACTTCACATGTTTACCGAAGAACCGGTGGCTAAGTCCGAGGAGCCGGAGTGAACATGCGCTGCATAACTTTGCTTAGATGGGATCCCGCAGGATATTATCGTAGATTGAAGATTTTTGTGTAGATTTCAACTTTGGTTTTATCTAAAAACCGTCAGAAGATTTTTCTGTATTTTTGGTAAATAAGTGTTATAAATCATGATGAAATAATAAATCTTTCCGCATATAAAACTTTGGGACCTATGTTTAAAACTCTGATATTTTATGATGTAATGTACATGTTTTTATTACGTCAACTTTGTGTCAACAGTAATTTATTGTTTCTTGTACCATGACGTGGAACCCCCTCGCTGCCTAGTTGTTCCCTTGTCTGATTCTGGGGGTCTCACAGGAATAGACCTAAAGACATAGTAAATTTATCTAGGACCCTCATAAGAATAGAAGCAGATAACATATCAGTATGACAAAGCATCAACAAATCATTCGCAAAAAATAAACTAGAAATTTTCAAATTTTGACAACCAAAGTGATACTTAAACCTCTTATCCCTTATAATTTGTATCTTAACCATAAGGTTTAGGACTTCTATAACTAATGTAAAAAGATAAGGTGAAATAAGGTCACCCTGCCTAAGACCCCTCTTTGCTTTAAAAAACCCACGGGTCTCTCCATTAACAGAAAACGAGAAAGAGGTAGTCCTTAAACAAATCATAATCCAGTGAAGCATAATAGGGTGGAAACCAAACTACCTAAGACAAACTTCCAAAGATTCCCAACTCACCGTGTCATAAGCTTTTTGGATATCTATCTTAAGCGTACAATTTCTAACACCAATATCCCAATTATACCCTTTCATAAATTCCTGAGCAAGGAGAATATTATCACTAATAAGCCTACCCGGAATGAAAGCAATTTGATTCATATCAACTAAATCACTAATAACCTTCTTAATCTTATTAGTAATCACTTTAGTAATGGTTTTATAAACAACGTTACAACAAGAAATGGGCCTATGGTCAGTGACCTTAGCAGGGGAAGCAATTTTAGGGATAAGTGAAATGAGAGTAGCATTTATCTGACCAAGCATTTTACCGCTAGTAAAGAACTATCTGACAACAGCACACACATCATTACCCGCCACTATCCATGCATCGTTAAAGAACTTTCAGGTAAATCCATCTGGTCGTGAGGCTTTATTGTCATCAACACTAAACAAGGCTTATTTTATTTCATCATCAGCGTAATAAGATCGACAGATCTTTCAACATCCAATTTCTTCACAAATAGACTATCAGGATCATATATAGCTATTACATCATCACAAGTGTTAAGGAAAGAGCTAAAGTGACTAACAAACATGTCAGCCACCTTATTAGCATAGCAATCACTTCCATAATCATCATCATACACCATATGAATTCTATTACGACTCACCCTTTCCATTATAACATTATGAAAGTAAGCACTATTAGAGTCACCTTCTTTCAGCCATTAGATTTTAGTCTTCTGTTTAAGAACTTTCTCTTCATTAAGCATTGCCTCTCTATACTCCCTCACACAAACTCTCTCCTCATCTCGAGGGCATCATATTAGAAGGTTCCTTATCTAGAGATACTAGAACTCATTCCGATTTAACCTTACAAGATTTTACATTGTCAAAAACATTACCATTTTCCTTATTAAGCCATCTCATATGCTTCTTCATATTTCTGAGCTTCTTAGCAAGATTAAACATAGCAAATCTTTTAACCTCAAAACTCTAACCTTAACTACTTCACTTAACTTCTTCTTATCAACTACAAAATTCATAAACCAAAAAGATTTGGACCTAAATATGTTAACCTCAGTGATACATAAGACAGCAAGATAGTGATCTAAGGACATATAGGGCATGAAATTAGCAAAACAAGCAGAAAATAGGTCAATGAAGAAATTATTTCCCATAACTCTTGATAGGTGTGAAAACACCCATCCTTTTACCACATAATTATAATAATAACCAAGCTAAAACGTGTATTTAATGTCGTAAAAGTCGGAATTATACGTGGTTTTTGTTTTTGTTGTGATTTAGGACCCAAATGTGAAAAGGGAAGAAAACACGGGCTTTCACGGGCTTTTATCAAAGAAAAAGACAAAAGACGAAGTTGAAAGATCAAGAGTGCAAAAAGAACGGAAGTCCAAGGCCTATTCTAAAGATTTATCGAAGAAAAAGTCTAAAAACGGAAGTTTAATGAAGTCGAAGAACCAAATCTAATAAAGGAAGAAAATTAGAAGACGAGTTCATTTCATATTGACAAACCCCGAGACAACGTCGAGAAAGACGAAAAATTTAAAAGACGAAAAGACGAGAAGAAAGAAGAAAACACTAACACATTTACTCCTCCTATAAATACCCTCCTAATGTGTCATTAGGAGGTGGTTAGCTAGGGTAGATTTTAGTTTAATTTTTGTAAGGTAATTAGGAGTAGCTTAATATTACTTTCTCTCTCTAGATTTTCTAAAATGTTTTAAGCTTTTACATTAATCTTGTATTGAATCTCTTAATCTTAATCTTAATTCAAGCTTTTTAGATAATCACTCTCATTCTACCTTTCTTAATTTCAATCTTGTTTGATTTATATAATCATGTAGTTTGCTTAATCTTTATGCTTATTGTTTTATTAATATGTTTGATTGATTGCGCTTATTGATTTTCATGTGTTTGATTTTTATAGCTTATTGTGTTTAGTGCTTATTGTGTGATTTCCTTATTTTTAATTCAGTGTCTTAATAGTTTATTTTTATAAAAAGTTGATTTTAAATTTTTAGATTATTAAGTGTTTTTAAAGTGTTTAAATTGTGGCTTATTTGCTTTTTCTTAAATTTGATTTGGTTAAAGTTTTAGGTAAGTGCTTATTAGGTTTTAGCTTATTTTCATTTCAGCTTAAATTTTCTTATCCGGGTTTATAAACCCCATTATTCCGACTTAAGTGCACATTTCTTTCCTTTTCCCGAATTAGTTACAGTACAATTTATTCCGACTTGTTTGTAAGTTCATTATTCCGGATTAAGTTCATAACTCCATATTCCGAATAAGGTGAGATTTCTATACATTCCGGATTATATGTAAAACAACATTCCGGATTAAGTGAAAATACTGATTCCGGATTGTGAAGTGATTAGGGGATTCCGGATTTTATCTGGAACACATATTCCGGATTAGGAGCAGGGCTGTGCATTCCGGATTGAGTCAAGGTAATATATTTCGGATTATGTGAGTGACACACATTCCGAATTACATCCAACATTGGCCATATTCCGGATTGCTTTGAGAAGGCACATTCCAGATTAAGTGTGAAATTGATATCCCGGATTATGTGTTGAACACACATACCGAATTAGGTTTGGTATTTGGTTTCCCGACTTAGGTTTTGGTTCTTGTTTCACGACTTGTTTGTTTCCCGAATTGTTTTTAAATTTATATTTTTCCCGCCATTTTTTGTAAGTCTTATTATTAATTGTCTTGTGTTAGATTATTTTCGAAGTGTTTTATTTTCAAGCTTAATTTTCTTTAAAGTTTACATTTCTTTTAAGTTTTCAAATTTACTTTTAAAGTTTTAAATTTTCGTCATTTATTTTTAAGTCTTAATTTTTAGTTTACATTTTAAAGCTTTCATTTTTATCTTTACTCAACGAAATTTACATTTTCACTTTTATTTTAAATTAGTTAATCATTTTCCTTTCCTTTCGCCAAGAACAACTGAGTCGCACTTTTAATCCTTGATCAATTCGATTAGACCGAGAACAACAAACTTATTTTTATACTTGGTAAATCATTGTATCAAATGGCGCCGCTGCCGGCTCTTTTCGTGAAGATTAACGGTTTTTTTGTGAGAGACACATTGGATTTTGGGATCCGTTCACTCTTTAACGTTATTTTTCGTGTCAAAAAAAATTCAAAAATCCAAAAACATTTAAAAAATCATAAAAAGCATTTCTTTTTCAAAGATTTTGCACCAAAAATATTTTCTTTTCACGTTAACCTTTATTTTTCTATTTCTTTGCTATTCTTTTCTTTTGTAGGTGTATGCGTACTCGTTCACGCAAAAGGAAGTCCATTCAAGCCGCTACTATTGATCCTCCTGTTGTAGAGCCTCCCGTTGTCAACACAATGGAGAACCGTCCAATGATCGAGCTCTTGCAATCACACGTCGAAGGCAACGATGATGTGATTGTGGTTCCGGCTATTGATGCCAACAACTTCGAGCTCAAGTCCGGTTTCATTCAAATGGTTTCCGCAACACCTTTCTTAGGTCGCACTCATGATGATCCACACGATCACATTAAAAGTTTCGTACACTTATCCAATACTGTTAAATACCATGGGGTTTCACAAGAGGCAATTCATTTGCTCCTCTTTCCTTTATCCCTCGAGGGACAAGCCCGAACTTGGCTTGATAAGGAACCACCCCAGAGTATTATCACATGGACGGACCTTGAGACCAAGTTTATCAATTACTTTTTCCCACCCTCACGTACTACCGCTTTGCAGAATGACATCATTAACTTTGAACAAAAGTACGGTGAGACGTTTAGTGAATCTTGGGATCATTTTAAGGAACTTTTAAGAAAGTGTCCACAACACGGTTTTACAAAGGTACATCAAATTAATACTTTTTATAATGGATTAACTTTGAATGACCAAGATTCACTAAATAGTGCTTTGGGGGGTAATATTCTTGTCAAAACTATAAATGAGCCTTGGGCTATTATTGAAAACAAGGCCAAAGTCCAAACCAAGAGTGTTAGGGCTACTATGGCTAGTGCCAGTGAGAGTGAGTTGGCCAATCATCTTAAGGAACTTACTTCAACTGTAAAACAACTTGTTTTAAGAGATCACCCTCCTAATCAACATGCCCATGCTCTCAATATTACTTGTGAAACTTGTGGTGGGCCACACTCTTATGCTAATTGTGATAAAGCTTATGATCAATCTCACGGGGAAGTGTTTGCTTACAACAACACCGAGAGAGTTCATTTCAAGCCTAACGTCGATGTTAATCACTTGTCTTACAACTCGACGAATTACTTGGCTCCACCCGGTTTTCAACAAAGACCTCACCCACCCACCCATAATAACCAAGGGCCACCAAGAGCAAATGTTCAACGAAATGCAAATGTGAGGGGCTACAATGCAAACCAAGGCAATTATCAAATGCAAAACCAAGGCTTTCAAAACCAAGGTTTCAATCCTCAAGGTTTTCATCCATATAACCAATACCCAAACCAAGGTTTTCAACAACAAGGGTTCAATTTACCGCATCCGCACATGGACTTGATTCTACGAAAATTAACCGATCATGAGAAAACCATGAAGGAAATGCAAGAGTCCACGGATAGGAAATTTGTTCAAATGTTTCAAACCCTTCATCCCCAAGGTGCTCTTCCTTCTACAACCGAAACAAACCCTAGAGAGAATGTGAGTGCTATTACTACACGCAGTGGAGAAACTCTAGTAGGACCATTTATCACACCTACTTCCACCCCCATTTATCACACCTACTTCCACGCCTAGTACGAGTTCTACATTACCATCTCCACCTCTTAATGAAGAAGTACCAAAGGAAAACCCTTCACCATCCCCACCTTCCACCTCTAAACCTTCACCCTCTCAACCTTCAACATCTCAACCTTCACCTTCTACACCTACACCACCTAAACCTAATATCCCTTATCCTTCTCGGTTAGACAAGTGCAAATTGCTCACTAAAGAGGATGCTCAAGTTACTTCTTTTTTAAAGATGATCTCCCAAATGAATTTCAACATTAGCCTTGTTGAAGCACTTGTCCAAATACCGAAATTTGTCAAAGCATTCAAGGAATTGCTTAATAAGAAGGAAAAGATGGTTGAGTTTGTTACTACTAGATTGAATGAGAACTGTTCTGCAGTCCTTCTTAAAGAACTTCCGGAAAAAACTTGGAGACCCCGGTCGTTTTATGTTGCCTTGCATTTTTAAAAAAGTTGAAGAATTTACTGCCTTAGCCGATCTCGGGGCAAGTATAAATTTAATGCCTTTAAGTGTTTGGAAAAAGTTATCATTGCCTGACCTTACACCGACAAAGATGAATCTTGAGCTAGCAAATCGAACTCTCGCTTACCTCGTTGGTATTGCCGAAGATGTTTTCTTCAAAGTTGGTACCTTCACTTTTCTGGTCGATTTTGTTGTTGTTGATTATGAAATGGACCCTCGTATTCTGTTAATACTTGGGCGGCCATTTTTTAGAACTGGAAAAACTTTAGTCGATGTTGCTGAAGGTGAACTCATTCTAAGGGTCGGGAATGATCAACAAGTTTTTAAGATGGGGAAGTTACAAGTAAATCAAATGGAAAAGAAATGGCAAAAATGATTAATGTGCTTCAAGAAGAGCTAACTACTACTTTGGAAAGTATAAAGCTTGATGATTTTGTTGTATATGACAATCCTCTTTTCGAGAATTGCTATGATAATCCACTTTTTCAAAACCATGTGGATGATTCTGATGATTCTCTCTCCAATTTGGATCCCCCACCACTTTATGATTCTCCACCGATCTATGATGATTATGATGATGATTCTAGTTCCGATGTGGATCATTATGATGATTTTGCTTCAGAGTATAAATACATGCCAACTTATGATAACTTTGATGATGTTGATACTCTTTCGAGTGATTCTTCAAATGATGACCTTGCTCCTATTTTTGATGAAGATCCTCCGCCAACAATGCTTGATCCTACTTTGGATGATTACTCATCTGAGGAAGATTTTGCTACTTTTCTCAATACATACTTCCCTAATGAGCAATATTCTCCTCCTTTGGACTTTGATTATGGTATTTATCCTCCTTCAGATATTAAGAACCCTGTTTCAAAGGAGAAGAAACCGGAAGACACCAATATCCGTAGTACCTATGTTTTGACACCTCTCTTTCCACCTTCTTCGGATGAGATTGTGCGGTTTATGGGCGAATCTTCAAGGTCTACTGAGTCTATGTCTTATTTTCCCCTAAAGGAAAAGGTGTTCGATCCGGGTATCACAACTTTTAAGCTATCTCAGTATCCATCTGATGAAATAAAAGGAAAGATTTTGGAACTTATGGAGCTATGCTTTCACTTCATCATACCTCCTACCACCGTGCTCAACAATTGCTTAAGGGAACCTTGCCTACTCTTCTTTGTCTTGTCTTGTTCACCTTAAGCTTGTGATATTTGATGGACGAAAACCATGTATTTGATCCCGGTGGATGTTCTTCAAGGCTCTTACCATTCTAATCAAGGTCGATTCAGGCTTACGACTCGGTGAACAAAAACAAGCGCTTCTCGGGAGGCAACCCGAGTATCTATCCTTTTTATCCGTTTTTATAATAAGTGTAGGGGGAGACCCTAGTATGTGTTTTTTTTTTCTTTCTAATCATGTACAGGGATTCGAGCTTTCAAAGATCCATTCTTGATAACTTTTGACGACCCGTGATTCCGTGTACCCGTCTTCCCGGTTTTTCCTAAACTCTTTTGATTCTCTATTTTATATTCTTAAATATTAAAATAGGTTTCACTTTAGTTGTCCTATCCTTAGCAAGACTTAAACAACGTGCACAATGTCCTAAGTGTAGGGGAGTTTACTCCCACATGCTTAAACATTAAGGACAATGTTTATATTAAGTGTACGGGGGACTTCTATCGAAGTTAAGTGGGTTTTTCCATGAATTTGTCCTCATTTTAACCAGAAAATTTATTTTTCGACATTTTTCAAAAAAATTTATCTATTTTGGCCTTGTCGTATTTCCTTTTTATCGTTAGTTTCTTTCATTAGAATAAATTTTAATAAATGGTTTTAATAAGTTTAGATGTCTTTAATATATTAGGCCCGTCGTGAATCTTTTGACTCAACCCGAGTTTACTATCTAAGTTTACTCTAGCTAGTATCCTTAACGTGTTTAAATCAAGTGGTGCTAGGCTTTTATATAGGGAACATTAAAATGCGAAAGTCTTAACTCTTACGGGTTAAGAACAAGAACTTTTCGCAAGTTCCTATAATTGATCCTAGAAAGTCGTTTATCAAGGGAACTTTAAAATGCAAATTCTAAACTTGAAAGAGTCAAAGAAGTTGCAAGATCCTATAGATGACTTGAAAACCCAAAACTTTGATTCAATAGGCTAAGCATCCACGAGTCTCATTCCTTGAGATTTTAAATTGTGGAGAACGAGAGATGATAGAGTCAGTTATAAGTTTGGTATTCTTTCATGAATTTATGTGAGTTAATTATGAGCTTTTTCTCCTATCGTTTGTTAATAAATATAATTGCAATAAGTAAGGTTGTACGATTTGAAAAGTTACTTAGCTTCTAGCACAAGATCGTTTAAAAGTTGCTCGGTACTAATTAGAGTTCATAGCCAAGGCATAACTTATTGAAGCGGGATGCAAAGATTGGCGAGTTCGAAAAGGCCCTAACAAGGCATGAGGACTACATTTTGTTGCTAAAGATCCAAAGTGATATGAAGAATCATTTATCAAAAATCAATATGAAGGATCGAGACACACGACGAAAAGCAAATAATCCCCTAAAGATCATGGAGAAGTCTATCCAAAAAGGCCCTAACAAGGTATGAGTATAAATAGATCCAAGTCCTAAAAGGAGGCGGATCGTTGTATATCAAAATCCCAAATAAAGATTGGAGAAAAATGAAGAAGTCGTGGTCCAAGTATGAAGAATCTCTCAAAAACTTCAAGTGAAGAAATTCCTATTATGAAGAGGAGACCATTATTTCATGAACGTCTCTCAAGATTCGAAGTATGAAGTTAATGCCAAATATCAATCCGAGAAAGGTCCTAAATCGTGAAGCGAGTTATGCCAAGATATGAACTTTATGAGGTTTCGAGAAGCAGTTTTAAAAGATTTTTTTCTTTAGCTAACTATTTATTAAATCGTCCTACTTTATTTTCAGCCTAAATAAACTATCGAAATAAGTCAACAATGCATCCTCGTGATCATTCAAGACAACAATAAATTATAAGAGATACACCTAGGAATAAGGGAGTCTAAGTGAATAATTGAGCCACATGAGTTTGTGTTAGTTTGCTAACTTATAATAACAATGATCTCGTTTTTAAGCTTGGTATGGGGAACGTGAAACTTGAGGGTGATAAACATTCATTACATCCAAAGCCCTAATGTAAGTCTTTGATCTCTTTGCTTGTTTTCTTCCTTTAAATATTTTGCAATTTTCTATCTCTTTAAGTTTCCTTAGTGTCTTGTGTTTAATAAAGGCCACGGTGGGTTAATTATGATGGAAAATGTAAATCTTGCTTTGTAATTAATGCATTGCATAAGGGCATTGCAATGGTCAAGTGTAGGGGATTTGATAAGTGTGAAAACACCCATCCTCTTACCACTTAATTATAATAATAACCAAGCCAAAACGTGTAGTTAATGTCGTAAAAGTCAGAATTATGCGTGGTTTGTGTTTTTGTTGTGATTTAGGACCAAAATGTTAAAAGGGAAGAAAACACGGGCTTTTATCAAAGAAAAAGACAAAAGACGAAGTCGAAAGATCAAGAGTGCAAAAAGAACGGAAGTCCAAGGCCTTTATTGAAGATTTATCAAAGAAAAAGTCTAAAGACGAAAGTTTAATGAAGTCGAAGAACCAAATCTAATAAAGGAAGAAAATTAGAAGACGAGTTCATTTCATATCGACAAATCCCGAGACAACGTCGAGAAAGACGAAGAATTTAAAAGATGAAAAGACGATAAGAAAGAAGAAAGCACTAACACATTTACTCCTCCTATAAATCTCCTCCTAATGTGTCATTAGGAGGTGGTTAGCTAGGGTAGATTTTAGTTTATTTTTTGTAAGGTAATTAGGAGTTGCTTAATATTACTTTCTCTCTCTAGCTTTTCTAAAATAGTTTAAGCTTTTACATTAATCTTGTATTGAATCTCTTAATCTTAATCTTAATTCAAGCTTTTTAGATAATCACTCTCATTCTACCTTTCTTAATTTCAATCTTGTTTTATTTATATAATCATGTAGTTTGCTTAATCTTTATGCTTATTGTTTTATTAATATGTTTGATTGATTGTGCTTATTGATTTTCATGTGTTTGATTTTTATAGCTTATTGTGTTTAGTGCTTATTGTGTGATTTCCTTATTTTTAATTAAGTGTCTTAATAGTTTATTTTTATAAAAAGTTGATTTTAAATTTTTAGATTATTAAGTGTTTTTAAATTTTTTAAATTGTGGCTTATTTGCTTTTTCTTAAATTTGATCTGGTTAAAATTTTAGGTAAGTGCTTATTAGATTTTAGCTTATTTTAATTTCAGCTTAAATTTTCTTATCCGGGTTTATAAACCCCATTATTCTGACTTAAGTGCACATTTCTTTCCTTTTCCCGAATTAGTTATAGTACAATTTATTCCGACTTGTTTGTAAGTTCATTATTCCGGATTAAGTGCATAACTCCATATTCCGAATAAGGTAAGATTTCTATACATTCCGGATTATATGTAAAACAGCATTTCGGATTAAGTGAAAATACTGATTCCGGATTGTGAAGTGATTAGGGGATTCCGGATTATATCTGGAACGCATATTCCGGATTAGGAGCAGGGCTGTGCATTCTGGATTGAGTCAAGGTAATATATTCCAGATTATGTGAGTTACACACACATTCCGAATTACATCCAACATTGGCCATATTCCGGATTGCTTTGAGAAGGCACATTCCGGATTAAGTGTGATATTGATATCCCGGATTATGTGTTGAACACACATTCCGAATTAGGTCTGGTATTTGGTTTCCCGACTTAGGTTTTGGTTCTTGTTTCACGACTTGTTTGTTTCCCGAATTGTTTTTAAATTTATATTTTTCCCGCCATTTTTTGTAAGTCTTATTTTAATTGTCTTGTCTTAGATTATTTTCGAAGTGTTTTATTTTCAAGCTTAATTTTCTTTAAAGTTTACATTTCTTTTAAGTTTTCAAATTTACTTTTAAAGTTTTAAATTTTCGTCATTTATTTTTAAGTCTTAATTTTTAGTTTACATTTTAAAGCTTTCATTTTTATCTTTACTCAACGACATTTACATTTTCACTTTTATTTTAAATTAGATAATCATTTTTCTTTCCTTTCACCCAGAACAACTGAGTCACACTTTTAATCCATGATCAATTCGATTAGACCGAGAACAACGAACTTATTTTTATACTTGTTAAATCCTTGTATCAACTCTATCTAACTTTTTGAAAATTCCATACTCCAGATTCCTCATTCTCTAAACCCGTGTGTAGAACATCCCATACATATTAATATCCTCCATATCAATTTGCTCAACACAGCCAACAAAATCCCGTCTTTCATCAAACCTAATATAAGCACAACTAGAATTCTCGTTTGTCTTTAAAATTGCATTAAAGTCCCTCGTCATAACCCAAGGATTAGATCCAACCACTCCTTTTTTCTCCACTAGGTTCTTCCACAACTTGACTCTAGGAATGAGATAGTTCTCACCATATACCACCAAAACATAGATTTTTAAATTATCCTAGGTAACCAAGAAATGCATTACTAATTGCTCTAAGATTATAATTGAGCCACAACAATATTAATATCCCACCCTACTTCTATTCTTACATCCCTTACAACTGTCGACAGTATCCCTATAAACACAATGCCAATATCCTTAATAGAGTTCTTCACTTCAGTCTGTCTTAGGGTATTACCAATCCCTTTGAAATTCCATGTAGCAATTTTTGTACTCATTTAAACAGGCGGAGGGGGTGCAATCATACCCTGTACATGGTTTAATTTAGCATCTATTACATTATAAGGGCTAGTACTAGCAATAAACTGAGCACTAGCACTCAAGTCCTTAGCAACATCCTCTTGCATATCATCCTTATTCCCATTATTCTCTACCTCTACAGCTAGTACAAAAGCTTCATTACCAACAGAAGATTTATAAAAATCAATCTTATCATCAGACAAAGTGTCTAACTCATAGATTGTAAACTCCTGTTTGGTTTTAACAAATAATGCCACCTCAACATATTCTCTCCTTAGGTCCAACACATTAATCCTTTCTATTTCATCATTATAAACTCCCTCATACACATCGTGAAAAGCTTCATTCTCCAATAATCCCTTCTCAACAGTTACTACCCTAAATCTTTAATCCGCAATACTTTTAACCTCCATAGCAATCATTTTGTTGCTATGATTAATCTTCTTGCCAAGCAGATCAGTATTATATTTAAGCTCTTTCATAGAGTCTTTTTTGTGGTGACTTCTTGTATCTTCTTAATAAAATAGCTTTTCAACTCTTCATTCCAATGACCCTTGTCCTCAGTAGTAATATGAACATCTCTCTCGAAAGCCATATCAATTTTACTTCTCATCACTTCTTATTCCATTACCTTATCCACCACCACTTCATCATTTAGCATAACAAACCTATTACTATAACTACCCTTCACACCAGAACTATTACTATTATCCTTACTCTTAGGAATTACAACCTTATCATACCGCCCACATTAACCTTACTAGCAACATCACTACCAGTATCAATCTCCATACCACTTGTATCATTAACCCCATGCTTCTTGTTTTCCTTATTACTAGAAGTTGTTGTATTACTTTTCTTCACATGCACACGTTGATCATTACCCTCCTTATAAAACCTTTGATCACCAAAACCTCTACCACCTCTACCCATCCCTCCTCTACCCTACCATTAAAACCACCCCTACTAACACCTTCAACCACCCTACTTATCAAACCATAAGACGTACTCCCCTCATTATTAATATTCCTCCTATTGTTCACGACCTTCCATTCACCTCCTTCTTCATTTTGATTCACCTCATTTAATATAGCCTTACCCTTGTTAACAGGTTTAAGATTCTTCATAACATTACTAACACTCTTCTTGGCACACTTCTCATAACTGTGACAAAAGACCTTACAGTGCGAACATCATGGAGGCTTCCACGAGTATTCCACTTTAAGGCCCATAGCCTTACCCAAGCTCTTATAAGTAACATGAACACTCTCCGACAATTCCTCTCACATCATCAGATTCAAGTAAAACTCGCCCTCCCATAAGCCTCACACATGGAAGTTGTAATCATATCCATGATAATTAGTGTACCAATACAGCTTGCAATCCTACTTATTCCTTCAACATTCCAAGCCTCAAGAGGGACATTCCAAATCTTCACCCATAACGGCACTCTAGTTAGATCCGATTTCATCATAAACAACTCCGGTTTCCATTTTTGCACAAACAACGACAAACCATCAACCAACCAAAGTCTATTTTCTAACACAAATTGCATCCCTTCATCATACTTGAATTTTAAAAAGTATAGCACACACTCATTTGTGATAACCTCAGCAAAACCATTACCCCTCCACATTCTTCTAAGATGTCCTATAATTTCTTTATAACTTATTTTAACACCAACAAAATAACCAACAAGCGTCATACTTGTAACACCCCGATTTTTACCTTAACACAAAGGAACATTTATTTGGGGTAGTACTTCATAGAACACAAGTCATAATGATAGAAAACAACTCAAAAGAGTGATTAAATCAACTTTCTTTGTATATCATTTAAAATCAGAATTTTACAATATGACGTTCCCAAATCTAAGATAATAATTTCAAGTGTGTGCCTCTTCATGCTATCCTTGTGCTGCTCCATGTTATCAATCACGTTATCTGAAATATATGCTTAAAAGTCAACACAAATTTTTAGTGAATTCATAGGGTTAAACATGTTTTGAACACAAGTATATCATCCGGGCTATGTTGTTATACACCCACATAAAATGGTTATCATACTGCACTATGTTCATGCACTATGCTCATGCACTATTACTTGACATAAACAGAAATTCAATAAATTGCCCTTATTGTTGGAAATATGTTTTACGTATTAAGAAGGATCGGTCGCTCCAACAATAGTCCATGTAATAGCTCGTAGTTTAGTTATTTATCTTTATTAAACAAACAAGGCCAAGCTTAGCCTACAACATGTGTAGGTCGGCCCAATATTGTAAGCCCAAGCCCATCACAAGGCTTGGGTATATAAACCCTCTCCTTTGATGGAGAGGGTGGTGGTTTTCATAATTTACACATAGTTATCTTTCACTTTCTCTCTTTAGAAGTGTGTGAACTCCATCATCTCTCTATCTCTTTCTCTCTCTAAAACAAAAGCAAGATTTACATATCCTACAAATGGTATCAAGAGCCATGGGATGATTGTATTGTTTATGTGTTTGTGTTCTTGATTTTTGTAGCTTTTGATCTATACAAACCCACGTCCAAAAATTTTTTTATGTTTTTTTATGGTTTTTTCTTGATACAAATATTCTACATAGTTGTGGTAGAGATTTGGTATATTTACTTTGGCTAAAAACACAAAAATTTTGGGTGTTTGGATCAATTTTTGGCTTAAAATATCGAATTAGGTGTGTTTTGTCCGAGAAAAGTGGAAAATTCATATACTGCTTGTACTATTGCGACAGCTTACCCATCGTAATATCTAGGGTTTTGGATTGCGATCCATATTGCGACTGGTATTGCGATTGGATTTCATCTTGTGACATTGCGATCCGTATTGCGATAGGGATTGCGATTAGAGTTCTTTGTTATTGTGATCCGTATTGCAGTTCACATTGCGACAGGATTGTTTTTGTGATATTGCGATAGGGTATTGCGACAGAGTATTGCGACAATATTGTGATTGGAAGTATTGCGATTGGAAGTATTGTGAATGGAAGTATTGCGATTGGACGTATTGCGATAGGGAATATTGCGATTGGGAATATTGCGATTGGACTTATTGCGATTGGGCTTATTGCGATATGTGACATTGCGACAGCATTCCTTTAGGCATTGCGATAGAACAACAAGTATTCCAAGATTTTTCAAAAAAGTGTTTTTGAAATTTTTTATGTAATTTTGTCTTGGAACTTTTGGTTTATCAAGAACAATTATTAGGGGATTTTAACATTATTTCTCGACTTCAACACACAACATCAAACACATTTACTTTCTCTCATTGATCGATCAACTTTGTAAATCTTTACTTATAGAAATGGAGTACACATCTCTTACAGATAAGTCCATCCTCTCGGGTACTATTAATCGTCCGCCAATGTTGGTGAAGACTATGTATGAGGAGTGGGCTTCCCGAATGGAACTTTATATGTTGAACAAGGAGAAGGGAGTTCCATATGATTAGATAATCAAAGCGAAATTAGAACACGACACATTAACAAGGTGTTTAGGCACAAAACACATGAATTAAAACAAAAGGATTGCTCATTATATTAATAACGAACAACCACTAGGTGTGTGTACATTCAATCCCACACCTAGTCGACACACGCTTTTAGGTTTACATTATGAATATGAGTTATGAATAAACCTAATACCCTTGGTTCCTTTTATAGTGTAAGGATTAGGGTTTACAAGAGATAATATCAAATAAACATGTAAATCTTATATTTAAATAAACTTATACAGAATATATCTTGCATGTTTATCTAAATAGAAGCTTCCAAAGGCTTCTTGTCTACGTTTCTGTCAATGCTTAGTTTGTACATGACAATGCTTGGATTGTACATGACAATGCTTGAGCCATCAACCCCCGATTTGCTCTTGTCAACGCTTGATTTGCTCTTGACAACGCTTAGACAAATATCTTCATGTTTTCTTCGTTTTTGAGTTTCTGCCACATCAACTTTTTGACCCAACAATCTTCCCCTAGTTGATGTCGGCAAAACTCTTTGTGTATCTCTTGTAAGTTGTACATGATCTTCAAATTGCTTCCCCTCAAGTGTAGCATGTATGTCTTCCCCTTTTTGTCACATCAACAGGGAAGTAAACAATGTATGCAATCTTGAAGATTCTCCAAATATAGGCTCTATGTAATGATTTTGAAGAAAAACAAATATAATATTCTTGATGTAGAAGTAGAGTAACCCAAACCTATGTTCCATGTCTTGTACGATGTGATGAAGTGTGATGTAGATACAAAAATCTTCATCATTTGTGAGACACTGAGCACGATAATGTAACTCCTTCAAGTGATAGAAAATATGTGCATAGAGTAACATAAGAAAAATCACATATTCCTAGATCTTGTATCACTTCATCAGTAACAATGTAAGCACAAACAAGTTATCTTTAAAGTCAGTGTATGGATCCACGACTTTAAGATATGATAGAACACAAAGTCGCGAAAATATTCTTCAAGCATCAAACTTACCATAAGAATTCTTCCCCTTAAGCCAACACCTCTTCATGACGAATTTAATGAAATAACATCTTCATACCATATGTAAAAGTGTTAGATCAGATAACTCTTTCGCAAGGCTACCCCGATTACATAATCTAAATATCCATCAAATTCCAATGAATAGTTGCTAACTCGCATTAAAATCATTAATCCCTTTTAAAAATATCCGAGCCATAAATATCAACATGATATTCTATATAAAAACGGAGATTCCATGTACCTTCGTGTGTAAATTCCTCCTTTTTGTGTGCTAAAAACGTATCAATTTTCTCAAACAGCAGCTATTCCTTTTGTTGTCCAATATCCTCCTTTATCCAATATATTACCACTGTGTGTTGTCCAACATCGGACAACACTTGTCAGCGTTTGAAAAATAATATATCGGACAACAAGTGTCAGCACTTCCCAACAGTGCTTAACTTATTCTTGTCAGCGTCAAACTTAAATCTTGTTAGCGTCTATTTCAACTGTCAACGTCTATATATATAACCATCAACGTCATGAACATTTAAACAAATAAATTTGTTTTTGTGTCAATATATCACGTCCCTTTAATAGCCAATGTAAATCATATGATCAACCCACGTGATAATTAGCACGTCCCAAATATCATGCGTGTTTATCCCACCTTCTATTGATACGTGACATTTAACAAATAACATGAAGCCCATGAAGAACCACTGCTAACCTTTTTACTTTTATTTCATTTATCCCACGTGGATAGGTCTTGATGGGCACCACAATTATTCATTCAAAAGCTACACGTCATGAGCTTATGAGTTAAACGAACATCTCTTCACAGAAACTATCTCCCTCGTTTAATCATACTGACGTCAACCTTTCATGCATGATTTGTTGATAATAACACAATTTCCGTTATTGACCAATTTTCTGCCCTTTTTCCTCACGTGAATGATACAATGACAATGTTGAAAAAGAAACAACAAACGTCCAATCAGTGCTTTCACCGTCTTCGATCAATAGCCGCCAACGAACTAGCTTTCTGTTATAACATACACAATCTTGGATCTAGGGTTTACTCAAAAACCCTAACAACAATCATAATATCACCAATGGATCTAGTAGTTTTGTCTGTTCTAAACTTGATTCTAGGGTTTGGAATAAACCCTAATTCATTATTTTATGTGAAACAGAAAAGCCTCGTACCTTCTTTGCAGCCAAATTCGAATGCAAATATCTTCCTGATAAAAGCTCAGATCGAAATCCCTTCGGTGAGATTCTAGACACAAGTGCCAAGAATCTACAGTTCAAAAATCACGATGATCCAACGGTTAAAGAAGGAGAAATCGTGTTCTGAACATGGTTGTCCACAGAAAAACTGCATACATCCTGCTGCTGACTTTGACGCATAATAACTTTTTCTTGGGGATACAACTCGACAATCCCTCTGGTAGATGTCTAGATATATGTGTATAGAACACACACAAGAAATTTCGTGACGATCCAACGGTTCAACCAAAAGTTATGACCTTCTGAATACTGCTGCGCACACAAAAACGTCAAGAAAAACCCTAGACGGATTTTTCTTTTCTTCACCATACACGAACACCTTGTTGGTCCTAGCATCACGAGCCACGAGGCTCTGATACCAATTGAGGAATCCTAAGATTCCGGATCTTTTAGCTACTAGGAATGCATCATGTTCATATGATTAGATAATCAAAGCGGAATTAGAACACGACACATTAACAAGGTGTTTAGGCACAAAACACATGAATTAAAACAAAGGATTGCTCATTATATTAATAACGAACAACCACTAGGTGTGTGTACATTGAATCCCACACCTAGTCGACACACGCTTTTAGGTTTACATTATGAATATGAGTTATGAATAAACCTAATATCCTTGGTTCCTTTTATAGTGTAAGGATTAGGGTTTACAAGAGATAATATCAAATAAACATGTAAATCTTCTATTTAAATAAACTTATACAGAATATATCATGCATGTTTATCTAAATAGAAGCTTCCAAAGGCTTCTTGACTATGTTTCTATCAATGCTTAGTTTGTACATGACAATGCTTGGATTGTACATGACAATGCTTGAGCCATCAACCCCCGATTTTCTCTTGTCAACGCTTGATTTTCTCTTGACAACGCTTAGACAAATATCTTCATGTTTTCTTCGTTTTTAAGTTTCTGCCACATCAACTTTTTGACCCAACATGGACATCTTATTTGGGCATCGGTGCTCATTGGACCATTGGTATATGGTACTGTGACGGAAGGTGTTGTTACTCGTCCTCGCACAACGGGTGAACTCACTGGAGATGCTAAGATACAAGACAAGTGTGATAAACAAGCAACAAACATCATTCTCCAAGCTCTTCCTCCAGATGTCTACAAACACGTCAGCAAACATAAAGTTGCCAAAGAGTTATGGGATAGAATTCGTGTTCTAATGCAAGGCACCTCGTTAACTAAACAAGAACGAGAGTGTAAGCTTTATGATACTTTTGATAAGTTTGCCTATGTGCCAGGGGAGACTCTCAATGATTACTATCTGAGATTTACCCTATTGTTGAATGAGCTCAATATCTATGGCATGGCAATTCCTACGTTTCAATTGAAAACCAAGTATTTGACCACTCTTCCTTCAGAATGGAAAAAGTACGTGACGGATGTTAAATTGGCTAAGGACTTGCATAACACCAATGTGGATCAACTTCAAGCTTTTCTTTAACAACAGGAATGCCATGTGATCGAGGCTCGGTTGTCTACACCTCAAGTTCATGATCCACTTGCCATGTATGCTTCTCAACAAAACATGGCTTATACTTATCAACAACCATCATACTTGCAGCAGCCAACACCACACACCTATCAGCAACCACAGCAACCATCTTATCAACCACCAATGATGCCACAGCAAGCATTTCAACAAAGTGTTCATCAACAATCTTCTCCACAGCAACCACCATATCAGACATCACCATCACAAGCCAACACTTCTCCGATGGGCTATACTCCTCAGCAAGGATATTTTCCAATAGAAGCACAACCATCACAAGCTTTCTACTCTAATGAACTACCACCAATCCAAGCACCGGTATTTACTCCAAATGATACGCCAGCTGATGTTCTAAACCATCTCACTGTCTACTTGTCAAAACTTGTTGCAACTAGAGGACTTCCACCAACAAACAATCAGCTCCGCGCCTCTTCAAATACTCAACAACAAGCTACTGTTCAAGATGGTCAAGTAACAGTGCAACCTATTCAGGGAAGGCAAAATTCATATGGACCTCCTACAAGGACTGTGAATGCTCAAGCTGTGAATTCTCAAGCTAATGTAAATGGAAGCCCCATTGGTCCTCAAAAGGTTGTGACTTGCTACAATTGCCGAGGACAAGGTCATATGGCTAGGCATTGCAATCAGCCGAAAAGGATAAGGGGTGAAGCGTGGTTTCGTGAGAAGATGTATTTGGTCGATGCTCAGTCTAAAGGGAAGATTTTGGATTCAGAGGAGTTAGCATTTCTGGCAAACCCAGGGGCAGCAGATAATGAAGGCATTGCAGTCGTCTATACATCTAATGCAGCATATCAAGCTGATGATCTTGATGCATGTGATTCGGATTGTGATGACATTCACACAGCCCAAGTTGCACTCGTTGCTAACCTCTCTCACAACAGTTCTGATGTCGTCAGTGAGGTACCAACCACATCTAATAATGTTCATGATAATCCACATCATGTTGACCATGAAAATGACAACCTCGAACAGCATTCGAGAACTAGTGACTCAAATGATGCGGTATCCAATCCAACACATTTGAGTGAACCTAAACCAAATGCTACGACGGGTATGGAATCTTATGATCAACGTGATTTGGTAATGGTGCCTAAACATATTATTGATAACATGAATGTGGCTGTCCGACAAACCGTAGATATGAATGCCAACCTAACCGATGAGCTTGCGCTGTATAAGGAAAAGGTCAAAAAATTTGAAATGGTCCCTCAAGCTGAAAAAATAACTTATTCTGAATTTGACCAATTTTGTTTTGAAAAGATTGAACACTTGAAAGAAATAGAATCATTAAAAGCTAATCTTTCTAATGAATTAAAAGCAAAAGAGTCGGTTGTCAATGATTTTCAGAAACTTAAAATGGATTTCGAAACTCTCGAGTCTAAAAAGTTTGAATCGGAAATTAATGCTACCAAACTTCTTAAATTCAAAGAACAACAGCTTTTAAAACAATACGCTTCCACAGAAAAGGTTCATCTTTTAACTAAATCGTTTAAAGAACTCGAACTTAAGCGTCTTCAAGATTTACCACCTAATCCCGGTTATGCAAAACAAGCTCAGGAATATATTCCGTGTCTTTATGATATGACCATAATTGGCAAATCGAAAGAAGCACCTTATGTTCGTAGTTCTAAGGAGACACAATCACTTATGGAAGAAACTCATTCTAAAATGCTTTCAAAATTCCATACGATTGATTATGATAAGTTTAATAAATATCAATTGTCTAAAAAGACCCGCATTCGCTTACAAAAGGAATTAGCTGAATCGACAGTTCTTGTGCCCCAAAGTTTGTCAAATGAAAACCCTCCTAGTACGTCTCCTACACTTGTCAAAACGGATTTAACGAAGTTAATTCCGCCAATAAGTAAGGTGTCCATTAACTTACAAGCGGTACACCAACACTTAGCCGATTTTGACAAGGTCATTTTGGAACGTACGACGGCTTCGGCCATAACGGAATGGAATCTTGAGCACACTAGAGCTGCGTTTCGATACGAAATTGTTCCGTTTGTAAAGAATGTTAAAGCTTGTCTTAGTAATCTTGATCAAGATTTGCATTTGGAAATAAAAGAAGTTAAACGTGTTTTCAATGAAATGGATGATGCTTATGAAAACAGTTTACTTGAAATAGAACGGGTTTCACGCCAAAATGATCAGCTTCTGAAACAAGTGATGTCTCATGATATAGTTTCCGTCTGTGTGAATAAAAGTGTTGATAATGATTCTATTGTGCATAATGTTGAATCTGTGGATAATGTGGTAGAGAGTACTTGTCACGAATCTGACGCTAAATTTTTAAAGCTTCAAGATTCATATTCTTCGCTTTCAAAACGTTTTGATGAGATTCAAACACATTGTATTTCGCTTGAATGCAAGCAACAATTTATTCAAGAAATCTTTGAAACGTCATTCGAAGGTGTTAATAACGATGATGCAAACTTTTAAAAGAATTTTCGATTGAATTTACAATCAAAACAGCGTCAGCCAAGTGACAAAGTTGCTAAATCTTTGCCGATAGACATAGAGAAATCTAAGGAGCTTAACTGTGTGAACGTACTTGAGGCCGCTGAGATTTTTAAACTTGATCTAGATAATCGAGTTTCCAATATTTTGTCCAAAGTTGATAACTTAAAACAGAAACATACACGACTCTTCGATTCAGTAAAGCCCGCGCGTGCTAATACCACTGCACAGAATCAGTCTTTGATTGAACAATTGAATCGCAAGTCGGTGGAAATATCTGATTTGAGGGAACAAATTTGTGATAAAAATCTGGCCTTGGCTGAGTTAAAGGAAACACTCCGTACTCTAAAAGGTAAGAATGTTGTAGATAACGCAGCCACTGTCTCAGCATCGTCCTCTAGTGCAATCAAAAGGAACCTTATAGCCGTCACACCATTTAATAAGGGCCCTAGGACTAAACCATCTCAAACTTTGGTCACTAAAGATAAGGCAAAATCAAAACTAGCTTCTAATATTCCTGTGTTGCCTTCTATAGGAGTAATCACCACTACTAAGGCTCAAAGATCTAAGCTTAAAAGAAACAAGAAGAATGATAGGATCTTGCCCTCATCTAGTAGTCAAGTGAAGAAGAAAGTAGAAGCCCATCCTAGGAATGTTATTTTTGTTTTGAATAAAAAGAATCATGTAGCTAAACCTAAAGGCTCTGCGGTTGTGCAGCGTTCTAAGCCTACTGTGAATTCTCATTTGAAATGTTGGAATTGCAATAAATTTATGTTTTCTAGTCGTCATGATTCTTGCCTTATTGACCATGTGAATGAGATGAATGCCCAGAAAAATGGATTAGAATGGAAACTGACTGGGAAAGTGTTAACCCAAGTTGGTTGAATGTGGCGCCCCACTGGTAGAACTTTCACTATAGTAGGAAATGCGTGCCCTTTAAATAGGATCACTCCCACTAAAGCGAAGAAAGCATGTCCTTTAACTAGGAGTACCAAGGCTACCAACACACCAGAGTGTCCTTTAACTAGGAACACCAACACTACTGTAGGAACCAAGTGCCCTTTAAATAGGTCTACTCCCACTGTAGTGCCCGCGAATAATCCAAAACCTAAGAAAGTTGGAACAATAAAACCTGTTAGTGCTAAAACTCACATTAGAAAACGCAGGAAATCTAAGGGTCACACAAATGTTAGCAATTCTGATAATATTATATCTGTATCTGCTAACACTCCAGAATCAATAGTTTCCAATGCATTGTCTACTGTTGTTATTGAAAACAGGTGGTCCAAATTGTTCTCTGGTATTTGGACTTTGGTTGCTCCAAGCATATGACCGGAGATCGCTCTCAGCTCAGAAATTTCATCAGCAAGTTTCTTGGTACGGTTCGATTTGGAAATAATCATATTGCAAAGATAATGGGTTATGGTGAATATCATATTGGGAATGTTATAATTTCAAGAGTGTATTATGTGGAAGGTCTCGGTCACAACTTATTTTCTGTGGGACAATTTTGTGACGCAAACCTAGAAGTTGCTTTTCGAGAGCATACCTACTTCATTCGTAATTTGGAAGGGGTTGATTTATTGAAAGGTACTCGAGGGAATAATTTGTACACTTTGTCTCTACAAGACATGATGGCCGCTTCTCCCATATGTCTTCTCTCCAAAACATCGAAGACTAAGTCATGGTTATGGCATCGACGGTTATCTCATCTTAACTTTGACGCTATTAATCATTTGGCGAAAAACGAACTTGTTCGTGGTATTCCTAAACTTTCATTTCACAAGGATCATTTGTGTTCCGCGTGTACAATGGGGAAAATCACTAAGAAATCATACAAACCCAAGACAGAAGACACTAACCAAGAGAAACTATATTTGTTGCATATGGATCTTTGTGGGCCATTGCGTGTTGAAAGTCTTAGTGGCAAAAAGTACATCCTCGTAATTGTCGATGATTACTCTCAGTTTACATGGGTGAAATTTCTTACAACAAAAAATGAGGCACCTAAATTCATCATCAGATTTCTCAAGATGACTCAAGTGCGTCTCAACACTACTCCGACGCATTCGTACAGATAATGGAACCGAATTTGTGAATCAAATCTTGCGTGATTATTATGAAGAAGTTGGCATTTCTCATGAAACATCCGTTGCTCGCACTCCACAACAAAACGGTGTCGTTGAAAGGCGAAATCGCACACTTATGGAAGCTGCTCGAACGATGTTAATTTACGCAAAGGCTCCATTGTTTTTATGGGTAGAAGTAGTATCTACAACAGTGTACACCCAAAACCGGTCACTAATTCGTAAACGCCATGGTAAAACACCTTATGAGCTTCTCAATGGAAAAGTACCAGATTTATCATATCTTCATGTATTTGGTTCTCTTTGCTATCCAAATAATGATGGTGATAATTCGGGAAAACTTCAACCAAAGGCTGATATTGGTATTTTCATTGGTTACGCACCCGCAAAGAAGGCATACTGAATCTACAACCGTAAGTCTCGTAAAATCCTTGAAACAATGAATGTTGATTTTGATGAGCTGACAGCAATGGCTTCTGAGCAAAGCAGCTCTGAACCCACACTTCATGAAATGGGACCCAGTAACATTAGTTCTGGTCTTGTCCCAAACAACCCTACTTCATCATCATTTACACCACCTTCTAGGACTGAATGGGATACGTTGTTTCAACCGTTCTTTGATGAATTCTTTACTCCTCTAAGTATTGTTACTCCAGAACCTGAGGTAATAGCTCCGGTAACCGAAGTTGTCGCTCCAGCAACCGTTGCACAATCAGATACGTCTGCATCTACAATTGGTCAAGATATACCATCAAAAAGTAATTCTCAACCAACACCTGTTTCAACTACCCATGTCATGCCTATTGATGATGAAGAGGATGATGATGATCACGATTTGGAATTCGCTCAAATGCGTGAATTTCCATTCTTTGGTGTACCAATTCCCGGCCCTAATCAAGTCGGGTCGTCCACCTCAGAGGAAGCTCCTTCTACAGTTTACTCCAATCCACGGATTCGTGAACATGACAGCAAGTGGACAAAGGATCATCCTATAGATTCTATTATTGGTGACTCTAATCGTCCGGTATCCACACGAAGTCAGCTATAAGAAAATGCAATGTTTTGTCATTTTGATGCTTTTCTCACTGAAGTTGAACCTAAGACATGGCAAGAAGCTTTTACTCAATCCTGTTGGATAGAAGCTATGCAAGAAGAACTTAATGAATTTATACGTCTTGAAGTATGGGTACTTGTCCCATGCCCGGATCAAGTGCAGTTACTCACTTTGAAATGGGTTTACAAGGTGAAACTCGACGAGTTAGGCGGAATATTGAAGAACAAAGCTCGACTAGTAGCTCGTGGATACAAGCAATTATTGGGCATCGACTTTATGGAATCCTTTGCACCTGTTGCCCGTTTGGAAGCTATTAGACTATTCCTCGCTTATGCAGCCCATATGAATATGATCGTCTATCAGATGGATGTGAAGACGGCATTTCTTAATGGTGAAATCAAGGAAAAGGTCTATGTTCAACAACCGGATGGTTTTGTGAATCCTAAATATCCTAATCATGTGTACAAGCTTAAGAAAGCTCTCTATGGGTTGAAGCAAGCTCCACGCGCATGGTATGATCTATTGTCACAATTCCTCATTATGCAAGGATTCGCTAAAGGCAAGGTGGATCCCACGCTGTTCATTCAGAAACGAGGTAAATATATGATTATGGTACAAATATATGTTGATGATATTATATTTGCAGCCTCGACCCAAACCTTATCCGACGAGTTTGGGAAACTCGTGTCTTCCAAGTTTAAGATGTCAATGATGGGCAAGGTATCATTCTTCTTAGGTCTTCAGATATCTCAGAGTCCCAGAGGCATATTTATCAATCAATCCAAGTATGCCCTTGAATCGCTAAAGAAGTACAAGATGGAATCTTGCGACCCCGTGGATACTCCAATGGTGGAACGAACTAAACTTGATGCAGATCCACATGGAGTTGCCGTTGATCCGACACTTTATCATGGAATGATCGGCACCCTTCTGTATATCACAGCTAGTCGACCTGATCTTCAGTTTTCTATATGTATGTGTGCTCGGTATCAAACTCGGCCTACTGAGTTACACTTGGCTACTGTGAAAAGGATCTTTCGATATCTTAAAGGAACCATTAATCGGGGACTGTGGTATTCGAAGGACTCTTCGATTGCACTTATGGCATGTGTAGATGCGGATCACGCGGGTTGTCAAGATACAAGGCGTAACACGAGTGGAACTTTGCAACTACTAGGAGATCGACTAATCAGTTGGGCATCGAAAAGGCAGAAAAGCGCTGCAATTTCAAGTACGGAAGCAGAATACATAGCTATGTCTGGTTGCTGTGCTCAAATTCTTTGGATGAGATCGCAATTAACCGACTATGGTCTAGGTTTCAACAAAATTCCGATGTACTGCGACAACAAGAGTGCAATTGCCTTATGCTGCAACAATGTTCAATTCTCCCGGTCGAAGCATATTGACATTCGCTACCATTTCATCAAGGAGCAAGTGGAAAATGGAGTAATAGAGCTTTACTTTGTCCGATCTGAGCATCAATTGGCGGATATTTTCACGAAGGCTTTAGATCGCGCTCGAATGGAATTTTTGGCCGACAAGCTAGGAATGAGAACTTTCTCGCCTGAGACTCTAAAGGAACTAGCAGATGAAGCGAAAGAATAGTGGTGGTAAACTATTCTCTGTATCCTTGGTGATCATTTGTATATATTGTTTATATTTTTATCCACAAAAGCAAAATACAAAAATATAAAACCATATAAAAACCATAAAAATTGAAAAATTCATAAAAATCCAAAAATATTTTTACTTCAGTTTTCAAAGGCATGTCTTTTGGTACAATAATATTTAC
Source organism: Glebionis coronaria (assembly GCA_025667525.1). NCBI lineage: Eukaryota > Viridiplantae > Streptophyta > Magnoliopsida > Asterales > Asteraceae > Glebionis > Glebionis coronaria. Next base: position 77,762,918 of record CM046881.1, on the reverse strand, counting down.
GGCCTTAGAAATGTCGATTAATATTGATACGGCGCCATAAATAGAGTTCGTACGAAAGTTGTAAATATTTCATAAAACATGCCTAAATCGCTTGTAGTTATTTCTTACTGCAACCCGGTTTTCATATTAAAGTCAAGTATTTCTTATGAAAGCTTTGGCTCACAACGGGAATTAATTTTCTCGGGCAAGGTTTACTTTAAAACCTTGTAAGGGATCAAGTTTACTTTATAACTTGATCTAACACAAATCTATGTACGCTTTAGTGCATTTATTTGTTAAAACAAGAGAAGTCTTGTTTTCATGAAGTTATCATCTCTACAACCATCGGAATCTACAATTGGTATCTACATACTCGACGATGAGACTACTCAACAGACGACTACAGCTCTTTCAATAGAACATGGGTCAACAATTGAGGGGAAGCAATTGTCAAGCATTCAGAATCTTCGATGCCGAAAGTGCCAAGCTCACTAATTGGTGTCAAGACAACAATACCAATCGTACACGTGGTGTTAAGAGATGACTTCAGACGTGACGAGGCGACCAACATATGCTGACAAGAACCATTTGATCCTATCATATGATGTTCTCATCTATCAGGTCAAACCTTGTCAATTCTTTTCTAATATGGTGAATATGTGATCATGTTACAAATCGGTATCATATCTCATACATTTGGTATCATGAAGATAAATGGACATGCATTTTTCTTCCCAAAACCTTTGTTAAAACTTCATTAAATCAATTGATATTAAAAACATCGATTGAGTTAATATTTTTAATATGGGGGAGAAAATGTGATTTAAAATGGGAAATTATCAAAAATGGTTTGACTTAACGTGATGGCTCATCCCGACATGTGCAAAATGTTTTCGAATATCGTGGCATATGTTAAGCGGGAGCAAAACGGATTTGCACCATCAAAAATGGATTTCATGGTGATTTATACTTACCCACAACCCATTTATTTCACAACGATGAAGATTGTGGTGACATAAGGATGGTAGGATAGATTAAGTCCTATGATTTTTCTAGAACCGGAGGAATCTTCCCAAGGACATTCCATAGCTAGAAATAGTAGTCCTTAGGAAAGATGGAGAAAGACTGTGAACGTAGCTGAATGCCGACCAAGTACTTAAGGTAGCACTGGAACAATCACAACAAGGTGCTAGTTATGACGTATTGGTAAGCATTGAAGGGGTTGAAGAATGAAAAAGAATTGTAAAGATAAAGGGTGTAAAGAAAGAAGCCCTCTTTACAACCTTAGGCAGAAACCGGGTCAATACATATGCTATTGAGATCATTTTTAATGATGCTTGATATTGAAGACAGACATCATGGACCCAGTGATGCAATGCACAACCCATCCCAGCTAACTCATATATCTCTCAAAAGATATTTGTTTTAATCACACGGAGACAACGCATTATCTATTGATTTATTCACTCCGAATAAATTGGTATTGAAATGGTGGCACTCCTCTCCAGCCTCCGATCACTAAAATCCTAAATGCACGATTGAGTCTAGAGCCATTTGAGATCATCAAATATCTCATTAGGACACACTTTCATATTTCCTTGCTTCCTCACACACTGTGAAAAGTAAGAAAGATCTTAAGAGTCCTACGCAAAATCTTCATGATCTCGCCTGAACATCCGAGTAATACGAAAGTATTTACAATGAAGATGGAAATCCTTCTTGAGCGAACATTAAAAAGCTCATGGTAGGTGACTTGTGCGATTCTTTATGAATCAAACTTGTGATAACTGGAAAGCAACAGTGGTTTGATTCTTAACTGAATTTAAACACGTTCCAGGCCTCTACGCAATATCTTAGTGATCTTGCCAGAACACTCAGAGTGATACCTTAGTGTTCACAGTGATGAGTGGAAATCCTTCTAGTGTTAACCTCAAACAGCACTTGGTAGGTAACTTGCAAGATCCAATATGAATCAAGCTCGTGACAACTGGAAAGCAACGATGGTGCGATTCTTTAGTGAATCAAACTTGTTCCAAGAATCAGAATTGACGGCTTCAATCATGCGGATAACTTTATCCAAATGATTCACTCTTTATGTTCGCAGTCAGCTTTGGACGGTCGAATAAAGAGAACGGGTTTACCCGCGAAATCTTGTCAAGGAGGTTCTTAATTGAAACTACCTGCCACAAGTACGATATTTTATATCATCCAACGGTCTTCACCGACCGGAGGTAAAATGCTACCGAATTAGAATGAAATGTTCAAAGCCATTCCGTTCGTGTCTACTTATGTTGTGGCATTTGAAGACGGTGGCGTTGCGGAATTCGAGAAGAAGTCGTCCCCGCATGCTTATACTTTATGCACTTAATACCTCATCTAATTCAAGAAAGCCAAAAAGTTAAGTCTTCCGCTGTATCGAACTCTGAAGCTTTCAATAATTACAAAGGTATAAGTATGTGGGACATGGTGTCACGAATAGGCGAAGATCACTAGTGAAGGATGCACAAGATCAAGGTAAGAGATTAATGCTAAAGATTGATATCAATGATCACATCAGCATGTTCACCAGAAAAGAAAAAGAAAAAGAAAGACGAAGACTACGAGCTCAAGACAAGCATAGTATGCTAGGTTTATCTTATTATTGTAACTTTGGTAACGCCCTTGTTTGGAGTGACCTCCCTTAGGGGGAGATTGTTGGAAATACGTTTTACGTATTAAGAAGGATCGGTCACTCCAACAATAGTCCATGTAATAGCTCGTAGTTTAGTTATTTATCTTTATTAAACAAACAAGGCCAAGCCTAGCCTACAACATGTGTAGGCCGGTCCAGTATTGTAAGCCCAAGCCCATCACAAGGCTTGGGTATATAAACCCTCTCCTTTGATGGAGAGGGTGGTGGTTTTCATAATTTACACATAGTTATCTTTCACTTTCTCTCTCTAGAAGTGTGTGAACTCCATCATCTCTCTATCTCTTTCTCTCTCTAAAACATAAGCAAGATTTACATATCATACACTTATGTAGGTAGTTTGTCGGACTCCTGAGTTTGCAAAATAAAGTGTATCCGCTTAGCCTAGGTCGGAACCATTAGCATCCAACAAGTGCGACTTGCCCAGATAGAGGATGTCAGTCCCAAAATACTACTATTCATAATATTAGCGCTCATTTTCTAGAAATGATTAACGTCCACGATTAAAAAGGAACTTAACAGCAATAGTAAACATAGTGTCGATAATCATATACAAAAGCACTTGTATTCCAGTTTTAGCATATATCCCCCTCACGGGTTTTCAATTCATTTGTAAAGCATTTAAAAGTGAGGCAATGAACTCACCATATGTCTATAGAATCTGAGCTGTAAAGATATAATTCATTCACAGAGAACAACTTGGTCTTACAAATAACAACTTGGTCTCACACAAACCTGGATTAACACATTGTGTATAGTATCAAGTATTTGATCTTTAGTTTAGTACCTTTAAGTATTAGTTATGTATTCTTTAATTAATATTTGTTTTAGTTATATCATCATTGTTCGGGCCATCATACTCGAAAGCCATTCTATAAACGTTTGAGGAGTGAGGGCACTTTAAATCGTAAACCCAACCACTCAGTCAGAACGTAATATCGAGATGGAACATCTTTGTACAAAGCTCCCTACTAACATGACTCCTTCATTACTTTCTCATATTTATAATTTATCTTATTTAGTTTCAAAATTGGCAAAAATAACCCTTTTAGTTATACTTTAGCTTAATTACACTTTTAACCCCTAAAGTATATAGTTTTAACATTCATATTTTAAACCCTCGGTTATTAACCTTAGGTTCTCAAACTTTCTAGTATTTAATATTATAGTTTTAACTTTCATAAAATGACACTTTTGGCCAAAAAAATTATAGTTTCAAAAATGATAGTTTTAGTCCCTATACTTGTTAAAAATTACATAACAACCACAAAAATGTACCAAATGATCTAGAAACTTAGAAAAAAGTTTGTGAATACTTTTATAATCATAATAAAAACATTTGAATTATAGCCTTTGAAATGGGTTTTTGCTTATTATTTCATGTATATTACAAAACTAGGATTTTAAGACATCTTTAGCTTATAACTTTCATTCTAAATGATCATATGACATAATTTCTTTTAGATTAGTTTCATAATATCCTATAAACATTATAACAAGTCTAAGAGAGTATTATAACAAGATCAAAGCTTATCTAACAAAGTGATTACCTATGTAGCTCAAAAAATGGCTCCTAATGGGCATATGGACTATATCTTCTTCACAACTTTTCAAGAACTCTTAGAACTTCTTCCAAAGATTGATACTAATCTTAGGTACTTCTTAGGGATTAAATGAAGGCTCTAGAACATAATTTTAAGGTAGAGAATTTGGAAAGTGAGGGATGATTTCAAAATTAGGCATAAGGTCCCTATTTATACTATTTCTAACCTTTAGCCTCCAAGTTAAGCCATGAAACGTGTAATATGGACATATTAGTGACTAAGGAAAGCTAGGAAAGATCTATGCAAGTTTGTAGAGCCTAGGAACAAAATATCTAAGTTATGTGGTTCTAAAGAGGTTACGACAATGTTTAGATAGGAATGGTGATGTGTAGCCTTCAAGTAGGTGATCCACCTACTAGAAAATATCCCAAAATATTCATTAGATCTGATCCTAATTTTAAATTTGGGAGGGAAAGGTTTTAAGTGGGGTTTTGGAGGGAAAAACCTAGCTGGATGCAAATCTAGGGCTTGTAACTTTGTAACTTTGTAATTCTTGTAATTAATGATTTAGGAATGTAATTAGTGATGGATTAGGGTGTAATTAGGGTTTATACATTGTAATTAAGAAGTTTGGGTTTTTGGTTTGAAGTTTAACAAAGGTTTGAGGTGACATTGGGAAGAAAACCTAGCCGGGTTAGGGTTTCTAATGATCTAGGGCTAAATCTTTGTTAAAACCATATTCCTTGATTTATCTACTGACGTAAACTCAATTTATACCTCTTGCATTGTCCTCAATGTGTTCATGAAGTCTCTACATTGGTTTTACTAAGTTATTATAAGTAAACATATCCAAAGGGTGAAAATACCTATTTTGACCTAATTTATAAGCCATGCATTAAAATATTGTACCTTGTGCTTAATGGTACTTTTACATTGTCTTAACATAATATTATAACCTTAATTTAATGATATAAGTGTATGTAGACTTGTCCTAAAAGACTAAGTATTGATTCTAAGTGAAATGCTTAATATAAGGGTTTCTAGGTCATTAAGCCTAATGAATTTCTATCTTGAGTAATTAGTGTTTATATCACAATATAAACTTATTCTAGGTCTTATATATTATGTTTATTACTTCTAGGGATTCTACATTCTTAGTTTAAGGGTTTATATAACGTAATCATATCATAGGTACAATTAAATTAGCTTATAGTTCTATGCTTTAATAACTTGTATATTGTGCTTTATTAATTTGTAACTTATCTTGAGATAAATGTATAATCTTTATATTATACTTAGTTTAGTTTTATAACTATTTGCAAAATATTAGACTCTAATTCAATATGAAATGAATTTTAGGTACTAATCCAGGTTACTAGGTCTTTTACTTGTAATTAGCTTTAGATTAGTGAATATTAGAGTTTTGTGATCAATTACCTTTACTTTATATGATAGATTATAATTACTATATTGTATTTGATATTTGTACATATATATTATGTAGTTATATTGCTTGAAACATTGTTTACCAAGCATTTCTAGGTGGTGATCTAGACATTATGTACTTTTATTTGTACTTAGCTTTGTATAGTTTGTTCTTACCATTCTTAGGTATTATTATGTCTTCAATATATATTTTACAACTTGTTTATAATCCATAGTTACTTAATCATATGTATTGTCTATTCATAATTTACCATTCTTGAGTTTACAACTCATTTATAAGGATTCTAGGGTTTCTAATGGAATTTAAGGTATCATAGTTACATTTGAGATGTTCTTATTCATAATGTACATATTAAATTACTTTTAGATCTTGTACTTGATATATACATTGTGTTTACAACATATAAAAATATGTTGATATAGCAGTTCAAGTTGTGAGGACCCATTCATCTTACCAAGCAAGGCTCAAAAGCAAAAATTTCTAACCAAATTTTTATATTCATTCAATCATAGCGCATAACATATATGTGAAATTTAAGAATTGTCACAATACCCTAAATCCTACTACCCCTTTCAATAACATGATCCAAATCAGCACTAACCCCGCCCTTCTCATTCATATCAGTAGGATAAGTCATTAGTATTGCTATTGAGCAGACCTTGAACCGCCTTCACAAAAGCATCAGAGATTCTAGTATTCACATTCTCCCCCATAACAACATCACCACTAACTATATTCCCCTCATCATTCTTATAACCACTGCCATTCTTACTCAAACTAGGCCACTTCTCAATGTTGGTAAAAGAAAAAGCAACACTAGCATTACTACCATCATCAGTCAAGTTCTCTCCCCTCTTAAGAATCCTAGCACTACCACTAACATTAATCTTATTCAAATTTGGGTTCTCATTAATAGGCACCTGCATATGACCCAACATACTATCACTTTTCCCTTTAACACCATCACTTACCACAGAACAAAAATTAATATCTCTCCTATTATGACTAGATTCATTTAAAATTTGACTTACCGATTCCTTTTCAACACCTACTTGAGCTTCCCCATCATGACCAGACTCACCTACACTCTTAGAATCAAAACTTTGAGCCTTAGAACACGCTACAGAACCACCATCCTTGTGAGAACCCGTACTTTACCAGCATTATTTTATTCTTTTTATTCGTGCTTTTTGAATTTTTCAACGTATTACGTTTTCTTGAATACTTTATATGTAAATCTTGAGATTTTTAAATTATACTTTTAAGTATTATTTTGTTCATTGACAATGCTTCATATGGAATTATAAAATTTGTATTTTATTTTTCCATATTTAATTTAAATCAAAGTTTTTGATTTAAAATCACCCGCGTGCGTTTTACAACGAGTTTATTCAAAATCAATGTACAACGAGAATTCCTAGTGATCGCGATACTGACGGATGCCCAAAATTTTACGTTTATTTATCGATTGTTTCGATAATTAATATTTTCGACGAATTCATTTTAATTACGTATTAAGTCGTATCGGGAAATCATATAATCATTTTATGATGCATTGTAACTTTTGAAAAGTATTTTTATGAAACCCGAGCCCCGTAAATATTTTCAATATTTACCAATAGTCATTTTCTACCCTTTAAAGTATTAAATTGCTTTTAGGTCTAAAACTATCCAATATTTGCAAATTCTACCCTAACCACACTATATAAACTATTTTTTTTACCACTCCACTCCACTCATTTCATTCATAACAAAACACACACATTAAAAAATTTCTTCTCTCCCCACCCTCACCTCCATTTGCCGCCACTCCACCACCTCAAAACACCACTCAAATTTGATTTTTAAAAAAATATAATCAATATCCCATCTCTAAAATCATCTTATGATTCTATCTATACAAAAATTTCACACATGCATCAATTTTTTTTAGTTCTTATGATTTTATGGTGGGTATTGGTTTTGATCATCTTGTATGCATTGTTTTTGGTAAGATCATCACAATTTTAATCCTTAAAAGTAGTACTTTTGATCTTTGATTTTGTTAGATTTTGCATGCAAGTGTTTTTAGGAGTGTTTGGTTGATAGGAATGATAGTATAGTGATCCTAGAGGTATGGGAATGAATGGTTTTGGTTGAAAAATTAATTTGACTTGTTTTATAAAAGTACAATTTGGGACAGCAGGTCTTTAACTAAATTTTCGTGGGTTTAAGGTCTGAGAAAGGATAAGATTATTTGATATTGTTGTAGAGTTTTCCGAGATAGTCGTTTTGGTATAAGATAGAGCTTCTAAGTCATTACGAGTCAAAAGTTATGCTAGTTTTAGTTTTCGTGTACCGGGAGACGCAAGTCGGCACAACCCGAAATTGTGGCTGATTTTAGGTCGACTCTCGGGGACTTTAGGCTTGGTTAGATAGTTGATACTACTGATTTTCAAAGTTTACAAACTGATTTTGATGAGTCTAGTAGTGGTTTCAAAAGACGGATTGTCGAATTAGTATTTTTAAAGTGGTCCAAACGATGTAGCAAAACAAGTGTACAAATCTGTCCTAAAATTTGGAGTCGAGCTGATGGGTTTTAAAGTGTGAACATTGGCTCAAATTTTGGTGAGGTCTTATACAGGTTATAAGTGACCTTGACACCAATTTTCATGTAAAACGGACAAGTCTAGATAGGGTAGATCGGTGTGTACATTCGGGGTGTACTTGCTGATTTTTATTTTGGACACTTAGTTCAATGCTTGTGTTGCGTGAGTTTGAGTGTTCACCATCGGACATGATGACTTATTCAAGTGCTTAGTCATTATATAAATGACTTAGCTACTGGTCCAAATAAGGGTAAAGGATAGTTTGACTTGCATTGACTTGGCGTCGTATGACGGGTCATTTTCAAGTGTTTAAGTGTTTTAACGTGTAGTGTTGGAATAAATGGTTAGTATGGATTCATTTGGTTTGTGTCAATGGTTTTGAAACATGAATACTTTGAAAACATTTGAGTCATATTGTATTTGGTATATATATATCGATATTGAGTTCGAGTCTTAACGCGCGCCTTATTGTGATAGGTTGCGGTTTTCGTGTTTCCCTGGGCATCCATATCATCGGTGATCGTCTCACTACATTGTTTCTACTCAGTTGTTGAGTACCGTGATTGACTTACCTCGTGGCTAAGGTGAGCTCATAGCCCCTTTTACTTGTACATGGTTTCTAAACGCGGGGTGAGATTTTACATGGTGGAACACAACCATTTAACAATTGTGTGCTATCCTCAACTTGTATGCTATCCAGAAATTGTATGCTTTCCAGAACTTAAGGATTTCCAACTGATTTCATTGATATTATTGTTTTTAGTCTTTAGCCTGGGTGGATCCATCGGGATTGACTATCCCCGTCCCGATTACCTTGACGCACTAATATTTGTTTATTTACTTGAGTATTTAGGCTGAATACTGACTAGAGGAACTTACACTGAGTTAAGCTTCGGTTCATGAACTAAACAACAATAATTTTGGACTATGGTTATTGATCATAACCATACTCCATACTACTTGTTTTACAAATGAATGCTTGTGTTCCACATCCTTATTGCTAAACCTATGAATTTCACTCAACTTTGTGTTGACGATTTTACATGTTTAATCTCAGGTATTATTACTTAGCTTTGCTTGGATGGGAGCCCGCAGGATATTGTCGCAGCTTGGAGATTTCTGTGATGCTTTAAAAAGAATGTTTTTAGTAAAAACTGTCAGGAGTTTATACTATCTTGTGGGCAACTTTATGTTTACATCGAGACGAATTAATATAATTTTCCGCTTCTAAAACTCTGGGACCTATGTTTAAAACTCTGACCTTTTACGATGTAATGTACATGTTTTTATTTCGTCAGCTTTGTATGAACTGTAATTCATTGTTTCTTGTACTATGACGTGTTACCCCCTTGTTGCCTAGTTGTTCCATGTCAGATTTTGGGGGTCTCGCAGATTGGTATCAGAGCGATGGTTATAGGGAACTGAGTCATTTTTAAAAACTTAGTCTATAACCGAAAGTTCAAATATTCTGTTGTTTCTAAGTGTCAAACACAGAATCTGCCATTGCTGTTCGATATCTTTGTGGGTAACTCTCTAATCCTTATTATTTACTTTTAATTATCGTTGTAGTATTTCATCTCTTGATTTCATGTTGAAATATTACATTGCCCTAATGACGATAATTACTATGTCTTTTCAAAGCCTTTGTGCTTCATGTATTATCATTGAATATTACCGTGATTACATCTGCTCTTACTTGATTTCTTGAACTCTTGTTCTTGTGAATTGATCTTATTGCAATGATTTTATGTCGTTATGACGTTACATACTTGTATTCAGAGCGCATATGCTGCGGACTTTTCATACTCATTTTTCTGAGTACTATTGCTATTTCATTTATGCGTGATACGACTGACTTCATATGCTAGTATGTTTTAAATCGTCTGTTTTTCTCGATTCACTGTTACATGTTGTGCATACTTTCGAGAAACCATTGTTCGGAATTAAGAAGTGTTGTTTTCGATAAAACTCCTAATTTTCATTCTTACTACCGTGCATGTTGCTTTCATTGTTTATTTCCTTTAAAATATCTATTTAGATACGCAGATTTTCTTTCCGACCATTCGTAATTGAATGTCTAGTCTATAGATCATTGTGTAGCTCAATGTGTCTCCAGAAAAGACTAAAAGACATCGTGTGAGTCACACATCTCGAAGCATTCGTTGAATCAGTACCTGAATAATATCGTGAGTTTTCGTAATCTTGATCGACCTTTACGTCACCGTTTTACACGACACTTGTACATGGATTACATCTTATTTCATTGACCATTCTACGTTTCGACTTCGACTTACAACATCCGTTGTACCTTGAACACATGATCGTCATTTATTATGTGACGATTGTTTGGAATACGATCCTACTTGTATCCTCCCCTTTTCATTAAACCTCTTCGCCTCAGGAGTGTGATTTGTTAATATTTTGTTTCTTTCTCGGTATGTCTTATGATTTTGTAAAATCACGCCGCCAGGAGACCTTCCTGCATTGAATCTTGCAGCCGAAGACACGGATGATATGCGTCGTTTTTTATCTCTCAGATTAGGGCTGAGCAGGCCCGACCGAAACCGAAAAGGCCCAACTGAACCGAGAAAACCGAAGGAACCGAGCCCGAAACCGAGCTATTCGGTTCGGTAATCGGTTTGCATTTTGGCTATATTTCGGTTTCGGGTCGGGTCGGTACAAAAACCGTGTTAAGCCCGAGTTGGCCCGAAGTGGCCCGAATGCAATTTAGGGTATGAAATGTCAGCAGCTTTTTTCATATTATCACAACATCACTCATTCCTGCTACAAATCCAAATCATAAACTTCATCAAACCCTTCAAAATCCACTTCATCAATATCATAAAATCATCTTCCTACAACATCAATCCGAATCACACAAGACTTCGACATCAAAAGAAAACATCTTTCAAATCTAAACGTTTCTATGTTTGCATCAGATAAACTAGTGGATGGTGGTGATGTTCATGGATTTATGCATGTTATGTTTGCATCAGATAAACGTTTCTATGCTTTTGGATTTGCTTCTTGTTTCAACAGTTGCTAACATGCTACTGTAGTAGATCTGAAAATGGGTTTGACTATTGTTCAAACTTATCTTAAATGACACATCTGACTTTTTACCTTTAAATCGGGTTAGTTCGGTTTGAACCGAGTGCAACCCGACTAAACCTGAGTTAATACCGAACCGAACCGAGTTGTTTCGGTTTCGGTTTCGGTCTAACATTTGGTCTTATTTCGGTTTCGGTTTTACTCGGGACGGGTCGGATCGGGTCGGTTTTGGCCCGATGCTCAGCCCTATCTCAGATTACCGTTGGCATTCTTGAACCATTTCCATACTGGATTTCCTTTACATGATTATTATAAAGTTTATCTTCTTTCGTCTTTATGGAATCCACAAGTCTTGTGTGTACATTAATTCTGATTTATTATGAAACTTAGATTTAATTTCAAGATGTGTCAAAGAATATTATTTTGTACAGAAACTTTACAAGAAATTTTACAGTGTCGAGAATATATTTTTATAACTTTAGACATAAAAATATGCTTCTACTTGTTGAGACGTCCGTTTAGGAGATAAAATTTGGCCAATAAACATTAAAATCGAGCAGGTTATGCTCATTTGAGATTGTGAAAATTTAAGAACTTATTTTTGCGTAGTTCTAAAATATCGTTTTGCTGACAGATTTAATGCAAGGGCATTTTCGTCCATTTTTATTCCGTTTCAAGTCTCGGGTAAAACTAGAATGTTGTTCAAAACATTGTTTTACATCGAAATGCATTAGACTTTGAGTCTTAGAATATTGTTTAATGAGTTAATTGGTCTAGTCAAACCCAAAAGTCAAAACTGATAGACTTTAAAAATATGATTTCAAGCGTTTTGAGTTCGTTGAGCTCGTAAAACTTTAACTAATGATATTTTGCAAACTAAAAACAAGGATTGCGTTTGAACAAGTATCAAAAGGTAACTTTGAGTTCGGTCATACATGTACATAGATCTTGAACTTTTAAAATTCGGTAACTTCCTAATATAGAAACTTTTCAGCGTGATTGTACTATTTGTTAATCGATACCTTACTTTCTTAAAAGTGTATTTTTGTCAAATGAATTACGATGTGCACATACGGATTCCTTATTCCTTTCTTTTGTTTATGACTTATTTGTCATTCTACTGTCTTTCTTTGCTTCTATCGTACCACTGAATTAGACCGAGGTTGAAGTTCTTGTTTTCGTATCGTTCGTTACCATCTTGACACGTGTCTCTTGACGATTCCTATTAAAACCACTTGAAACATTAGCACGTTGTAACCATTTCATAGACTGTCTTGAACTACTCCTTATTTCCCTCATGTAACCCACTCGCTATTTTGTAAGCTATCATCATGTCATCACATGAATTTAACTGGTATTGTTTGCAAAACATTTTACAAAAGTTCCACTTGGACTTTACAAAATACTTGAAGGTTATCTTATAAAATTAATTTATATTAGTTTTACAATGCATTTTCACAAATTGTTCTAATACGGTCTTATAAATAACCCTTGTAACATTATAATTGTTGAATTAAATATCTAACCAGTAACTTATTGGCGAATAGTTTTATAAACTATTTTGATTTCTGTTTTTACAAATGGGATTATATACATATTTAAATGATATGACCTGTAATACTGGTTTGACGAAGATGAGCATCGCATTGCTAGTCCTAAATTATGCATGGCCTCATCACCTATGCTTAATTAAGATGGAGCCATGCAAGGCCAAATAGTAGTCACCTTAAATATTTAACCAAGAATCAACTTTTTAGTTATGTTTCTTAAAAAGTTAGATAAATAGAGTTTAGAAAACTTTTACTTCTTATGCGAGTATCAACAGTTCGCGACTTACACATAAGAACCCTTATCTTTTCTTGAACAAAGTGCGTGCCTCAAACACATATTTCCATACTCGACGATCAGTGTCTTACTTGTTACCTCATCATCCTCATGATACGATTTTCGTTACCATTTGCCTAAATTCTTATCATTGATACCTGACCTGAAAGTTTCAACGTTATTATGCCTCTTCATCGATCGATCTTCTTTATCTATCTTGGTAGACCTATGAAACGTCTCTGGACGCGATTAATGATTTACGATTGGATGTGAACGATAATTCCATGTAATTGTCATGATATGTGTTAAAACACTATCGCCTTGAAAATTCATTCGTGTGAACCATGTATTGATCTTGCCTTTCATTGTTAATGTTGTTCATCTTACTGGAACTTCTCTCAATTGACTTCTTAAGAATTTTCTTTGATTCGAATATTCGTTGTGTGGCTTTTCCCTTTCGATCGTATTTCGACCACCGAGAACTTAATAAGCCGTTATTGGTGACGCCAACCGCACTCGTGAATTAATCTTGCTGAATCCTTTGTTTCTTATTCTTTTTATCATCGACGCGTCTATTCTATCACGTTTGTTAAGAATTGATATCATTTTTGGTTTTATTCCCTTGTTTTATCGCTCGCATGCAGATTGTTGACCTTTATATGATTCATATTCATTGTTGTCTTGTCACCTTTTGAAAACCAGAAAATGTTACGTGTTTACCATTTGATACCTTAATCACCTTCTTTGATTTCTAAAAATTATTATTAATTTTTAAGAACGTTTTATACATTTTATCAAATGTTTAAATTACCAAAATAACTGTTTCAAGTTAAATACCGGACCTATACATCCTCTCTGGGTAAATTTATAACTTATGTTTAAATAGTGTCAAGTTGTATCTTTTAAAGTAATTGATTTTATCATACTTTACTGTCAACCTAATGATAATTTCTAACAATGATTCTAAATAACTTGGAAAATCTGATTTCTCTAATGGTAACGATAAACCTCAGTTTTAACGAAAATTTCATGTAGTCACCCAAAAGTTCTTAAGCCGATCAGGATAACTATTTGAACTGAGTTACTTTTACTTTGAAGTCCTGATCAAGAAAAATATATAGCAACATCATACTCACTAAATACAGATAGTTTGATTTTAAATCACTACACCTTGTAAAATTTTCTTTTAATCAAGAAAATATATAAACTGAGTTTTAAAGTTATACCAAAATACTAGACAACTGATTGTGACAGCTTGTATATTAAATGATCATATGTTATTCATTTTTCCCTTCTATTTCGCTTGTGACTAGATTCTTACATTTTAAGATTGTCACGTTTTACAGTTGCACGATTTGCGACCCGTTGTTGATTTACAATCTTGGTTCATTATATCGCACTTTGCATGTTTAATCGATTCTTGTGTTCATTCTTGTTAGTTTACCGCACGTATTTCCAACAACTCTATCTCTTGATGTATCCCCGTATTGGAAGATCGTTATTCTAATCCAAGACTGAAAAGTTATACGAAAAAGAGTTAAGAAACTGAAGCATAGTGAATTTTAACCGTTAAGATTCGTCGTGGTGCAGAAATTACCTGGGAAGCAATGAATTTTGTTATACACTTTCTACCTCCTCTTGTTTGCATCTTCTACTGTTTTCGGGAGAACTCTGGGGACCAGAGTTCCTTTAGGGGGAAGACTGTGAGAACCCGTACTTTTCCAGCATTATTTTATTCTTTTTATTCGTGATTTTTGAATTTTACAACGTATTACGTTTTCTTGAATACTTTATATGTAAATCCTGAGATTTTTAAATTATACTTTTAAGAATTATTTTGTTCATTGACAATGCTTCATATGGAATTATAAAATTTTTATTTTATTTTTCCATATTTAATTTAAATCATAGTTTTTGATTTAAAATCACCCGCGTGCGTTTTACAACGAGGGTTTATTCAAAATCAATGTATAACGAGAATTCCTAGTGATCGTGATACTGACGGATGCCCAAAATTTTACGTTTATTTATCGATTGTTTCGATAATTAATATTTTCGACGAATTCATTTTAATTACGTATTAAGTCGTGTCGGGAAATCATATAATCATTTTATGATGCATTGTAACTTTTGAAAAGTATTTTTACGAAACCCGAGCCCCGTAAATATTTTCAATATTTAACAATAGTCATTTTCTACCCTTTAAACTATTAAATTGCTTTTAGGTCCAAAACTATCCAATATTTGCAAATTCTACCCTAACCACACTATATAAACTATTTTTTTTTACCACTCGACTCATTTCATTCATAACAAAACACACACATTGAAAAATTTCTTCTCTCCCCACCCTCACCTCCATTTGCCGCCACTCCACCACCTCAAAACACCCCTCAAATTTGATTTTTAACAAAATCTAATCAATAGCACATCTCTAAAATCATCTTATGATTCTATCTATACAAAAATTTCACACATGCATCAATTTTTTTTAGTTCTTATGATTTTATGATGGGAATTGGTTTTGATCATCTTGCATGCATTGTTTTTGGTAAGATCATCACATTTTAATTCTTAAAAGTTGTACTTTTGATCTTTGATTTTGTTAGATTTTGCATGCAAGTCTTTTTAGGAGTGTTTGGTGGATAGGAATGATAGTATAGTGATCCTAGAGGTATGGGAATGAATGGTTTTGGTTGAAAAATTAATTTGACTTGTTTTATAAAAGTACAATTTGGGACAGCAGGTCTTTAACTGAATTTTCGTGAGTTTAAGTTCTGAGAAAAGGCTAAGATTATTTGATATTTTTGTAGAGTTTTCCGTGACGGTCGTTTTGGTATAAGATAGAGCTTCTAAGTCATTACGAGTCAAAAGTTATGCTAGTTTTAGTTTTCGTGTACCGGGAGACGCAAGTCGGCACAACCCGAAATTGTGGCTGATTTTGGGTCGACTCTCGGGGACTTTAGGCTTGGTTAGATAGTTGATACTACTGATTTTCAAAGTTTACAAACTGAGTTTGATGAGTCTAGTAGTGGTTTCAAAAGACGGATTGTCGAATTAGTATTTTTAAAGTGGTCCAAACGGTGTTACAAAACAAGTGTACAAATCTGTCCTAAAATTTGGAGTCGAGTAAAGTGTCGAGCTGATGGGTTTTAAAGTGTGAACATTGGCTCAAATTTTGGTGAGGTCTTATACAGGTTATAAGTGACCTTGACACCAATTTTCATGTAAAACGGACAAGTCAAGATAGGGTAGATCGGTGTGTACATTCGGGGTGTACTTGCTGATTTTTATTTTTGACACTTAGTTCAATGCTTGTGTTGCGTGAGTTTGAGTGTTCATCATCGGACATGGTGACTTACTCAAGTGTTTAGTCATTATATAAACGACTTAGCTACTGGTCCAAATAAGGGTAAAGGATAGTTTGACTTGCGTTGACTTGGCGTCGTATGACGGGTCATTTTCAAGTGTTCAAGTGTTTTAACGTGTAGTGTTGGAATAAATGGTTAGTATGAATTCATTTGATTTGTGTCAATGGTTTTGAAACATGAATACTTTGAAAACATTTGAGTCATATTGTATTTGGTATATATATCGATATTGAGTTCGAGTCTTAACGCGCGCCTTATTGTGATAGGTTGCGGTTTTCGTGTTTCCCCGGGCATCCATATCGTCGGTGATCGTCTCACTACATTGTTTCTACTCAGTTGCTGAGTACTGTGATTGACTTACCTCGTGGCTAAGGTGAGTTCATAGCCCCTTTTACTTGTACATGGTTTCTAAACGCGGGGTGAGATTTTACATGGTGGAACACAACCATTTAACAACTGTGTGTTATCCTCAACTTGTATGTTATCCAGAAATTGTATGCTTTCTAGAACTTGAGGATTTCCAACTGATTTTCATTGATATTATTGCTTTTAGTCTTTAGCCTTAAGTTACCTCTCATTGATCATGAACCGTTAATTAATCCTGCTACTAAGCGCGAATGTTGTGGGTGGATCCATCGGGATTGACTATCCCCTTCCCGATTACCTTGACGCACTAATATTTGTTTATTCACTTGAGTATTTAGGCTGAATACTGACTAGAGGAACTTACACTGAGTTAAGCTTCGGTTCATGAACTAAACAGCAATAATAATGTTTCGGACTATGGTTATTGATCATAACCATACTCCATACTACTTGTTTTACAAATGAATGCTTGTGTTCCACATCCTTATTGCTAAACCTATGAATTTCACTCAACTTTGTGTTGACGATTTTACATGTTTAATCTCAGGTATTATTACTTAGCTTTGCTTGGATGGGAGCCCGCAGGATATTGTCGCAGCTTGGAGATTTCTGTGATGCTTTAAAAAGACTGTTTTTAGTAAAAGCTGTCAGGAGTTTATACTATCTTTTGGACAACTTTATGTTATACATCGAGACGAATTAATATAATTTTCCGCTTCTAAAACTCTGAGACGTATGTTTAAAACTCTGACCTTTTATGATGTAATGTACATGTTTTTATTTCGCCAACTTTGTATGAACTGTAATTCATTGTTTCTTGTATTATGACGTGTTACCCCCTCGTTGCCTTGTTGTTCCAAGTCAGATTATGGGGGTCTCATAATCCTTAGCCTCACCAGCATCACTATCATCTTCTATCTCCAAACCATTAATCTCTTTCCCCAAAACACTTTTCTTACCCCCTTATTAGAGCTAACATGAGAGGGCTTTAATAACGATTGAGATTGCTTATTTATAGTACTAGTATCCTTAACACGACTCCTAGTACTCTTTTGGTACGAACCACCTCATCGGATCCCCTAAGAGGAACCTGATTCAAATTAAGGTTTGGCGGATCTAGTTTCGTCATGAAAATAGTGAAAATAGAATCAAATAAAAGTATAGAAAGAGGGATTCATAGTGATATAGAATAAATTTAGTGGATGGAGTAAATGGAAATTGAAAAGATATACAGTGTGTGTTTAGTGTGTGTAACGAATAAAATCCCAGGAACAGTTAATAACAAACTTTTAAAAAGTACGTAGTAATAAATGATTGTTTTGTGATGAAATATTATATGTAATGAAAGATCGTGAATAGTAGAACAAGATGCAAAAATAAAATCAATGATCCTTTGGATAGATCAAATTTAGATGATGAAATACTTAACATAAATTTAAGGGTTTTTAGAGAGAAGGAAAAAAAGAGAAACTATTGGATGGATCGAATTCGTGATTTAGATCGGGGTGATGGATCTTATATTTGTTTGTGTGTGTTTTTTTTCTATGTGTTTTACGTGTTACGACCTGAAAAGAGAGACGGGGTAGGATGTAAATGGGAGGTGAGGTTTGAAATTATCAAAATGCTAATTTGTTTTTTTAATTAATAAAAGTGAGATTAATTTTAACCATTGACTTTTGAGAATGAAAAGTGAAGACTGATTTTCTTGTATCTAAATAGATTAATTTTAACCATTGACCCTAATTTTTGTCTTCTGTAATTCTAAAACAACCCTGGTAATATTGTAACGTGATAAGTTTGAATTACGTATTTTTTTTTCAAGTTTTAATAAAGAAACAAGGAACTCAATT
Organism: Glebionis coronaria; assembly: GCA_025667525.1. NCBI lineage: Eukaryota > Viridiplantae > Streptophyta > Magnoliopsida > Asterales > Asteraceae > Glebionis > Glebionis coronaria. The sequence goes on along the minus strand of CM046881.1, from coordinate 77,744,209 downwards.
TTTTTTTGTTACACACATATCATAAAACATTAGTCACTAACTTTCACTAACTTTCACATCTATCTCATCCACAATAATATCAGAAACTGATGAATGGATAGATGTCAGGAAAGTTGGCCACGTATTAAATTCCATACCCGTGATACATTATTGCTCCTTCGCTTTTTTATTGTTTTTTGTATTTATAATTTTAACTACTATAACGTCAATATGCAAAATAATTTGATCCGTCAAACTTTTGACAATTATTCTGTTTCTTTATTCTGTATAAAAACATATCAACCAAAATTAAAAAAATAATTGGCACAAACAAAAAACATGTCAGAAGTCACGAACTCACGATGCAGTTTGATAAGAAAAGGAAATGAAAGAAAAATTTAATGTTATTTGAGTGAATTTGAAAGTAAAGTATTTCTTCTTAATATTGGAGTGAAATATTTTACCCTTTTTTTTCCTTTCATTTAATGAAAGAACTCGATGACACATCGTTACTGTTTTTCTAAGGAAAACAACCGCGTATTATTTATTTGATTTGATCTAAAAATAAAAAGCATCGGACTCGGACCGACTAAAATCAGACCGGATTAAAGGTCGTAATTGTCTGAAACCCCGGACAGAGACTGGACTGAAATAGTCCAGTCCTGTTCGATCTTCGGTCCGGTCCTGTTAGACATAATCAACGAATTTTTGATAAGATCAAACCAGACCGAGTACTGAAATGGTCTAATACCCCAGACCGAGGACCGGACCTAATTTTTCGATCCGATCCATCCGATAGCTTTTAGGTTTGACATGCTCAACCTTATTTGCCTCTTTTGCATAGTGCTTGATACATTATAGTGAAAGTAAAAATATAAAAGATAAAAATTATGTTTGTTTATAATTATGAAATAAAATTACTCATGTAATGTAATTACTCATTGCATCATAAACCATAATTTTCATTCGTTAAGGATTAGTAAGGTATGTTTGGTACGACATAATGAAATACTGACGAAATAAAATGAACGTCGTAATGCAATAAATGAAGTAATTAAATGATATATTTTAATTAAAGTAAAGTGCAAAAATTATCTATGTGGTTTGTAAAAAGTTTGAATTACATCTCTCATTTATATTACGCGTAATATATGGTTGTAAAATGGTACATCATACATCCCTGAGGACGGATGGTGCAAAATATTTTTCCGTTAAAAGGTACACGGTATGTTATGTTAGGGGTATTTTAGTTATTTTACAAACCAGGGATGGATTTTGCAGTTAACTTTAAAAAAAATTAGAAAAAGGTTTTTTCGAAAAAAAAAATTCAAATATATTTTTTCCAAAATTTTTTGAAAAAAGTTGTTTTTTCAGAAAAATTTAAACAAAAAAAAAATCTCAAAAAAAATTTGTAAAAAGATTTTTTTTTAAAAGTCGAAAAATGTATTTTTTAAAAAATTTCGAAAAAAGTTTTTTTTTTTTGAAAAAAATTCAAAAAAAATTTCAAAAAAATTTCAAAAAACTTTTTTCAAAATTTTTTAAAAAAACAACCAAAAAAATTCAAAAAAATTTCGAAAGTTTTTTCAGATTTTTTTTTGCGAAAAAACCTTTTTCGATAATTTTAAAAATTTCCTTTTTTAAAATACTGTTTCCAAATTAATTTTTTTTTTGAAAATCTTTTGAAAAACAAGATTTCAAAAAAGTAAATTTTAAAACAAAAATTCTTTAAATTTTTTGGGAAAAAAAACATTTTTAGAATTTTTTTCTTTACAAAATCTTTTTTCGAAATTTTTTTAAATCTTTTCAAAAATACCTTTGAAAAAACTTTTAGAAATTTTTTCGAAAAATATTTTCAAATTTCTCGAAAACTAAAAAAAACATTTTTTGAAATTTTTAAAAAAGTACCTTTTTCGAATTTAAAAAAAAAAACTTTTTTCGAAATTATTTTGAAAAAAAAAATTGAAATTTTTTAAATAAACAAATTTTTTCGAAAAGTTTTGAAAAAAAATATATTTGGAATTTTTTTCAAAAAAAACTTTTTTCTAATTTTTTTTAAAGTTAAGTGCAAAAACCATCCATGGGTTATAAAATGACTAAAATACCCCTAACATAACAAACAGTTTTAACCTTTAACGGAAAAAATATTTGCACATTCCGTCCTCAGGGATGTATGGTGTACTATTTTACAACCACAATGATGTATGTTGCGCGAAGTATTAACAAGGGATGTAACTTAAACTTTTGAGAAACCATAATGATGATTTTTGCACTTTATTCTTTCAATTATAATTATGTTTGGTTGTTTTGATAGTTATTAAGAAAAACCTAATTAACAATTAAAAAAAAAGAGTAAAATTAATTTTAATTTTTTTTGGGTTTGGTGGATAATTAATGAAAGGTTTTTAATGTAATGATGATTCATTACAACATGTAATGAAACAAAAATAAGATTCTCCTAATGTATAAATATAGTATTTTTGATGTAATGATTAATTTCATGTAATGAGTTATTGTATTTCATCGTTGTGAACAAACATAGTTATTCATTCTGTCGTAGTGATTTTTTCTATTTCCGTCACTCATCACGATGTATCAAATGCTATGTTACCTTTGTTCCATTACATTTTGTAATTGAATCATAAAAAGACCTTTATTACTACCTAGCAATTAAGAAATATATCATCAAAAACTATTTTATACTTTTTATTATAGATTATATTTCATTCTATGATAATGACCAAATATAATTATGATCGTATTATATCATTTCATTACTTCATTTATTCTATTACAATTATTATTATCTAGTGAATGCTCACCACGCCAACATCAACCACTAACGGCCACATACTTAGCCAACTTTCTTAATCGAAAAGGTATCATTTTGATTAGGTTTTTATAATTGTTTGAATTTAAAACTCGAGTTGATTTTCACATTATAAACGCCATGCTTATCAAATTCAGTTATGAAAACGTGGTGAGCTTCTTATTGTCCTGTTGATATTGATAATATATATATTAGTTATAATACCCATGCACGCACGGATTTTTTTCTAAATTTTATAATAGCGTCTTCCGGCTATTAGCATCCGTTTTTTCGAATCACATACGGGTTTTGTATAAAACAAATCATGTTGGTTTTATTTTACAACTTAATCTTTTTCATTAAATTATAACTATAGATATTATATATAGTTAATACGTTGATTGTTTTGATACATAAATTACAACCGATTATATTTTATAATTATAGAAACTATGTTTGTTCTTGAATATCATCCGTGCCTTAGGGTCACTTGTCTTGTTTTTCTTTCTTAATGTTCTAAAACCCTAATAATAGATCATTTGATATTGAAAGCTACTTATTTATTTGATTGTAAGGACAGTGTCATCTTATTTTTCTTTAATCTTTCATATATTGTTCTTTGAGTTTGAGTTAAAGCAATATTATATATTGGTTTAAGAGGTACCAATTGTAGGTGGTTTTGGAGGTGGGGTTGCTATGGGTGTAGATAGTGGCGGACATGATGGTGTTCTTGGAACAATCTGCAGAAACTAGAAGGGGGTTGAATAGTTTCTCTTCGATTGGTGACCAAATTAAAATTACTTTCAATTTGGTTTGTATCAAAACTATCTTTTACTTGAGGCTAAGTTGCATAATGATTAGGTTCAATTCAAATGCACTAGCAAAGATAATAGATAAGTGTAATGATAATGAAATAAGTAAAGAGTAAGGAAGGAGACAACCTAGTGGGAAGACACCAAGATTTATAGTGGTTGTACAACGAGGCTCTATCCTCGTTTCTACTCCACTCCTCGAGTACACCTACTCGAGATTTCCACTATATCGACAAGCTCCCTTATCGGCGGAGAAAACCTTACATCGTTGCTTACATTATTTTCCGACACTAAGCTAAATGTCGAGACCTAATCTTTAGCTAGGACCAATCTACACAACGTTGCCTACTTCACAATTTAACGACACAAGGCTAGATGTCGAGTTCTAATCTTAAGGTAGAACCAATCTTCACGACGTTGCCTACTTCACCATTTACCGACACAAGGCTAGATTTCGAGTTCTAATCCAAAGCTAGAACCAATCTTCACGACTCTTCACTTTGAAGCTAAGTGAGAACTTCACACAACACAACTACTAATCACTTTCAAGTTTAGTGAGAACTCACAAGACACAACCACGTCACTTTATAGTTTAGTGAGAACTACTAATCAAATCTATTACAACTCAACTAGACTTATCCAAGTACACACATGTAGCTTGGATTTACACAACACAAATCCAAGCAAACACATATGCAATGGATGTACACAACAAATCCAAGTATCCACAAATATCTTGGATGAACACAACTAATCCAAGTATTCATAAATACTATGGATTGACCTAAAACAAAAAAAGGTATCATGATGAATATGACTAGCTCATAGATTCATCTTTATCACAACACTAGTGAGTGAGTGATCTTCTCATTGGACAAGGTAAAGGAGGGGATCAAAAGGATAATCATATGTAAACATCCTTAACAATTTAAGTGATCATTTACTAATGATTATGCTATAGAAAATAGAAAGAGGGTTGAGAAAAACGTCCAAGAGGCTTACTGGAAAATGAGATTTGACCCACTATTTAAAGAAGACAAAGTATAACGGATCTATAATGGCTAGCTGTGCGCGGTACCTTATCTCACCCCGCGGTTCCATGTCGCTAAGGAACCGCGTAGGTACTTAAGGTACCGCCACTAGACTACGCTCCGTTTTTTGTCTTTTAGTGGGGTGGGAATATCTGAGGCATTTGAAACCTTCAAAGGATATTCTAACAGCATTTGGAATATGCTATTTTCAAATTTTCATTTTCCATTTTAATAAAACATTTTCTAAAAAAGAAAGTTTATTTAAAGTCTTTTGTCATATTAACAAAAGTGAGTTTTAAGGATAATCATTTTGATGATCACTAAGTATGATTAAGAAAGGTTAGTGATATGATTATTACCTTGATGATAGTGTTAGTTAAATAATTCATTTTGTGTTTTACACTAAATGTGTTGTATGGTTTGTTGTGATCAAAACTAAGAAAGATTAGTTAACACTAATAATGTTTTTAGGCATCACTTGCATTAACAATCTCCCCTTTTTTGATTACGACAAACGATAAACTCATTTACGTAGAAACACAAAATATCGAATTATTAACTAGTTTATCACTATCATTTCTCCCCCTTTGTTGTAGCAAAAAGGTTAGCACAAGTCTTTGAAGAATATCGAACTTTGCTAGTAGCTCCCCCTTGGTGGTTGCTCCCCCTTGCTTGGGGCACCAAGTTTGTGAGCAAAAGTGACATGCTACACAAAGGTTAGTAGAAAGGAAAGAAACACCAATGTATATATGATCACTACCTACTAAGTAACTTGAGAGGGAGAGAGAGAAGAAATCTCAAATTAGAAGCAAGTATTTTGCTAAGTATGTCCAAAGAGGTAATTGACAAAATCAATCTTCAATACAATGAAGATGATAAGCTTGTCAATGGGTTAAAGTTTAGAATTGATGGAATCACCCATAAGCAATTGTAAAATTTAACCATGATCAACTCAAAATAGAACTAATAAAATAACACACAAACAACACAAAGGTTACATACAAGAAAAGACACAACAAAGAAGATAGTCATACACACAATATGAGTATCTAAAAGCAATAAATATGGAAAATAAACCACTAAGCATAAGCTAGTCTAATAGTGATATTTTCCAAGATTGCTAAAAAAATAAAAGACTAAAAAGACGATGATGCATCATTCGAAGTTTTGTCCACCGGAACGAAAACTTGATTAGGAGGTCGAGTGAGGAGGAATTCAAGAAAATTTAACTTCTCATACACATGAGCAAGTTAAATTTGTTGAAATCGACAACAAGCACACGAGGATCCATGATGCAACACAAAATCGTTTGATGTGGGTATGGCATCAAACTTAGGGTTTGGTGGTGGTGGGGTAATGGGTTTGGGAATGTTTTCACAATGCCTTGTGAGGTTTGGGAAGGTTGAAAGGTCATTGAGTTGGGGGGTGTTGAAGGATTGTGGTGGTGGAGGAACATTTTCTTTAGCTCCGGTAAAGGGGTTAATGGTATAAGTCTCATTCCAATACTTGATTGGAGAGAAGGTAGGGTTTTTGGGTGGTTTGGAGGAAGATGGTTCATTCTTCTTAACTCAAATAGGTCAAACCGAGATTTTCGGTTTCTTTGAAAGCTTGGATGAGGAAGCTTTGGGTGAGTGGGGTTGTGACAAAGAAATGTCAAGGTTAGGAATGTAGGAGTTAGGCATTGTGAGAGTGTGAGAATGAAATCTCAAGGTTGTGTGAGAATGAATTCTCAAGGTTGGGAAGATGTGAGAATGAAATCTCAAGGTTGGGGTATAAGTAAAATGTAATCAAGGTAAGAATTTGAATACAAAATGTGTAGTGTCAAGGAATGTTTAGTCAATTTGAGTAAACAAGGAATCTTGACAGGGTATAGGGTTTTAAAAGTTTTGACCAAAAATTCGTCAAAAGCCACTTACTGTCCGCGGTACCTTATAGGGACCGGCGGTTCCATATCACATAAGGAACCGCGGTACTTTAAGGAACCGCGTCCAGTGGACTTGAAACCATGTTTTTCCTGGGTTTTGGGAAAAACTAAGACTTTTTTTTCAAAAGGTTGCAAATCTTGGAATTTTACCTCTATTAGCACCAAATTATGCTAGGGTTGCATAAAGCAACACATTCACAAAGAATGTCTTGATAAAGGGTGACAAAATAATTTAGATATCATTTTGAACCAATTTTAGTCAAGTTTTTAGAGGTTGTGATAGATTTAGGTTCAATTTTAATTTCAAATTAAAGTTGATTAGTGTGCACAAAAGGATAGAAACACACAAAGCTAAATCCATAGATCAACAACATGAAACATTCATGAAGAAAGCAAGTACAATGACAAATAAAACTAACTAATACATAGCTAGCTTAACATTAAATCTAGATAAGTGGTCTTCTTTGGCTTGGTTTTGTTTAAAACACTTATTAAGAAGACTCCATCATTCATCTCCTAGGAGGAGGCATGGAGAACAAGGCAAGCAAGAACTCTTGCAACCTCGTATGTAGTCCATACATATCCATCCTAAGGTTATGGATGATGTAGTGGTTGTAAAGACAACATGGACAACTAGGATCATGTGTTTGTTGAAACCCATAGTATGGATCACCCAAAAGGAGGGAAAGTGGAACACCCAAAATTGGAATGTTTGAGTTGGGTGGAGGTGGAGGAGGCATGTTCTCCAAGGGTGATGTGGGTGAGAGTGGAGGCATGTTCCCTAAAGGGGAAATGGGTAAGTGTGTAGGTATGTTCTCCAAGGTTGGTGAGATGGGTGAATTTAGAAGGGTAAATGGTGAAGTCACCAAAGTGTCATCAAAGTCATTCACAAAAGGAATGCTTTGAATTGGTTGGGGTTGTGTGGTCACATCCAAGGGTGCACTTGGAGTGAAGGGTGAAGAGAGCTCATTCTTTCTTGAGTTGAATGAAGAGGAGGTAGAACCAATGGAGTGGTTAGTACCATGGGTGGATGATGTCTTGCATGGTGCAAGAGGTGGGGAAGGTGATGAAGAAATGAGGATAGGAACCATCTCATTCTTAGGTGTGTGGAGGGGTGAGGAGTTAGGCTTAGCCACCTTAATCCTTATTTTGAGTGTTTTCCTTGGGGTGGAGGTCTTGGAAGTGTTTGAGGTTTTGGTACACACCATGGTTGACAAGGGTGGTTTAAGGGTTAGGGAAGGATGTTTTAATGTGTGAAGAACATGACTAACAAGGTGGGTTTAAATGGGTGAGGGGATGATCCAAACTAGTAATGGGTTAAAATCATTTTAGGTGAATAATGAATTTAGGTAACCTAGTTAAGGAAATGTGCAGTTTATTACAGAAAATCATGCAGTGTTTACACATAATTAAGAAAACAGTGTAAAGCAAAAGATGATGTCGTGCACAGTGACCGGCGGTTCCTTATCTAGGACCGGTGGTACCTTATCGATAAGGATCCGCGGGTCGATATGGAACCGCGACCAGAGGGCTTTCAAAAATTTCCCATCCCAGTTTTTGATAAACCCAGATTTTTACCAAAAGATTCACAAGCCAAAGTTAAATACATATCATAATCTAATAAGCTAACTATAATAAGGCATGCACAAAGCTATGTAAATCACAAACATCATTGCATAAGCAACATTTAGGATCAAAATAAATAATAATCCAAACATGTAACATAAGTTAATAAACAACTAAACCAAAGTGTTAATAAGCACATGTTTAAGCTTCAAATGATAACCAAATGATAACCAAACTTTGACACAACTCAAAGTCTTCACCTCCTTTTCTTGCCTAAATCCTTGATCATTTTTCCCAAATACTTGATTCCCTTTCTTGACTCAATCCGGTGATCATGCAAATCACCTCGGGTTCGAAGATTTTGACGGTAAAGTTCCTCTAAATTGAGATTATTAGGAACTTCACTAGAGGAATGGTGAGGAGGGGAAGCAATGTCATCTAAACCATCCACGAATGAGTTTGTGGAGTGTTGAGAAGAACTCGAAGAGTCAATGGGAGCACTTGTGCCAATGCCATCACCATCACTTGTTGGCATGTCCATGTCCTCATCATTGAACTCTTGTTGATCGGATTTACGGTCAGATCTTGTCTTTCTCTTATATACCTCTCGAATAGGTAGCATGACCCGTTTGACCGGTTGAAATTGAGAAAGATCAAGATTTGGAAAATCACGGCCAACCCTTTTAAAAAGGCGAGTGAGAAGCATTGCATAAGGGAGGTTTGTTTTAGGCTTGTAAATAGCATAATTGATCCGTTGAGCGATAAAATATGCCAAATTGTAATTGGTGTTGGTAAAGATGCAATATAACATATGCACTAAACACGCCGGAACATGATCCCGGTTTCCACCAAGACAAAACATATTTTCCCTAAGGATATTGGTCCATTGAACCATATTATCATTAAGGTCGCTTAAGAGAACCTCATGACGTTTCACCGAACGTACCTTAGTATGAAGGCTTCTCTTAACGGGTCGATTACGCTTTTTGGAGACAATGTCGACAATGAAGTCAAGATCAATTTCCTCATGATCATTTGGAGGACAATTGTAGGATTCAAGGAGAGCACTAAGCTTCCATTTATCCGTGAAGCGACAAGTGCCTACAAATGGGACATCAAGAATTTGACCAAACACTTCGAGAGAGTATTGAATGAGTTGATCTTTCAAGATGAACCTAACAAATATTCCATCATTGTTTTCAATGACGGAGTATGTGCTAAAGAACTCCAATAGGAATCGATGATAGATGTCTTCCTTAATGTTCAACAAACAGTCAAATCCAATGTGTTCAAACATGGACTTGATGTAGACATAATCCTTGATATCCTTTTGGATAACTCTACCCTCATGAAAGCAACGAGATTGAAGTGAGGAAAAAGTATGGGCAAGGTGAGTTGAGTGACAAAAGTCGGATAGGTTTGGCATATACTTTTTGGTGAGTTGATGATCCTTTTGGTATTGTGAAGGCATGATTAGTACCTAAATAAATACAAGAAAATATTTCTCTAATCACTCATATGAAAAATAAAATCAAAGATCGAAAAATATGAGAATGTGTTATATCAATTTCTTGACAAACATAGGGTTGAATCCATATCATTCTCATGTTCACAATGTGTCTATTCCATCATTAACCAAGAACACATGATCTATGTTAGATCAACAATGGATTAGAACATTGGTTTTTCAAAACAAGGTTTTTAGGTAAGCATTAACAATGTCATTACCTACTTGTTCATGGGTTCATCTCAAATCCATCTTTCAACCAAAATCATTTAGCCTAAATTCGGATTTGTTCTACAAGTGGGTTTTAGTGAAATCTTAATGAATATGAACCTAAGGAATCATAGTAAAATAACCATGTCAACCAACATTCCTATTAAGGTTTTAATTCAATTTCAATTTTAAAAATCCCCAATTATGAAAGGATGAACCCTAGAACAAAATAGATGAATTGAAAGAAAATACTTACAATTAATTGATGTTAGATGAAGGATGAGTGAAACCCACAACTTGGAATCAATTAATTTGAGTGATTGAAGGTTTTGGAAGCTTCAACAATGGTGAAAAACAAGAAAACCGTCGGCTGTGTGTTTTTGGGAGAGAGAGGGTTTGGTTTGAAAAAGAATAAAATAATCAAACTGGCGCTCTGACAAAAGTTACTGCCCACGGTTCCTTATCGATAAGGTACCGCGGGTTTGAGCCGCATAGATAAGGAACCGCCTACAGAGGCAGGTTTTTATCTATGAAAAACGCCAAATTTTAAAAACCAAGTTTTTCTAAAATACTTAAAATTATATCATGAGCCTTTTATAATATCATTGGATCATCATAACACTAAGCAATATGCCTTAATGAAGGATTACGAGTTAAATCAAGATCGAAAAGAACGGAAACAGACAAACGACTACTCGTAGCAAAACGGCAAAGTGGAGAGAAGTCAAGGGAAGTGAATCAAGACTAGGACCAATGCTCAAGGGATTAATGACAATCTTCAAATAGTGGTAACGAAGAGCTTGTGTCATATATAGTGGTTTAAGACGTGCCTTTCCGGCGAAACGTTAAACGGCTTTGATAATGAATAAACACAAAGCAATTATTCATGTATAGACTAAGATCACTTTCAATAATAGTCTTAGTCTAAACCAAAATATGAGCAAAGTATTAATTCACTTTCTCTCCCACAAAGGGCCTACTAACCGTATGGGTGCAAACCATGGAAATCATGCTTGATACTTTAAGCTTCTACTAACTCACTCTACATCACCATAGTGAGTCAAGTATCCAAGCAATGAAGGTTTGAGAGGATAAAAGAAAAGAAACACAAACCACAAATAAATGTCAAGGCAAGGATGCCGAGAACAAGCACATAGTCAAGTAATGATCAAAAGAATGATCAAAGGGCGTGTGGAAGAACGAAAGCGTACCTTGGCCACAAAGAGCAATCCATGAAGGAATAAGTGCTATGCCCAATCAATGACTATGATGAGTACTAAGTCTTCAAGGACTAGTATCATTCCCAATCATCTTGGTATCATCATTCAAAGATGTTAAAGATCAATGAAGATGAGTCTTCTACAAGTGCAAGTAACTCAATCCACAACCAATTAAGTGATTGATCTTCATGAGTACCTACACAAAGCAAGATGCAAACTAGTAGATACATTTCAAGAGTATATCTAAAATGCATAAAGGCTACTAATCTTAAGTGGGATGCAATATTATCAATTAAAAGACCTATTTTCAAAGAAAACATAGTTTTGACCAAAGAGAAACTTTAGTATAACTTGACCTTCTAATTTGAGGAGACAATGGATCGATCCAAGTTTCAAAGTACAATATACTTCAAAGGTCTTGAGTGACCATCGCTCTGATACCAATTGTAGAAACTAGAGGGGGGGGGGGGGGGGTTGAATAGTTTCTCTTCGATTGGTGACCAAATTAAAATTACTTTCAATTTGGTTTGTATCAAAACTATCTTTTACTTGAGGCTAAGTTGCATAATGATTAGGTTCAATTCAAATGCACTAGCAAAGATAATAGATAAGTGTAATGATAATGAAATAAGTAAAGAGTAAGGAAGGAGACAACCTAGTGGGAAGACAACAAGATTCATAGTGGTTCGACAACGAGGCTCTATCCTCGTTTCTACTCCACTCCTCGAGTACACCTACTCGAGATTTCCACTATATCGACAAGCTCCCTTCTCGGTGGAGAAAACCTTACATCGTTGCTTACATTATTTTTCGACACTAAGCTAAATGTCGAGACCTAATCTTTAGCTAGGACCAATCTACACAACGTTGCCTACTTCACAATTTAATGACACAAGGCTAGATGTCGAGTTCTAATCTTAAGGTAGAACCAATCTTCACGACGTTGCCTACTTCACCATTTAACGACACAAGGCTAGATGTCGAGTTCTAATCCAAAGCTAGAACCAATCTTCACGACTCTTCACTTTGAAGCTAAGTGAGAACTTCACACAACACAACTACTAATCACTTTCAAGTTTAGTGAGAACTCACAAGACACAACCACGTCACTTTATAGTTTAGTGAGAACTACTAATCAAATCTATTACAGCTCAACTAGACTTATCCAAGTACACACATGTAGCTTGGATTTACACAACACAAATCCAAGCAAACACATATGCAATTGATGTACACAACAAATCCAAGTATCCACAAATATCTTGGATGAACAAAACTAATCCAAGTATTCATAAATACTATGGATTGACCTAAAACAAAAAAGGTATCATGATGAATATGACTAGCTCATAGATTCATCTTTATCACAACACTAGTGAGTGAGTGATCTTCTCATTGGAAAAGGTAAAGGAGCGGATCAAGAGGATAATCATATGTAAACATCCTTAACAATTTAAGTGATCATTTACTAATGATTATGCTATAGAAAATAGAAAGAGGGCTGAGAAAAACGTCCAAGAGGCTTACTGGAAAATGAGATTTGACCCACTATTTAAAGAAGACAAAGTATAACGGATCTATAACGGCTAGTTGTGCGCGGTACCTTATCTCACCCCGTGGTTCCATATCGCTAAGGAACCGCGTAGGTACTTAAGGTACCGCCACTAGACTACGCTCCGTTTTTTGTCTTTTTTTGGGGTGGGAATATCTGAGGTATTTGAAACCTTCAAATGATGTTCTAACAGCATTTGGACTATGCTATTTTCAAATTTTCATTTTCCATTTTAATAAAACATTTTCTAAAAAAGAAAGTTTATTAAGCTGATTCGATGGACCTGCCTCGTCCCCTCGGGGAGCAACATGAGTCGCAGGCGGTTGATCAGTTCGCCTCCGCTCTATTGAAAGGTCTCCATTCCTACGTTTTGTCAATGAACCCGTGGATAAGTAGGCATTTCTTGCAGACGCTCTCTGGCAGCGCGAATGCGCGCTTCTTTCACGGCAGGATCCAGTGTTCTAACACTCCTCAAAAAGCCGGAAAATCCTTGCTCTAAAGGAGCTTGGGGTGAAACCCTTCTATAAAGGGGTGAATGGTAGACAATCCGTTAACCTTAGTCTTTTGTCATATTAACAAAAGTGAGTTTTAAGGATAATCATTTTGATGATCACTAAGTATGATTAAGAAAGGTTAGTGATATGATTATTACCTTGATGATAGTGTTAGTTAAATAATTACACTATATGTGTTGTATGGTTTGTTGTGATCAAAACTAAGAAAGATTAGCTAACACTAATAATGTTTTTAGGCATCACTTGCATTAACACAATCGTTGGCGGGCTAGCAGGTGGTGGACTAACTGTAGGGAGTGGAATCAGAAACGGGGGCCGCAAAACCAACATTTGTGACCTGCAACACACAGTCGAATTAGAACTCACTTGAATTGCGATACAAAGTTTATTATATAGACCAACTTAAAAACATAGGAGTATAAACCAACATTTTCATAAATTTATCCCCAGTTGAATTATTATATATAGTCTAGATATATAAAATAGGATATCAAATATTTATTCAAATGACATATTGCAACATTTGTGGCAACAGTAACACTTGTTTCTTTGCACATTATGCAACTAAAGATGCCTCATGGAATAAAAGCTGTAAATATATCATGCAATGATAAAATTTCTGTGATGAAAAATGTAAATCATATAGCAAAAGCTATCCAACATCATGCGGCGACAGTCATACATTATGCAGTTAAAAACTACTAACCAACTGGATTGATGGCATAAAATGTGATTAAAAGTATGACAAATGAGACTTATAGAAGCTGTAACTAGGAACAAAGTGACCAAAGTTAAGCAATGACACTTCATTGCAATGAGAACAAAGTGAAGAGTGAGACTCACTCGGTTTAGTGAATGCCGAAGGTGTGGTGATGGTATTATATAGAGGAAAAAGATATGGTCAGTTGGTAAATTGTATTTACCATGTTCTCGAAATTTGTTATAAATGGTTAAAACTCATATAAAGTTATGGACGTCCATGTTTGCAACTTTTAGACTCGTATTGTATAGTTACAGCAGATACGAAGATGTGTTCTTATTAGGACATACCCATATTCGCAGGTTTCGCGGTTGATAGTTGTTTTATACACACTCTCCTTCAAACAGTACATCAAATAGTACATATATGCTATCAGCAACAATGATATACTTTTCCATGCCTTCTGTCGAAGAAAGCTGCCTTTTGGGGTTGGTTGGTCTTCTTGATTCCTATCCGCGTACACAAAATCAACAATTATTCAAAAATTAAACAAACAATTGTCCACAACTCCAAACACCACCACACCGAGGCTGTAAACATAAGCCATTGAGGTACCTACCCCCGACCCCAAATATTCTGGTGCCATATATCCACTTTCCTCGCTAAAGGTGCAGCAGTAACACTTCAGGTCTTCTAATAAAAGAGTAACACTTCAGGTCTTCTGAAATCAACTGACATTTGTCTACTCACAACTTCAAGCACCACCACACCGAAGCTGTAAACATCTGCCATTAAGGTAGCTACCCGTGACCCCAAATATTCTGGTGTCATATATCCACTTTCCTCGTTGACATGTTCATGTTCATTACGCGTTACAAATTCTGCTAAAGCAAATGAGCCTAATCTAGGATTCATGTTGGGTGCACCAACCATCTTGTTCTTCCCATTCGTTGTGAAGATGTTGAACCTACTGACTTCACTATGCTGTATCTGTGAGTCCATTTAAGGACGGGCTGTGATTTTAGATGGTTGTGATGAAAAAAAAGCTGACCCAAGACACGGTTAGCTGAATAGTTGTAGATCACCACAAGCATCTCACCTTGTTCGGTGCACCAACCATAGAGCTGCATAAAACCTTCGTTGCGAAGATGCTGAACCGCACCAGCTACTGAGTTCACTATGCTGTATCGGTGAGTCCATTTTGTGATGTAAAAAAAGCTGACCCAATACACGATTAGGTGAATAGTTCTAGACCACCACAAGTATATCACCTTGTTCGGTGCACCAACCATGGAACTGCATAAAACCTACGAAAAAAACACTGAGTAGGTTCAAAAGGTGGTATCGCAAGATAAGTAATTCATTAAATGGTTTAATAGCCTTAATCAACAATTAAAAACTACAATGTAAAACACATATCTTGATTATTAATCACAATGAAAAAAGACACCTTTACAATCAGATGAATAAAAAACTAACAAAAGGGATGGAAGTTAGATAGAGAGATCTATTATGTTCCGATTGTATTGATGTTTGAAATGAATTATCATGGAAGATCGATATGAGTGGCATTGGTGTTTAGGGTTCCATGATGTTTGAAACGAATTATTATTCCCCTCGTTATTTAATTTGTGTCTAAACTGCGATCTTAAAGTTTAAGTCTTAATGGGTCTACTTTAGCTTACATCAAAATTCTACCCTATGTATCATATTAGCATATACACAAAAAGACCTATTACTATTATACATATGCCAGCGTATCATGGCTCGAAAAGCATATGGATTTCAACACTCAGTGGTGAAATATCATGAATTATAAATACAAAGGAGATATGGCATCTAAAAGCTACCTCTAGATCCATCCATCGATATTTCCCCGTTTTCCCCGTTTCTGTTTTTATGACACCAGTATGAGACTTCACTACCTCATGACGAAAATCAGCTACCTTGACTACCTGAAACCAAAGTATCTCATAAGTCCCAACTCATCATCATGTTAAAGAATCTAACAATCCTATTCACGTGTTTCATCCCGGTCCTATGGTTTGTTTTATGTGAGCAATAGACCCATTTGACTCGTTCCCTTTGAGCTAAGTTCTTTTTATGATATTATCTAGACGTGTTCAAATGAAACATGTGCCTCGAAATTACCATAAACAATAAGGCATTAAAGGGCATATTATTCACCTTAATTACTTTCTAGTCGATAAGAATCCATATATGATTGTTTATTCTATTATATGATCTCTGAGTTGTTCTTTAGGTCTATAATTTGGTTATTTTGTTTGTTAGGCTGTTAGTTTAGTTTCTATATGCTTTGTACGTAGAGCTCAAGATCACATGAATGTCGTTGATATGGATTTGCAAAGATAGATATCAAGAAAGACCTTGAGATTGATCTTGACAACAATGAACAACTTTAAACTCAATTGAATCCTAATGGCCTGCACCAAAATTTACAGAATAAAAGCAATGACATCAAACAATTGCAAGACATACCTCAGCATGGTTGTGATATAATATTTCAGTTCAGTTGTTATGCAAACCTTAAAAACTGATAACTTAGCAATGTGCGCCCCATTCTTTCCCAAAAGTAACTTCTTCTCCTACATAAGTACAATTAATATACTGTAAGTGTGTGTACAACTGTGGCCTATTTCTTAGCCAATGTGTTCATACCAGACATAACTTGACTGTTACGTGTGATACTATAATTCTCGTAATTTTAAGAATTCTAATAAATAAGAGAACTAAAGTCAAAGTACAGAGGCTTCTACTTTTTCTGATTCACTTATGTGAATGATTTATTCAATGTATTGGAGGACATTATAGGAAAATGTTTTCTAGGTTAGAATGGAAGAGCTGAGAAGAGCCACTAAGTATCGATTTTGGACTTGTTTTCTAGGTTAGAATGGAAGAGCCAAGAAAAGCCACTAAGTGTCGATTTTGGATTTTTTAAGACTAAGTTCTATGTCTAGGTCCCATGCAATTCAATGCCCTTTAGTCCTATGCACCACACATGTTTAGATAAGTTAATGTGGTGCTGCATTTGTAAGTTTAGAAGATAAAGTTTTTGAGAACTACAGAGTACCAAATGCAATTAACTATAATAATCCATACATTAATAAAAAACAATGACCAACAGAAACTAATAGTCTTCTCGAGAAAATGAGAACATAAAAACCCATAGAAAGCCAGAGTTGCAATCTACTATTGTTTGAAATCTACTATTGTTTTGGCCATCGCTAAAAATCAAATACGTGCAGACACAAATGTGTGATGTGTCCAATGCTTTTGTGCACTACTTATTCTCAAACAATAAAAACTTGTTATAAAAGATTAGAAAGATTAGTTAAAAGGCAAAAACCTGTGCATAGTCAATGAAACAATAGGAGTTTGTTTGCAGCTTATTCTTTTAAACTTCTTGCCCAGGTAGATTATCAGTAGTGGCGTGGCGGCACCAACTACAGCATGCGACGAAGCTGCTCTACAAACTCTAAGACAAGTTGTTGATGATTAAGGACTTTCCTATACTTCATTATACGAATAATGGAAGCATCAATAGCATATCGTTTGTCCTTGTCAACGTCTTCCACAACCTTCTTCCTCTCGTCCACAGGTGGCAAAGGAATTAGATAGGTGTATACGATATATAATCACACTATACATAGAAAAATCAGAAGGGTGAAATGAGAAGATGCAAAGATATACATATTGACTATAGATGAACGCGACCATAAAGTAGATACCTCGATGAATGATCAGCTGCGTTGATAGTTTCATTTATCTTCTGCTTGGTATTTTTTACATCCCTTTCCTCACTCGGTCTGCCCTTTCCTGCATGGAAAATGTTAGTTAAGTACACTACATTAAACGACTCTCGTATCTCATATAATTTTTACGTATGTGTAAGGATTAATTAAATAAAAAATGTGCGGCCTAAAACATCTATTACCATTTTGACAGTTTATATGGAGCCTGTTAGAATCAATATCAACAATACAGCATCATTCAAAAGAATTGGAACAATTACTTTTAAAAACTATAAAAATTTGACTATCATACCAGAAACTTCACATCATAGTTTACGGTTGGTATAAAATGCATACCATTCCAAAACACCTATTTTTAGTTCATGAAGATACTTAATTTCCAGATAACAAACAATCCAACTCATGAATAACACTACTAAAACCAAATAACTCAAAGCCTTATTATTTTTCTTTAACTATTAAAACATAAATTTTAATAAAATACGAAAAACAAACGCAAACCTTTATTTGCCACTGAGTAGTGTATTTGGGATTTGTCTCTCAAGCATGGCGTTCAACTATTTCAGTTCCTTCATATTCAAACACCCAAGATTCACGTCTCCTGATTTTTTACCACGTCATGCTGCAAAAACAAAAATAAAAATATACAATACCGAAAACCGTAAATTATAAAACCTGTAAATTCCACCAAATTACCCAACATAGTTACGTCAATAAACTCCAATTACCCATAATTAAACCAAAACAGAGCCTACTAACTTATTTATGCATAATCACTTAATATAGTAGAAAAAAGGCAACAAAAAGCTTGATTGATCAAATGGTACAACATCATAATTATGTAGTAATTTGAACTTATCACGGATTAAGGATAAACCATATATTATTTCTTTAATTTTGATCATTTATGCATTTTATCAAACAGTTGATAGGCATAGAATTGATTGTTGCTCCAATGTTAATTTTTATATTCGCATCAGACTAAAGAAGTATCAAAATAAAAAAACAACACACCTGTTGATTCCTTAAAAATTACTTTAATAATTTTTATCAAAAAAAAATTATTTTAATAATAAACAACTTTCAGAAACTGTTCTATGCAAACGTGTCTCCCATGTTTACAAAATCTGATCCTGTTTTTACCTATTTCATTAGAATTCGTTAATGAGATTATGATTTTGTGAATGGAGCTCAGTGATCCTCTTCAAATTCATCATATCACAAGAAAAACACTAATCAAGAAGCGACTATAAAATTAACCATTCTTTTGAATTAAACTGGCCCATCCAACAAAACCCCTCAATCAAAACTAAATTTTGATCAATCGTAATAAAAGTTTATAATTGACTAATTAACACTAATAAAGAAACAACTACAAAATGCTCAATACCTTTGAAATAAAATTGGCCCAGCCAACAAAACCCCTCAATCAAAATTAAAATTTCAGCATCCAATCGTAATTAGGGTTTCAAATAGACTAAATGTGTGTCGAAGAAATATGATAACTTGATTGCCTTCTGTGTTTCAATTTGTGATCATCATAACTCCTCGATTACCATCTGATTGTTCAATGGTCGAATGGAGATTTAAGGTTTTAAGAAAATAGTTCCAATTTCAACCCTAAAGTTTTACAATAGTTGGCCCGCTTTTCCTTATAAGTTTTTTCTATGGGTTTTTAACACGTAAGTTTATTTATTTTGGTGTTTTGACACGTATATTTTTGTCTCAAGTTTTTTTTATTTATTAAATAAAAACGAAAATTAGTTTTTTGTTGCTAAATTAAGGAATAATTAAGTTTTTAAAAGGAATAAATTAAAAGATTGTTTCTTAATATAGAAAGTTTCTCTTGAAAAAGTTCCTATTTTAGGTTTTGCTTTACAAAGAAAAAGATTTTTGAATTAAAGAGTTAAGCTTTCTTTGTTTTTTAGAGCTTTTTTTTATTCATCTGTAAATCATGTCTAAAAAAAGAAATATATCTAAAGTTTACATCTTCAAAAAGAAGACCATTTATTTTCTTCTCTTTTGAAGTGAAGAAAAGAGGTGGTGTTAGAATAGTGGTGATAAGATTTATGTTTTAAGAAGAGAAGAAAAGAGGAAAAAAAGAAGAAGATGATAGTATATATTGTGAAGATGAAAAAAGAGGTTTTTAGCTCTTTTATCTCTGTAAAAAAACAAACAAGAAACCTCTTTCCGCTTTAGAAAAAAAAGGTAAAAAGAAATTTTTTCTAAAAAACAAACAAGACCTTAATGTGATATTAGCCCCATTATTGAGCTGAAGTTTCTATGGTTATCCTGTAATATGTTTAGCATTGCGATTGATGTGTTCAAATTGCTAGTTTACTTTTTCATTTTTAAGTATTTGATAAAATGCCGCAATGAAAATTAGGTCGGCATAAACATGGTTATAGGTGGAATTCATAGGCTTGGAATATCTACACAATAATGCTATCATCGGGTACGAAATTAAGATATAAATGATCGGGTGAACCTACAATAAACAAAATAATATTACAAAAACAATTTTTAGAGGCACGTGTATTTAGCACACATCTAACAAAAATCATTTTTTTTAAATAAATTTAACACTACTTAACAAAAATCTATAAATGTCCCGGGACCCACCCTAGTCTCGTCCCTGACTGTCACACTCAAGACTTACTATAACGGAAAGTTAGTTTTGGACGTCCAAATTTCATGGCACGAAAAGGACTTGATATGCGAGAACAATCTCTATACGCCGTAGTAATGATAAAAACTTGTATATTTCATATAGTCGAGTATTTGAGATAAACATGCTTAGAAAGGTAAACATAAAATTTTGATGAGTTTATATGTTTAATTAAAAAATGTTTATCTAAATCAAAAGTTTATAGCGGCTACTTCTTCCCATATCATAGAAAAGTTTGGAAATCGAAATTTCTACATAACAGTAGAGTTTACCACACAAGATTTCAACGCATATATGATCGCTCAAACAGAGCAAACTCACATAACAAGTATTTACGATATCAGAAAACTTGTATCGCTACAACATTACGTTTGGTGTAAACCAATTGTCATATGTTTTACCCAACCTTGACTCTTATATCTCAACCTTGACAAATATATATCTCAAACCATGATTGTTATCTCCCAACCTTTACTGTTATATCCTCATAAGCTTTAAATTTCATTGTACACAGTTTGGCAAATAGGCAAGTAATGGAATTCGTAAATGAGCATGTAAATAAGTTTATGAATAAGCAAGTAAATACGTTGGAAACGAATCAAGTAAAAAAGTTTATAAATAGTTTGTAATCAAGCATGTAAGCTCCCTCAAGAAAATTTAAAGAAAATATAGAACAAGTAAAAGTAAGGGCCATGTAACTCGCCTCTTAAACAATTATAATGATTTTCGAAAATAACGCGGAAAATAATGCACGAAAATCGAGGCTCGAAATCCTTAACCGCAACCTACTTAATAATTTTTCAATTTAGGATAATGAAAATTATGCATAATAACGAAATGCACATTACTAGATGATGACATAAATATTTGAATGTTTTTAGTATCAATATCGATTTAATCATGCTCGTTTATGTTACTAATAAGTTCAAAAAGTGCAAAGAGTCGTATGTATTTTATTTTACAGGTAAAACGAGCAAGTAATGTAAAAGCGAACGTAAACGTGCAAAAACAGACGAAAACGTTATAAACGTGTGAAAACAAACAAAATCGTGCGAACACAAACAAAAACATTTATAACGTACAAAATATCAAAAAAAACGTCTCTTAATTTTAATTTGAGGGATTTGCCAACTTTGCAAATAATGAAGGCTTGTTAGTGTGAGTTTTATCAAATTTACACTTTTGGTCTTTTCATGTTTTTTAATGTTAAAACTTGTGTTTTTAATCAAATAAAATAAAAGAAACAAGAATACAAAATAACTCAACATATTATGTGCTTATAAAACATAAATACTCTGTTCACGAGTTTAATGAGGAAAGAAGAAGTGTATAAGAAGATGAGGAGTGTAATGAAGAGGAAAAGATTAACTTTTTGTGTTCCCGGGATAAGAAGTTTAGGAAAAGTAATATAACGTTTTTATGTTCTCGAGTTCGAAAGAAATGTGAAAAATATAAAGAATTGAGTGAGGCAACCAATCTCTTTCACTTTCTTTTCAAATCATACCAAAATTAGAAGTAAATTAGGAGTGAAATTATAGGATAATTTACTATCATTTACTTTTCCATTCTTTTCTAAAAAAGTCTAAAAAAATTGTCACCTTTTGAAAACTTTCTTTTTCTCTTAGTTCGTGTATAGTTTGATTAGAACGAACCCGAACAACAGGCTAACCCAAATCCGGAACACCCGATTTAGTCCGAACAGCGCGGCCAAAAAACAAAGTCCAAGGACAACTCCCTTATATTTCAGGAGTATTGTCTCCCGAACACCCTACAAGCATAAGACAAAGGCCCATTCGGCCTAGCGGCCTTTTAGGAGACTTGAGTAATATAAATACCCTCAAGGTCTAAAGGTCAAGGTAACATATTTTCCATTATTATATTCCCCATTACACTTTATTCACTCTATCTTTCGGCATATGTCACATACTTAATCTCACGCGGAGCTTGGTCTGGGTTCAACACTCAGACGAGGCTAACGTGTTTACTTTCGTTTCAGCATATCCGAAGGACAAGCTTAGCCGGAAGTCCGAAGGATTATTCCATCCGGACCCAAGCAAGAAATTACTCAAAAATATTTGGTGTCATCCGTACGACCTAGCATTTTATCTACCACTTGCTAAGAATGACATGTCCTGTTGTCCCAGTAACGAAAACACCACCTCCCCAAACCACTATAGAACATATTGAAGGGTGTATCTCGGCCATGAAGTCACCAGTCAAAGAACACAACAAGAACGCACTTGAGCCCATCCGGTTCAACTTTAACGAGGAAGACGAATGGAGCACCAACACTAAAATGGTAAGAGGAAAGGTAGTTGCCGATGCAGACCTAAAAAAACCCTTCAAGAAAACCATAAAGACCCCTCTTACACAGAGAATCGTAGACTTCGCCGATCCGGAGTATAAGCTCCCCTAACGTCAAGGTGTACGATGGTTCAGGGGATCCGAAAGACCATCTAAATCGTTTTGTGAGCGCAACTAACTCCGGAGAGTGGCCTATGCCGGTATGGTGTAGGATGTTCCAACAGACGTTGGATGGAGGGGCAAGGGGTTGGTTCAAACTGTTAGAGCCGAATAGCATCGACGACTGGTCCGAACTAAGGAAATCATTCACTACAAGGCACTCCATCAGGAAATCATGTCACAAAGGTCCACATGAGATCACAAAGATAACACGAAAGGCCAATGAAACGCTCACAGACTTCAAGGAGAGATGAACGACCGAGGTAGGTTTCACACATGGCGTACCGGAGGTGATGAAGATATCCGTATTTATGGATTCGATCAAAATCCCAGCGCAGGCAAAAAGATACTCCGGTAAAGCACCGGAAACAGTGGATGAAATGATGGAGAGATTGGACGACTTCGTCTGGTCCGAAGAAGCGTTCGCCAATATGGAACTCCTAAAAAAGAAAGTGTCGAAACGCTTAGAAAACCTAACCCACCCATCCACAGAAAAGATGGTCGTAACCAAAGGTATAGTCAATAGGGAGGCAATCGACGAAATGAAGGAAGAGAGACGCATAGGGGAAGAGATTTCTATGGTCAGAATAAGAACCGTGATCGAGGTTATCGAGTACCATATCCCCCATCCCGGAATGACCATCAGAACCGTGTCGCGCTGGTGCTAAGTATAAATTCATTAACCAAGCACATCAAATAGATATTGGTCACAGAAACGCAGCTCTAGTTGCCACCTCCTCGTCCCCTGAGCAACCCGGCTAGAGGGGAAACATGGACCGATACTGTGATTACCAACAAGACAAAGGGTATTTCATGAATGACTGCATACAATTAAGGAAGCAAATCGAGCTATCTCTAGATACATGGAAGTTAAATCATTTGATTAAGGACCTTCGGCAGAGAGGTAGACGTAACCAGAGGGACGAAGCTCCTCAGCAGGAGAAGATAGTTAATATGGTCCGGTCCATTCCAGTACGAGAGAAAAGGAAGTCCATAAGTGACATGGAAGAGTGGATGAGGGTCCTCATTATGTTCCCTCTGGTTGAGGAAGACGAGATGTCAGATGATCCGATCATCGTCGAAGCTAAATTAGGAGGATTTTTTATCAGAAGAGTGTACGTAGACGAAGGTGCTTCCGTAGAAGAGTGTATGTAGACGAAGGTGCTTATGTAGAAATTATGTTCGAACAATGTTTCGAAAAATTGTCTTCTCAAGTGAAGGCCAAGTTAAGAGAAACACAGGCGGACCTCGTCGGATTCGTTGGATAAGTCGTGAAACCCATTAGGAAAATTGAGTTAGAGGTAAGCATCGGATCATAAGGATTAGTCCGGAGAACACACATGAATTTCTTCGTTATAAGGGCTCCGTCACCATACAACATGATCACAGGACGAACATGCATTCGGATTTTGAGAGCAATCCCCTCAACCATTCACGCCATGATGAAGTTCCCCACTCCGAGAGGCATTGCAACTCTAGTATCTCGTTCGGTCATCGTATCGGAGTGCAGGCAATTGGCGAAGAAGCAAACTCAATCTTCTTCGGAGAAGGAGCAGAAGAGAAGGCCCCATGTCTTAGCATAACGAAGAGTGTCATGATTAACCCCGCTTTTTCGGAACAGCTAACGACCATTGGAGGAGGTTTAACAAAAGAATGTCAAACAACACTAAGGAAAATCCTAATGGATGACATGGACGTTTTCGCATGGGAACCGTCCGATATGACATGGGTGCCGAGGCGTATTATTCAACACAACTTAAACGTCAACGAGAGTCTAAATCACGTGTGTCAGAAGAAGAGGATGTTGGGAACAGAGAAAAGCCAAGCGGTGACGAAGGAAGTGGAGGACCTAGTGAAAGCCGGATTAGTTAGGCCAGTGAAATATCCGACATACATTTTTAACCCGGTCTTGGTAAAGAAAAGACGGATCATGGATAATGTATGTAGATTTCAAGCATTTGAACTCAGCATGTCTGAAACATTATTACTCACATCCAACGTAGACGAAAAGATAGAATCTGTTGTGTGATCTCGATACAAGTGATTTCTAGATGCTTATAAGGGATATCACCAAATTCAAATGGCTCCGGAGGATGAAGAAAAAACAACTTTCTAGACAGACCAATGCACCTACTGTTATACAAAAAAGTCGTTCGGATTAAAAAAAATGTCGGCGCAACATACCATAAATTGGTAAATTCGGTGTTCCAGAGGCATGTGTAGATGACATGGTAATCAAAAGCAAGGATGAGAATGCATTGTTGGCCGATAGTGGAGACCTTTGATAACATCCGGAAAATAAACATGAAACTGAATCTAGTCCAAGTGTTCATTCAAAGTAGAAGAAGGGAAGTTTTTGGGTTACATAATCACATCGGAAAGAATACGGGAAAATCCGAAGAAAACTCGAGCCATTGCGGAAATACAATCCCAACTTGGAAAGATATGCAATCACTTATTGGGAAATTGGTGCTTTAAAGCGTTTCCTTGCTCGGTCAGCCGAGAGGGCTTTGCCATTCTTTAACACATAAATTTCATCTAGAAAATTACTCTACTTGAATTGATCTAACACAATATGGATATGCTACTTGACTAACTCAGTTTATCATCTAATTTGAAAATATAACCAATTCTAAAAAGTGAGATCTCCATTGCAAAAAATGAACTTTGTAGCTCATATCACATTAGACTCCTTCCTGGACAATTTTCTTTTGATATTTAAAAAAAATAAAAAACGATACATAAGGTCTTTGGACCAAGGATCATTTGGGATAACCGAAACATCGCATCAACTTGTTCAGCTAGAACTGGTTATGAATAATCATGCTCCACCTGTAACAGACAGTCTGAGAAGTGGCTCGGGAGAGGGTTCCCGCCCCACAGAATTAACAAAAACCTGTAATTTGCATTCGGTCGTTCACATGCATTTCATAAGAAATCATAATAATCAATGGGAGATGTGAACCGGAGAGCTAAAGACAAGACGTCTTTCGTTAGTATTAAAAGCAGGCGTTTTTATTGTACCACTTATAATTTTTTTTATGCACATCTTAAACTTTCAATCAAATAGAGAACGGCATGACTGGATAAGTTTCCTAACCACGAGTAGAACAATATATGTTTTGCATTATATCCAAGGGATTCATTAGTTATGGTTCGGACCCTTAACAGTTGGCATCGTGCCCATGAGGATCCCGCCAGAGTTACCCTTCTGATAAGCCAAAATATTCTCAATGAGTTATGTTTGGTGGTCTATCTCTCAATATCTTATTCCTATTAACTGATTTCAGCAGACTTGCAGACTTAGATATCAGATAAGATGCTTATTTAAACAAGTGGTTGCAATATTCGGCAAGCTGTAAGAAACAAGAACATTTCCGTTTTAGCCAAAACTGAACGATTTTCTTGGCTATAATATGAGCTAATTTGTATCCAGCACTATGAATTGTCGATGATTGTAACAATTTTTTTATAAATAGATGCTAAATACAAAAGTCAAGCAAAACCTGCGTGCCTCTTCCATTGTAAATTGATAATATAAAAAGGTTCAAATTTTGAACCATATGGAGATCTAAAAACGACATTTGAAATACTTTTTTGAACCTGACATGAAGATTTCTGCATCATTCAACCACGCCTAATAGGCTTTTTTTACGACTCCATCCAAAGAACCTGACCATCAATACCAGTTAGGTTTTTATCATCTAACCGCTTCCATGTTTTAATAGACTTAACTGCACCCCAATCGCCATGTGACTCCTTTTCTAAAGAAACTACAACCACCCGTGCCCTTCTCGACCATCCAGCCTTCCCATAGGCATGATACCCAAACCCTCCAGCATAACAGAGATGAATCCCAGTTAAATTACCGCAAAAATCATTCAGATGATCGTGACCAGTGAAAACAGCTTTCACGTCACCTGCTCCAACTAATGTCGTAAAGAAACCGGAGTTCACAGAGGCGGAGCTAATCCCTGCTTCTTGTAATACGCCAGTAAAGCTTGACGAGTCTACGTTTGCATACTCGGGCAATGGGATGTGGAAATAAGCAAGCCCTGGAGCTTTAAACGAACTTTGAAGTTTTTTAGAAGTTTGTTGAGGGGACAGTAGAGTAATCGCCACTGTCAAAGGCTGCATTCAGTGATGCTACCGCGTCTGTTGCATCATGCCCGAATATATTATCTCCGGTGAAAACAATGAGGTCCGGTTTCTCAGCTTGGATCATACGTGTAAGGAAAACACTGGTATTTAGATCAGTGCAATGGGCAAACTGTTCTGGCAAGACGTCCTCACAAGGAGTCTTTCTGCCATCAGCGAAGTGCATGTCAGTGTTCGCGTATGTCTCCGGTCAACGCTTCCGGAGACGAGCGCTTTCCCGCCTCAGACCCGGAGCCTTGGATCATTTAATAAAGGCGTGGCGTGAACAGTAGAGCATTAATGAGCATGACAAGGCTCGAGGAAAAAAGCAAAAGGCACTTACTCTATTATCCAGGGACCATCCGTCCGTCCTGTGGGTAAAAGGATACACCGCCGCCCTTGGGACAATAAATCCCTCGATTGTGGGGATTTGACTAGCCCAGGTTTCAAGGCCTAGCCTATGATGTGACTACTCAGACAGGTATGTGCCTTGGGGTAGTATAAATACCCCTGCATTTAAAACACAACACAGATTCAATACTTCCATTAACATATACGTTTACCTTCCGGTATTTACTGTTAAATACCATTCGTGTGTGATAGTTACTTATTCTCACACCGGAGCTTGGTCTCGGGGTCAAACCTGGGGCGAGTTAACGTGTGTTGTCTTGTGTATCCTAGGTTCAAAGGGATCGAGACGAGCATACCTTTATGATGTCGAGGCAAGATCACTGACCGCAGTCTAGCCGGAGGATTTTGTTTCAACATTTGGCGCCATCCGTGGGACCCTAAACTCGGATCTCCACACAACAGCTAAGCAATGGCAGGAGTCTTAGGAGAGTCGGATCCATCATCTTCCCCTAGTCGTGACCCCGCAACGATAGTGAAAGAGACGGAAACGCCTCTAAATTTACGAGAAAAGATTTTGGAGAGTATGAGCGCGCTACAAGGTCTGGTGGAGCGTCATAACGCCGCATCCAAAAGACCCATTTCGCCTATACGCCTAGATTTCGAGGAAGATGTATCGAATCTACCGAAAGGTAAGGACGAAGGGCGGGAGGTTCAGAAGGAAGCTAACCTTCCGGAAGATGATTTGCAGAAGCCTTTCAAAGATGTGATGGCCTCCCCATTTACTAAAAGAATCATACAATTCTCCTCACCAAAGCATAGGTTACCCGCAACTCTCAAATTGTATTCAGGGGCTACGGATCCTAATGACCATATCACTCGGTTTGCCGGTGCCGCCAATTCGGGAGAATGGCCGATGCCGGTGTGGTGTAGATTTTTCCAGCAAACTTTGGACGGAGCCGCTGGAGGATGGTTTGAAAGGTTGCCGAGGGGTAGCATAGATAATTGGGAAGATTTGAAGGAACAGTTCCTAGAAAGATTCTCCTTGAGAAGAAAAAGTCTCAAAGCTCCGATGGAAATCACCACCATTGTCCGCAAGGCTCATGAAACGTTGGCAGTATTCAAGGAGCGTTGGACAGACGATGCAAGTTATATCCAAGGCGTTCCGGAAGTGATGAAGATATCGGCCTTCGTGAACGGGGCCAAATGCCCGGAATTGGTCCGACGGTTTACAGATGACACTCCGTTGACGGTAGCAGAGATGATGCAATGGGTGGACGATTTTATAAAATCCGAAGATGCATACCGAAACACTGAGTTGCCAACGGGAGAAGCAGGAGATGGCAACATAAAATATAGCAGGGAGGAGAGGTATGGTCCTTCCGGTTCACGTGGGCGACAAAGAGGACGTCAAAGAAATGATTATCGGTCCAGACCCCCATTTCCCCCATATGTACCTCCGGTCAACCCAAATTACGGAAGAAGGGCACCGTACCAACGTTCCAGCTTGGAGTCGCTTACCAAGTTTCCAAAGGAAATCTTAGCAACTGAGTTGCAATTGTGCCTCCCTCCGCCGCAACCAACCAAAGGTATCATCCGGCCGGAAAACATGGATAAGTATTGCGACTATCATCAAGAGAAAGGACATCTTACCAATAATTGCCATCAGTTGAGGAAACAGCTGGAGGCTGCCCTAGAGTCCGGTAAGCTCAATCATCTGGTAAAGGACCTACGTGGAAGAGTGAATAAAGGGAATCAAGGAAGGGGGAATGGAGATTTTAAGGGAAGGACTATAAACATGATAGAAAGAAGGTATAGCGGCATGAAGAGAAAGGAGGTGTACAAGATCGAAATGGATTGGATGAATGTCCCCATAACCTTTCCTCCTATGCCCGATAATGAGGCTTCGGAGGAACCTCTGATATTCGAGGCCGAAATAGAGGGATATTGGGTAAAAAGGGTGTTTGTGGATGAAGGAGCCACCATGCAGGTCATGTTCGAACACTGTTTCCTAAATCTAGATCTAGCAATCCGAAGAAGGTTAACGCCTGATAACGTGAAAGTCCGGGGCTTTTCGTGGGAGGAAACCACCCCTCTCGGGAAGATAGACTTAGAGGTAACCTTTGGAGCAGACAGTTTAACAAGGCGAACGATGATGAACTTCACAGTGATTAGAGCACCATCCCCTTACAATATCATACTGGGAAGAACCGAAATCAGAGAGTTAAGGGCCGTGCCCTCTACTGTACACTCATCCATGAAGTTTCCAACCCCCAACGGCATAGCCACCATGACAACCAAAGCACGAGCCATCTACGAATGTCGAATCATAGAGGATAGTCAAAAGATAAAGACGATGAAAGCGTCAGCTGTGGGAAAAGAGTTAGATGAATGGATTGCCAAGGAAGAATTCAATCAACAGCAACGAGTTGCAGGAGACATGACGGAACAGATCTGTGTCAATCCTGGATATCCGGAACAGTTGATCACCATCGGAAGGTTGTTCACCAAAAAATATCGAATTCAACTCATAGAGTTACTGAAAGACAACGTTGATGTATTCGCATGGGAGCCTTCCGACATGACGGGAGTACCTAGGAGAATCGTCAAACATTCGTTGAACGTGGATATGGAGACCACACCGATTGCCCAAAAAAGGAGGACGTTAGGTGAAGAAAAAAGCCAAGCAGTTAAGAAAGACGTGGAAGAGTTAACAAAAGCAGGCATCATCCGACCGGTACGATACCCGACATGGATCTCCAATCCGGTCCTAGTCAAAAAGCCGGATGGAAACTGGCGAATGTGCATTGATTTCAAAAACCTCAACTCCGCTTGCCCAAAGGATTATTATCCCTTGCCGGATATAGACGTCAAGATAGGAGCCGTTGTGGGATACAAATTCAAATGTTTCCTAGACGCATACAAAGGCTATCATCAAGTGCAAATGGACGAGGCGGATGAAGAAAAGACGGCATTTTATACCAATGAGGGAACATACTGTTACACAAAAATGCCGTTCGGTTTGAAAAATGCAGGAGCGACCTATCAAAGGTTAGTTGACTCAGCCTTCCGCTCGCAAATCGGTACGAATCTGGAGGCATACGTAGACGACTTGATGATCAAGAGCCAAACCGAAGAGGACATGCTGGCGGACATACAAGAAACCTTTGATAATCTAAGGAGAATCAACATGAAATTGAACCCGAAGAAATGTTCGTTCGGTGTTGAGGAGGGTAAATTTTTGGGTTATATGGTAACATCCGAAGGTATAAGAGGTAACCTTAAGAAAACCAAAGCAATTGCAGAAATGAGATCTCCTAAGACGCTGAAAGAAATGCAGTCCCTGAGTGGCAAGTTGGCGGCTCTCAACCGCTTTCTATCCCAGTCGGCCGAAAGGTCCATGCCCTTCTTTGAAACATTGAAGAACATCACAAAGGAAAACAAAAATGAGTTCCAGTGGACGGACAAAGCCGAAGAAGCTTTTCAGCAGTTGAAGAAAATGATTCTAGACCTTCCATTGTTAACATCCCCACTCAAAGGGGAGGTTCTGTACGTCTATCTGGCCGCATCCAAAGAAGCAGTCAGCGGGGTACTCCTCGCGGAGCGAAATGGGATTCAAATGCCCATAAGATATGTGAGTAAAACGTTACATGATGCCGAGAGAAGATACGCTCCATTAGAAAAGCTGGTCCTAGGGTTGCTACATTTATCTCGGAGGTTAAGAAGACATTTCGAGGCTCACGACATTCATGTCATATCCGACCAACCGCTAAAGCAGATACTAAGCAAATCCGAGGCCTCCGGAAGATTGGCAAAGTATGCAGTAGAGTTAGGGACGTATGAAATATTCTACGTGCCCAGAAATTCCATCAAAGGACAAGTGTTAGCGGACTTCCTCAACGAAGCTCCGTTAGACCAACAGGAAGCAGCAACAATATACGAAGTGTCCGAAGAAGAGGAGCCGGAACCACAATGGATCCTGTATACAGACGGAGCGGCCAATAGTAAGGGAGCCGGTGCCGGTCTGGTATTAATTAACCCAGAGGAGGTGGAATTCACGTATGCATTGAGGTTCAATTTCAATTGCTCAAACAATGAGGCTGAGTACGAAGCCCTTCTGGCGGGGCTCCGTCTGGCCGAAAAGATGGGAGTAAAAGAATTGCAAGCCAAGGTGGATTCAAAGTTGGTGGCTTGTCAGATCAAAGGGGAGTTTGAGGCAAACGATGATAGGATGTCCAAATACTTAGCTAAAGTGAAAGAGCTTCTTCTCGTCTTCACAAAATTTGACATAGAACACATTCCACGCCAAAAGAACCAAAAAGCTGATGTCCTAAGCAAACTCGCTTCAATCGCGTTCAACCATTTAACTAAAGAGGTTCTGGTAGAAGCATTGGACGCAAGGTCAATAGATGTTCAAGAGGTCAACGATATAGTAGAAGAGGAAGGCGAGTGTTGGATGTCTCCCATCAAAAGATGTTTGGAGGAGGGAATATGGCCTCAAGAGCCGGAAAAGGCCAGGAATTTAAGGATGAAGATTCCCATGTACACACTGGAAAATGGCATCCTATTCAAAAAATCATACCTATCTCCAATGCTAAGATGTGTCGGTCCTTTACAAGCAAACTATATAATCAGAGAGGTTCATGAAGGGGCGTGCAGAATGCATGCCGGAGCAAGGTCTGTGGTGGCGAAGATCATGCGTCAAGGTTATCTCTGGCCAACCATGCACCAAGATGCATGGGACGAGATCTCCAAGTGCGATTCATGCAAAATACATGGTCCTATACCGAGGCTCCCAAAAACCAACCTCACGTCAATAACGTCACCTTGGCCCTTTTACCAGTGGGGAATGGACATACTTGGTCCGATCAGTGGAAATGCCGGGAACATCAAGTTTGTAATAGTGGCCATTGATTATTTCACCAAATGGATTGAAGCGAAACCGGTGGCTAAGATAACGGGAAAGGAGGTGCAAAAATTTGCTTGGGAAAACATAGTGTGTAGATTTGGTCTACCTGGGGTGATAGTGACTGATAATGGCAAGCAATTGATAGATGGATCCTTCGGAAAGTGGTGCGAGAAATGGCATATCAAGCAGATGAACACTGCGGTAGCACATCCGCAAGCCAACGGCCTAGTTGAAAGAGCCAACAAGTCATTAATGCACGGATTGAAAGCAAGACTGGGGAGAAGGTTAACCGGGTGGGTCGACGAACTGCCCCATGTGTTATGGGCCCACCGCACCATGCTCAAGACAAGCAATGGAGAAACCCCATTTAGTCTCACCTATGGAAGTGAAGCGGTCATTCCTGCAGAGATAGGCATCCCCACCGCCAGAACCTTGTTGTTCGATGATGAAGCAAATGAAGAAGAACTGCGGCTAAACCTAGATCTTTTACAAGAAAGAAGAGAGGCTGCGGCCATACAGGAAGCCAAATACAAAAAGAAGGTGGAACAATACTACAACAAGCGTGTTAGACCCTGCTCTTTCAAGGTCGGAGACTTTGTGTACCGGCGCAACATGGCCAGCCGGCAAGAGAAGATAGGGAAGTTAGCTCCCAACTGGGAAGGTCCCTACAGGGTTGTCGAAGCCTATCAGACCGGATCATACAAGCTGGAAACCATCAAGGGGAAGGAAATCCCGCGTACCTGGCATGCAAGTAACTTGCAAAAATGTTTTATGTAATATGAACAAGATGTATCATTTCCAATTGTTTTTTAATGAATGAAAGTTCTAAGCATGTTCGATTGCGGTAATTATAAACCTCGGCTTAGCTAACCGTATGGTATGTGAATACGCTTTGAAATGCTGGATGCGCCCAAAAGGCAATCCGGAGATAAAGTAAAAGCGGTCCGGTACCGATATCTCCCACATGCACTTAATAAAAGTATTATTATACATAATGGGATGCGTCTAATGGACAATCCGGAGACAAACAAAAAGCGGTTTAGTGCCGATGTCTCCCAAACCATATATACACTAATGTAGACGTACAAGTGTCAGACGCGCGTGAATAGCAGTCCGAAGACAAAGTAAAAGCGGTCAAGTGCCGATGTCTTCCACATATATGAAGGGTAAATAATAGAAAGTAAGACCGGGTCTATAAAGGACATTTGAATAACAAGTCGGTAGTTATAGCGGTTCAAACAAAGATATAACACAAGAAATTGGATTACCATTCATAAAACAATAAGGTCACGGGTGAAACATGTTTACGAAGCCACAAGTGTTAAAAATTATTACAACCACAAATGTTTCAAAGTAACAAATTACAAGATATCCCGGCATACCGGGTCTTCAGATCACAAAGCTTCGCCGCCATGGGTGGTAGAATTGGAGCCGGCACCATCTTGGTTATTTACTGGCGGTTGAGTAGCATCAACAGTCTCGGCTGTAGGGGCGGGGGGCTTCTCAGCTGGAACAAGCTGCATGATATCGACAACGGAAAGCTTGTTGGCCGCAGACACCTTGGCCACGAAAGGATACTCAGCAGAAAATAGAGCAATGAAATCCTCCTTCCAGGTCTTGGCCATCTCTGTGTTAAGGTTATCGGCAGCAGCAATAGCAGCCTCAACTTGTTCCGGCGTGCGCCCGTATTCAACAGCTTTCAAAAACCCCGCGTTGTACATACCGCCGGTACCCAAGGCGAGAGATCGTCGGTACTCATAACTAGCAAGCAGCTTGCGTACCAAAATAGGGAAGCCATCCCTCACCAAGACCTGTTTGTCCACTTCGGCTTGAGCGAGTAGAGAGGTTAGATGTTTGTTTGCGGCCTCAAGCTCTTTGATCCTCTCGGAATCCCTGACATGATCTTGGATGCTAAGACTTGATAGATGCTCCAGCTCAGCTATTCTCTCATCTTTGGTAGCGATCAGGGCACCGGAATCCTCAACCTCTTGCTTCAACCTATCAATAGCCGCCAGGTTCTCCTTCTCCCGGTCAAGACAGCCGTTATATTTATCTTCAAGAGTTTTATGCGCCATAGCCATCTGATCAAGAACGGATTTCCCGGTAGCAAAGTGCCCTTGGACCCCCTCCGGCACAGCAGTCAAGCGGGAATGTTCGCGGCTGAGGGCTTCGTACCTCTTCATAAGCTCGGATACGGTCAGGGTACTGCGGGCCATAGTCTGGTAGGCATAGCTCAGAACATCGTAGTTGGAAAGAGAAGACAGTCTATCTTGTTCCGCAGGAGTGGCCAAATGATATAGCAATTCTCAGGAAGAATAGTGAGAGTCAATGTGCACATCTTCGGTCAAACGCCACAAAGGCACATGACGGCGCACCGGCCCTTGCACATTCCCTGAGCAAAAAACATAAAGGTAAAGAAGAGAGCATAGAAGCAAAAGACGTTGTTAAGAAGAGGGGTATAAGAGAACACATACCTGCAGCATCGTCATCACCATCCGAATGGTCGCTCAGATTTATGTGAGCAGAAGTCTTGTGGGTAGCATCCGATTTGCTATGACCATCTACCGAGCCGGAGGGGTGGGACTCATGGATAGGGGAAGGCGAATCCGCTTCCATATCCTCAGCCCCAGACTGCACTTGGCTTTGTGTGGCTTTCTGCTTAAGCTTGCGACCAGACGACTGACCCTCGGCAGGCCTCTTTTTGTTCACCACCGGATTCTTCCCCTCGTGACGGAGCCGAGCAGCCTGGATCTTGGGATCAGGAGTAGTGACAGCCTTCTGGCGAGCGTTCAACGTAGGTATAGGAGTGGTCAACGGTAATGGTTGGGTCACCCTCGGGGGCGGTAACGGCGCCTTCTCGGTTTCGTCTCTACCAACCTTGGCGTTCTCAAACGACGGAAGCTTGATAAATTCATCCATAGTGAGTTCTGCAAATAAAAAGGGAAATAACAGTTAGAGCGAGCAACAAGAGCTCGCAGAAAATAAAAAAAAAAGTATATATGTAAAGTACCCTCATCATCAGGGTCAACAACTATGCGGCGAAGGGTAGGATCCTCATAAGGAACCCACAAGCCGGCTAGAAACAACAAATGCCGGTGAGGAGGGCGAAGCAAAACCGGGTCGTCAGCCAGCATTTTAGCGTGATCGGCATTGAAACCAATGGGGAAGTCATCATGGACGTCGGTGTCCCTATCTCTCCAGGGCATGGCATGTGGAATGGCCCTTCGGTCTATGAGGAACCACTTGTGTTTCCAGAGCTTCAAGCTAGAAGTAGTCTCTTTCAAGCATTTGCCATACCTAGCCGGATACCGACTCTCAAAGGAGAACCAGTGCCCCTGTTTACCCAACTTATAGAATACACGAAACAAGGTTACGGAACAAGGGATGTTCAAGCTCTGACAACGGATTTCAAACATAGTAACACGGTTGACGCTCATGGGAACTAATTGAGAAATATGCACAAGAAAATATCTTAACACAGATAAGAGAAAGGTAGAGAAAGGAATCCGAAGTCCCCCATGCTTCAAATAATCTTCGTATATTCCAATAAATCGATCCGGAAGTTTGTCCATAGTAAGAAGCGGGTCCGGTAACCTAGGACGAAGCTCACTGGGTATGCGATACTTTCTGCGTATCTTTTTAAGGTCATCCTCCGTCAATGTCGAAACCCTAATATGCATATCGCATTTTGGATCGCGAAAAGTAGCCTCCTCACCGGAACTACTGGTAGACATAACTAAAGTACGAGCAAAGTGAGAGTAAAGAGAGGTGCACACCTGCTTGAAGAGAATCCTGGAAGAAAGAATAACAATGGCGGAAACAAGAAAAAGGAGAAGCGTGAAGTAAATGAAAAAATGGGTGAGTATTTATATTAAAGAAGGGGGGCAGTGAAGGGACGTGCACAAGTCCCCAGGTTAAATCCATACCGTTGAAAAATGAATGGCCACGTGGAAGCAGATGCGAGTCCAATAGCGAAAATCAATGCCACAAGTGGCCGACAACCCGAAGCCCAAAAGACAAAATCAATTAATGCGAAGCCATATAGGCGGCTCGCATTAATTGCATTCGTTGCTACTTGAAGGACACGTATTTTGAGTATCATAC
The DNA here is from genome assembly GCA_025667525.1 of Glebionis coronaria. Classification (NCBI taxonomy): domain Eukaryota; kingdom Viridiplantae; phylum Streptophyta; class Magnoliopsida; order Asterales; family Asteraceae; genus Glebionis; species Glebionis coronaria. Next base: position 77,707,985 of record CM046881.1, on the reverse strand, counting down.
CGCTAGCTCAGGCTAACACTATGATACTGGGGGGGACATGTTCGCGTATGTCTCCGGTCAACGCTTCCGGAGACGAGCGCTTTCCCGCCTCAGACCCGGAGCCTTGGATCATTTAATAAAGGCGTGGCGTGAACAGTAGAGCATTAATGAGCATGACAAGGCTCGAGGAAAAAAGCAAAAGGCACTTACTCTATTATCCAGGGACCATCCGTCCGTCCTGTGGGTAAAAGGATACACCGCCGCCCTTGGGACAATAAATCCCTCGATTGTGGGGATTTGACTAGCCCAGGTTTCAAGGCCTAGCCTATGATGTGACTACTCAGACAGGTATGTGCCTTGGGGTAGTATAAATACCCCTGCATTTAACACACAACACAGATTTAATACTTCCATTAACATATACGTTTACCTTCCGGTATTTACTGTTAAATAGCATTCGTGTGTGATAGTTACTTATTCTCACACCGGAGCTTGGTCTCGGGGTCAAACCTGGGGCGAGTTAACGTGTGTTGTCTTGTGTATCCTAGGTTCAAAGGGATCGAGACGAGCATACCTTTATGATGTCGAGGCAAGATCACTGACCGCAGTCTAGCCGGAGGATTTTGTTTCACTGACCGCAGATCACTGAGGTCCGGTTTCTCAGCTTGGATCATACGTGTAAGGAAAACACTGGTATTTAGATCAGTGCAATGGGCAAAACTGTTCTGGCAAGACGTCCTCACAAGGAGTCTTTCTGCCATCAGCGAAGTGCATGTCAGCTACTTGTAGAATCTTAAACTCACCCTTTTTTGTGTTAAACCGTAACTGTTTTGTGCTACTACCAACAGACGAACATCTAATATCACTTAGAAACGAGCACAGAACAATGAGAACGATTAACACAAATCTCGTCATTGTTAAAGCAGTTGTCATGTAATTTGAAATGGATGGGATGAAGAATGAAGCCATGCCTCATTGCCTTTTATAGCCATGTATTTGTGGAAAATTGGTGTGAAAAGCTTTACTTTCATCACCAGTCAAACAAAAGTACGCTGAAGTTTCTTTCAACAGTTTCTTCGTAAATCTATTTTGTTTTATACTATATATATCTTAACTCCTTCAACAAACCGGTCAATACGTTGCAAATCAAAAGTCCACTCACAAAATGTACATAGTTTAAGAAAAGTGTTATGTTTCTGAGATGGGTTTGGTAGTTTGTTCAGTTTTGAAAGTATATGCTTAAGTTATGACCTTGTCTAATAAGCCCAAAATCTATGATAAAACCCAAACAGTTCCAATATTCTTCAATACTCATGCATATTCCTGTAGACACAAATTTGACAGACATACAAGCATCTTTTAAACAACATAATAGAACAAACCATAAATTTGGACCGTGAGACCGGACCGGACCGGAAGATCGAACCGGACCGGACCAATCCGGACCCAACCAAGCAAATTTGGTCCGGTCCTCGGTCCGTGAGTTTAGACCATTTCGGTCCTCGGTCTTAACAAAATTCGTTTTTATGCCTAATTGGGACCAGATCGGACCGAATACCGAACAAAGCCAGATCGGACCGGACCATTTCGGTCCGCTATCAGTCTAAGGTTTTGGACCAATTCGATCCTAGGTCCGGTCCGGGTCCGCTGCTCAGCCCTACACACAGACACTGATCAACTAGCCAAAATATTACTAGATGCGTAATCACGTGTGCTCATCTAGTGCAGTAACAGGTTTTAGGACTACTGTAGTGAAATATCATTTTTGATATTTTTATAATTACAGAAACATATAAGCTTAGCAGAATCGCCACAAAGTATCATTACTACAACTTTAACTATATAACTTTATGATCCTTAATCAAAATGTTTTCTTGTCATATCCAACGGAACACATTCTCACCTAGAAAATGACCCATTTTGGTCTGAAACCATTTGAAAATGGTTACTGGAACAACACATTTTGCTACCCATGTAAAATGGACATAATGTTTACGATATTTCCCGCACTACAACTAATTTTCAGTGAAAACAATTTATATCAAGGCAAATAAAAAGTATATGAGACCTAGTGAGTAGTGACCAGGACCTTCACTTCTTAATAATTCTCACCTGCCTCGAATTTTTGTCATAAGATAAACCAACGCATCTCCCAATAACCCAAACCAGGTAAATTCCATGACCGGAAAAGCACTCGTAAGCAGGCAGGTTAGGTTCCCATTTGAGAGACCACGGGTCCACAACCACAACGGTGGTCATGTAGTCTAATCCACAGAATCATATATAAAAACCAAAATGTAACCATTCTAAAAAGTGAGGTCACCTTCATTCATAAAATGTACTTTGTTGCTCATATCACATCAGAGTCGCATCAGAGCCACTCTACCTAAACATTTTCTTTTTGCTAATTTTAGAAAAAAAGAAGTATATAAACCATAACTCCATAAGATCTTTGGACCAAGTTTTGGTTGTGAAAATAGAAGCAGCATCATAGCGACAGCAAATCATAATTTTAATCCAAGAGAAACCCAGTTGGATCATGAAGTTCCACATTTAGCTAAATCCCGATCATGGATAATCATGCTGCGACCAACAAGCCATTGTGCCTGAGCAGTGGCTCAGGAGAGGGTTCACGGCCACGAAATTCAACAAAAACCTGTATACGCAAGATATTTGGCCTTTAATAAAAATGGTACTGTAATAATTAAAGGGGTCTTAATAATGTAAAGTTTAAAGGAACGTTTAAGTAATCGTTCTTAGTCATGTGCTTTTTGTATCAGAAATGCACAAAATATTACTGTAGTGAAGTACTGATAATAAGGGGATAAGAGTGCCGTCTGTTTATTGAGATTCAGTAACAAAAAGCGTCCACATGAAAAAAAGAAAATTGAAGGTCCGTAAGATCTAACCTCTAGTGGATCTTTTCCACCTCCAAGTGCAAGGATAGTTTCACGGAACCTGTGCCCTGTCTCTCTGACCGCCTGTACATAAAAGGATAGATTGTTAATTCACTAAAGCTATGTAGAGATTAGGGATTTAGTTCCAAGATGTCGAAATCCAATTATTAATATTCTTCCACAACAAATAAAATAACTTTGCACTTCACCAAATAACTTTGCGCTTCACCAAATAAAAAACACATTATCTACTGGTCAAATTCCAAAAAATTTAGAACCAGCTTAAAACTTATTATGCTAACCATTTACCAATAATAGTAACCGAATTCAATTTAACAAGTCAATACACCAAGATTTATTCAAATGGTAAACAAAGGAAATTAATGTGTAAATTGACATAAGCCATACCTTGTCATCATTCAATCCAGCATCCTCAAATGCAGAGAAAGCATCGGCAGACAGAACTTCTGCCCACTGTAGAGATTATGTCACAATCAGAAAGAGTGCTAAAAGAGAAATAAATTTCAAAATAAACAAGAAACACAGTTGAAAATAAAAAAGTATAATTAGACCACAGAAGAGTTAAATAAATTACCTTGTAACTGTAATATCCAGCAGCATACCCACCTGTTTATGCCACACCACGTCATAATAAATCAGCAATAAGAATAGAAAGTATAACAAAACATTCATCTGGAAACTAATTGGCATTTTAACAAAATGAAAGAAAGTTTATATATAACCAACCTGCAAAAATATGGCTAAAACTGCAAAGGAACCTATCCTCTGGAAGCGGAGGAATTACTTGAGTTTTTTCACTGACCCTTCGATCAACATCATAGATTGATTCTGACCCGCCAGGTATATACTTGCTATGCAGCTCCAGGTCAACAGTTGCAAATTTAAGCTGCAAAACATGTCAACTAATTATAATCCTTACTTTTGTATGTGATGCCTACTGTTCAATAATATTAGTAACACATTATCTGCTAATAAATGCACTTATTAATGATGGGGCCATGGGGAAAAAAAGATTGTATATATTCACCTGACGAATGCTGAGGGATCCAGCACGGAAAGTCCTAGCAGCAAGAAGCTTCTGATATATTTCTTCAGGGAGACACTCTCCAGTTTCATAATGTTTGGCAATACTCATTAGGGTATCCCTACAACAGCCATTATATAAATTAAATTAATTTTTATACATCTGATCGAGAACAAATTACAGTGCACATGATTGTCACTATAGATACGCATTGATCTAGGTGGTGGTTGTGAGAATAGCCAAGAATGGATTCAATTGAACAAAATCAGTGTTAAAAATCCCTTATAGCCACATTCTCACATCACTCGTCATCACATATCTTATCTTCTTACAGTAAACATAGCAAGTATAGTTTAGTAGTACAAATATGGGATCAACTATAATAATATTTCTAAAACTGCAGGGTCATGTCTGTATGACAAAGTAAAATCTTCTGCATTCTTTTACATTCTGCAACTGTTTTATGTTCATAACCTGAAATTGGATATAGCTAGAACCCTCTACCCTTTTCTCCTAGTGAGAGCATTTCCTCGATGTACATGGACTCGAACTTTTACAGTATTATCTAAGATCCAACAAATGTCACGTAGTTTTTATATAAGTATGTATGTTAGCTTCATTAGTAGATTCCCACAAGGAGTGTCACTCCAGGCCATTTGACTCAGTCTGCCACTTCATGTCATTTTATATAATTTTAAATATTCACTTGACTTCTGTAAATTAAGTCACTAATGTAGTCGATTTTAATGTAAAAACAGACATACTATCGTTCCATAACATATATACGGTAGCTGCAGAAAACATGACAATACGATAACTTAAACTTCATTGCAAAATATTACGTAAACCACAATTCTATATTATCAACTACAAGGAGATTAGGCTATAATATAAACAGATTTTTTAGAGCCAACTTAATGACATTTTTCCAAGATGGTTGATTGAAGACTTGGAAGTTTAGTATGCAGACTTATTCCAAATAGATTGTCAATCAAATTAAGTTGCAATATAATGAAATACCTGTGATAGCACCAATTCTCCATGAATTGAGAAGGTAATTCAACAGCATCCCACTCTATGCCACGAATACCAGCAACAAGTCCCTCATCTTGTTTTGTTAACATATGCTGAAGTGCATGACCAAACTCGTGGAACACAGTCTCAACCTGCAGACATGAGACGCATATTAAACAATACATGTAAAGCAGTATAAGAAGTAAAATATTTCACATGACCATTGATAAATGCATGCATTGCGTATGTACCTCGCGAAATGTCATAAGGCTTGGCTTCTCTCCTACAGGTGGCATTTGATTGCACACCATATGAGCAATGGGTAACCTAGCAGATGTTTTGTCAACTGATAGTATACGACTCCTTGCAACAACCTCATCCATCCATGCACCGCCTCTCTTTTCAGCTGGACGAGAATATGGGTCGAAGTAAAAATATGAAATAGGTTTGCCTGATGAATCCTTGATGCGGTAAAATCTGACATCAGCATTCCAGACCTACATGTTTAGCAAAACATACAGATGTAAGATGTTGAAATGTTGAATGCCAAATCATGTTTAGTAAACAAAAGGTAATTATATATCTTACTGGTGCTAGGCCATCAGCTGCTTCAACATCAATTCCAAATAGCATCTTCACTAGGCTGAACAGACCATCCATTACTTTAGGCAATGAAAAGTAAGGTCGCAATTCTTCCTGTGGTATCAGAAGGTAACCTTTAGAAATAAATTCAACCAAGGATGCAAAATTGTATGGCGTTGGACACAAATTAAAAAGCACACTATGAGAAAGAGAACCTCATTTATGTCATATTTTGATTCACGTAGCCTCTCACTCCAAAAAGTGGTATCCCAGTGAGTCAACTCATCAGCTTCAGGAGCACTTTGACTTTTGGCAAACTGTCTGAGATCTTCCATATCTGCAAGATATGAAGGAATTGGTATACCGAGTGTTATGAGCTTCTTACTGATTAGAGTATCAACAATTCATACTTAGCAGCAACAAAGGTGACAAAAATATGAAGTGAACGTACAATTATACATAACATTATCAGATCATAACAACAAAACTTGAAAAATGGCAAACAACTTCAAACACCAAGGATATATACAAAACAATAAAAAAGAGTGGTGCTTGGTTCTTTCTGTGTGAGCTGTTTATACTTGTTAGTATTTAAATTCTTTATATGCTATGTTTTTATCAACAGATATCTACACTTGCAAGAAAAACCAGGGATATGGATTCCAATGTATTTCCATACAAAAGAAAATATGACGAAAAAAAGTGAAGTCAACGAGCTTTTTCAGGTTACTTGGATACGGCTTGTCGTATTCATGAGTAAATGTGGAATTAGAGGTGGCAAATCTTGACCATTTTACTAATTTTGGGCATTTGTTAGCCCTTTTTTTAAAAGTGAGGGGCACTTTTTGCCCATCCTTTATTATTAATGGGCACATGTAAAACATTAGATGGGCTCAATGGGCGTATGTAAAACAAATTGGACACTCGATTGATCTTTATATTTAATGTTTTTTCCCGACTATTAAACAAGTATTATTTTTCATTTATTTTATGTTTTTATATGTTTTTTGCCCGTTTTAGCATTCGCTCGTTTAGCCCGCCAGTTTGGCCCGCCGCCCGTTTAGCCCCCCACCCTTTGCCCGCCCGACCCGCCCATTTTGCCACCTCTTTGTGGAATGCATCCACATTACTTTGTACTCAAACATTTTGATGTTAATATATCTTAAGTCAGCGAGCTTTTATTTACTAGTTTTCAATTATCATATACTATGGACCTTATAGTTCTCCAAATGATGTAACCGATATATTAGGGACTCTTAAGTTATTGCTTGTGTCATCAATTTGAGATTATTAAAGCAAGAGGCCTCCATCAAAAATTGATATGGCATGTATTTGATTATCAGACCACATATACTGTAACAAATTACCCTGAACTGCAGCATTCCAGGAAGCACTCCTGAGCTTTTCCAAAAGCTCTTCTGCTTTACTAACAGTAGCCATCTTGGTTGCCATGCTTACCTGATACAATCAAATAAAGCAACTAAGAACCAATAGTATATAGCAAGTACAACTGATGAACACAAATATATACCTCTGCATAGTTATTGTAGCCGAGAAGCTTAGCCTTTTCCAATCTAAGTTTCAAAATTTGTTCAATAACTGGAGTATTATCTAATTCTCCGCTAGAAGCACGACTTATATAAGCGCGATAGATTTCTTCACGCAAAGCTCGATTCTTAGCATGTTGCATGACTGACATAAAACTTGGAGCATCCAACGTAATCATCCATGGCCCATTTTCAGCAGTGGCATTTTCATGACCCTGGATCCAATACAACAAAATAATAAAACGCGGAACATTGGTGTCCTGAATTTCAATGGAAGCATACTAGCCGTAAGCACACACAATGAAGTTCTATTACGAACCTTAGATGAGGCTGTTTGTGCAGCCAAGCCTAGAGAGGTAGGTGGCAATCCTTCGATTTCTTTTTTATCGGTTATTAGTTTTTCAAACTTCTTAGTAGCATCCAAAACATTCTCATCAAATTTTCGAGAAAGTTTTGTCAACTCCTGCAGTTTAACTCATAATTAGTGCCATACTAGCTAGTGACCTTTATTAAAAGAAACATAACTGACATTCCATTTTTGTCTCTCAGTTTCAGACATAATAAAGGATAACTATAAAGGAAGGAGAATGTCAACATGACCGCCCGATGAATAAAATAGTGCACCTGCTCTATTTTGTTGAATTCTTCTCTCTTAGAATCGTCAAGGGAGACACCGTTAAGAACAGCCTCCTTTATTGATGCTGCATGTGCACACAAGTCAAGAAATGTGAGACAAAATTCAAAGTTACTGGTAACAAACCTTTTAGATGAGCTGGTATGCATCTAGACGTGCTTGCAGTAACGAAAAATTCATGTAATGATTTAAATAATAAGATTAATTTTTTCTAAAGGTGTAAAAAGTGTTGGGCAAAATTCCACCTTTCTTTACACTATAAATATTACAATATACAAATATAAAACCATATCGTCATCATTTGCTTTTTTCAAAAAAGATTGGTACTTGGCCTACAAATATATTATGCACTTTCGTGTGGTTGCTGTAAAGAACTAAAAAGGCTTCCTGAACAGCGCGCTTCAATTAATGTTTATGCAGAAAGAAAGATAAGAACTTTTATATAAAATTCAAACACGTGATATGCGAGAGTTTATCAGCTAAACAGTATAAACTTAAAAGGTAATGTGCATAATAAAAATAATCACTAGTTTACGAAAGATGCTTACATTCGACGATACGTTTCTGAGCATCAGTTAGTCCTGCCCAGTCAGGTGATTCCCTTATCGCCTTATAAGCTTCATATATAGGTTTGCTTTGGCCCAATTTTAAGTCAAATTCCACTTTCTCAGGCTGCAAACAATATATAAACAGCATATTTATTCAGAATGTCCACTTCCAATCCAACTATTATATATTCATATAATAAATGCACATATTACCTTCCTAAAACGTATACCATTTAAATGAACTTAAAACCACAAAATCAAACCTGGATTTCTTCGATGGCAGAACGAAGCTCGGGAGTATCTTTAACAGCTTTTAAATGATTAACAGCACCCCAAACAACAATCAATTTATCCATCATCTTCTCATATGGCTCAACCAATTTCGGCCACGACGGGCCCACATTCTTCTCCAATTCACTCAAATCACTGTCCTGAAAGAATGTCCCCAGATTCAACAATCAAATCACACTCTCGCAATCTTCTTCAACATCTAATGCATTTTAAGCACATATCTAATCAAACTTCTTCAATTACATTAACGTACAATCAAGTACACACACCTAGAATAATCTTCAACGCACACGCATAATAAATGCAAATTTCACAAAGACACGCAAACTTATAGATAACGCGTGATCACAGTAACAGATTAAACCATACACACCGTGGTGTAAGGTAAGAAGCGTTTTGAAGTGTTTAGCATTTAGATTTATAGCGTTTAGAAATGTTTGTTTAGCGACAAGCTTTTAGCCTTTAAACACTCCTAATGAAACACTAAGGACATAGAGCTCATTTGAAGCATGAGCTTATTTTTTTTAAATATACGCTACCCTTAAATATAAGTCCCGTTTGGTTGACATAGCTTAAAAGAGCATGTAAAAAAACATAAGCTACTAAATGAAATGCTTCTAGGACCCACGTTTAAAAAGAGCTCCAAAAACATTCCTGGATTGTTTAATTGTGTTACACTCTATAGTTACTGCTAGGCTTTTAGAAAACAAAAACATATAGATTGGCAGATTGATCCTGTTTTTGGAAAAAGCTATTTTGAAGCTTTTTTTGGAGCTATAAGCTTTTTGTTTTAAAGATAATAATCTCTTCAAGAAAAAGTAGCCCCATTTGGTTACATCAACTGTAAGCTTTTATTTTAAACAAATACGGAGTAGCTCCTAAAAATTTTAAGAGCCGTTAAAGATATTAAAACTATAGATTAGTAATCTACCCTCTAACCATATTATAATCCATCTACATATGTCCTCTTAAGTCACTTTACATCTTAATATTCCAGTTAACAGGTAATTCATCAAACACATTCATTTACTTGAAAAAAATACAGCTCGTAAATCATGTTAACAGATTAACAGTTAACACAGCTAATTTTGCCAAACATACAATTAGGCTATGTTTGGCAAGAGATTTTTCAAAGCTTTTTGAGAGTTGTTGCTTTTTGTTTCAAACATAATCTCTTGTAAAATAACTAGCTCTATTTGGCACAACTTTATAGCTGTTAGCTTTTTATTTGCTCTCTCTTTGAAAGCTGTAAATCACTAATATACCCTCCATAAAATATTATAATTTATCTAAATATGTCCTTTTAAGTCATTTTACATTTTAATTTTACACTTAACAGTTAATTTAACAAACACTTTTATTGAAAAACGATACAGCTTATAGCTAATGTTAACAGCTTTATAATCAACAGCTAACAGCTTATAGCTAGTTTTGCCAAACATAACTTTGGCAAAATTAGTTATAAGTTGTTAATTCTAAGCTGTTAACTTCAAAGTTGTTAACATGAGCTACACAAGCTGTATGTTTTTTTAATAGAAGTGTTTGGTAAATTAGTGTTTGTTTAATGTAATATTAAAATATTAAGATGTAAAATGACTTAAAATGACATATTTAAATAGATTATAATATGTTTGTAGGGTATATGGTTTTATAGTTTTAACAATTCTTAATAATTTGAAAAGATTTGTGAATCAGCTTTCTATTAAAGAGCTTTTTATTAAAGAGTTTAAAATAAAAGATTGAATCTCGTCGTATCTAAACACAACTACTTGTTTTAAAAGAGATTATAAAACAAAAGCTTTTAAAAAGGTCAGAAGCTTTTTTATATTAAACAAAGAGATTATATGTTTATTAAGCAAAAAGATATATAAAAAAATCAGAGGCTTCTTTACGAATACAATAAACATCACTAATTAATCACACAGATAGATAGTTACAATTTTCTTCAACAAAGTACGCATTCCAGGTCGCACGTGAGAAGCATCGATGGAATCGAAAGGTGGAAACTCAAACTCCTTCAACAAAGGGTTGTTGTTATCATCGGTAGCAGTAGCCATTGAGACGGCGGCGCGTGGGGGAGGCGCGTGAATGTGACGGAGAGAGAGGCAGCGGAGGAAAGAAGGAGACCAGAGAGGACAGATGTATGATTTACGAAGGAGTTTTTTGGATTGTGAAAATGAAGAAGGAGATGTATTGTATATTAAGGGACGGTGGAGTGAAGAACGTGCTAGGGATGTGAATGTAGCCATTATAGTGACCACGATAACAAGCGTGGGTGCGATGGATTTTCTTTTTTCTCTCATTTCTTTTTTATTTTTATTTCTTTCTTTGTTAACCTATGGTTATGGTAACAAAGATATTTTTTAATATTTTTTATTAAATTCATGACTTGTTTGTGAGTTGAGCAAAGGATAAGATCAATACAGATGATTTTTTTATCATAAATTATATCAATCAGTTATATTTATTTAAATTAATTTTTTATTTTTCTTTTAAATTAAATATTTTTCTAAACGATAAATTATTAAATAACAAAAAATATCATTACAACATGAATTAAATTATCTTTTATCGAAGAGCACATGTATATTTTTAACGATTTTTTTTAAGATAATCATATATAATTCGTATCAGATATTATAAAAAAAGTTCGTCGAAAGTATAAACGTGTGCCCCTCGATAGAAAGATGATTTAATTCTCGTTGTAATTGTATGTTTCGTTTGCGTAACAATTAACGGTTAGCGAAATTTTTAATTTTTAAAAAGTAAAATTTTTTGATAGATGAAAAAATGAGTGAATGTTATTGGTTAATTAGGTCTATACTATAAAAAGGGTTTACATTGAACTTTTCCGAGCATAAAACCGAAAAACTGACATCAATCCGCTCCAATTGAAAAACCGAAAGAATGACTTTCAGATTTTTAAAAACCAAATGTTAGGACGGTTTTTAGATGTGTGTATAGAACCGAACCGAAAAAACCACCCAATCTCATTTAGGTCTACAAATTAATATATTTTTATATTTTTAAATAGTTACATACGTGATATTTAAAATATGTTTAATTGTTTTTTTTTTTTGTTTAAATATACACACTTGAAAATATATTAAAATAATTGATTATAACTTTTTTAAATTTACATTTTGTTAGACTTATGTCGAAAGTGATTGAATATTAATATTGTTTAAATAGAAAATTGAATGCGCAAAATGAAAAGAGAAAAAAATCGAAACCAAACCATTACAATGAAGAAAACCGAAAAACCCGAAATCAAATAGTTTGCGATATGCAAAAACCAAAGTCTACGATTTGATTTTTTATTTTAGCATAAAACCGCACCAAACCGCTTCATTCTCACCCTTACTTGCTAGAACTATTAATTTAGCGATATTTGACTACCCTTTGTTTCTTGTTTAGCGGATTCGAGCCGTAAGTTCGTCAAGAAAATATAGCCTTTATTTTCATTGTTTTTATGAAAGAATTGGAGAAATTATTTATTTTTAAAATACATATTTTTTAAATTAATTTTTTAATTATTTTCACATAATTAAAAAAATTAAGTTTATGTAAACAAAGTACATGCAACATCTCATCTTATGCTATAAATTTTAAAACTTATTTTAAATGACATTACAGATTACATGCAAATCTCGTGTTTATAAATTAATTTTAATAATTATTTTTTATTTAATTCTCTAGCTCAATAAATTTCAATAAATTTTATTTTTTAAAATTTCTATTATATTCTTTATTTTCAATCTCGCTCTCAAATTCTCTTTATACTCTAAAATTATATATTTTTTCTTCTTTAACATACCACTCCATTCAAAAGTGACATTTTTTTGCAAAAATCCACGTTTTATAATCATTTACACTCTATATGAGGTTGGCATCATCTTTCCTCCACCTATACATCTGAAGTTTCTGGTAATTATGTACACGTTATTCTTAAGGGAGGTGATTTGCACACTCCTTGAATTGATTGAGACACTCTAAAATATGATGTTTTGACATATATGACCTTGTAAAGGTGAATATGAGTAGAAGTGGTTTAAGGGTATAAATGTCAAAACTTCATATTTTAGAGTGTCCCGATCAATTAAAAGAGTGTGTAAATCACTTCCCTATTCTTAAGGTCATAATCAAGTTCATTTCGGCTTATATACATGAATGAATATACTAGTATTACGTATGCACAACAATGTTCACTGAGTAGAGTAGAGTTTAGCGTGTATTTAATACACATAAACTTTAATAATTAAAAAAAATGCATTAAATGTATATTAAATAAACTTGTAAAATATCATATTTATGAATGTAATATACTGGCTCAATAAATAAAGATATCAAATCTTAAGAAGATAAGAATCTCAGATATGGAAGATTTGCAAGATATGGCAAGTTGGTGATTTTACAAGTTGATGCAATTTGAGATGGTTTTTTGAGCTTATAAGTAGAGCTCACTTCTTTGAAGCAAGACACACCAAAAACACACATACAAGTACTCTTGTTGTGTTCTTAGCTTTCCTCTTTAGCTTCTAGTTTTGTAATATGTTTCTAGTTTGAGAAATATATGAAAAGTTTGGTGTTCCATTCTTGGTTTCTTTTAGTAGCTTTAATTTTCAACAAGCTAGTTTTGGGGTAAGCTTATAGTGTTGATTATTCACACTCTTTACCTAGTCGGTGGAATATTATCGCGGTTATTCTACAACAAGTGGTATCAGAGCCGAGGTTATTCTTAGTATGATATGTGGTTGCAATTTAATTTGATCTTCCACATCAGAAAAGAATTACATTGGTCTTTTGGTTAGAAGCTGTTGAAAATTAATTTGTACTCGAAATGGTGGACGGCAAAGTTGACAAACTACCTTCCACATTGGTGGACCCAACATCTTCAAGCTGGGCTAGACCGGTCTTGACGAATGCAAGATTGGCGGTGGAGGTATTCGATGGCACGGGCCATTTCGGTATGTGGCAAAGTGAGGTTCTAGACGCTCTTTTTCAGTAAGGTCTAGACATTGCAGTTGAAGAAAGTAAACCAGAGGATGTAGAAGAGAGGAATTGGTTAACCATCAATCGGTTAGCTTGTGGTACGATTCGTTCTTGTCTTTCGAGAGAGCAACGATATGCTTTCTCAAAAGAAATATCCGCTTACGAATTGTGGGTGGCGTTGGAAGAGAAGTTCCTGAAGAAGAATTGTCAGAATAAGCTATTTATGAAGAAGCGACTTTTTCGTTTCACATATGTACCGGGTACCACAATGAATGATCACATTACTAGTTTTAATCAACTAGTAACCGATTTGATGAATATGGATGAGGTGTTCAAAGACCAGGATCTAGCATTGATACTTTTAGGATCGCTTCCAGAGGAGTACGAGTTGCTTGAAACAACTCTACTAAATGGGAAGGATGACGTGTCTTTAAGTGAAGTTTGTGCTGCTTTGTATAGTAAAGAACTGAGAAGGAAAGACAAGCAAATTAGTTCAAGTGGAGACGCAGAAGTTTTGCTAGTTAGAGGTCGTTCGCAGAAAAGGGGCACTGATAAGAGAGGGAGATCCAAGTCAAGGCAAAGACTAAGCAAAGATGAATGTGCCTTTTGTCATGAAAAAGGTCATTGGAAGAGAGATTGTCCAAAGTTGAAAACCAAAGACAATCACTATAAAGGGAAAGTTGTAGCTGAGGCGAATGTCACTAAATGTGATGATGAAGAATCAGATCTCTCACTAGCAACATCGTCAAGTAGAAATGCTTCTCATATATGGCTATTGGATTCCGCATGTAGCCATCATAGTACACCACATCGAGAGTGGTTTTGTAATTTTGAAGCACATGAGGAAGTTGTTTATACGGCAGATGAAAATCCCCTCACTACTCATGGTATTGGTTCCGTTCAATTGCAGAACAAAGACGGAACAATTGTGACCTTGAAAGGTGTTCGTTATTCGCCAAAGTTGAAGAAGAATCTCATTTCCGTTGGTACTTTATAATCTAAAGGTTTTGAAGTAAGAGCGAAAGATGGGGTTATGAAGATCATCTCTGGAGTACTTGTAGTAATGAAGGGTATTCGTAAAATAAACAACACGTATCACTACAAAGGTAGAACGGTTGTTGGAACTGTAGCAGCTGTTACTGATAGTGATAGAAACTCAGAAGCTGTGAAGCTATGGCATATGCGTTTAGGACATGCAGGAGAAAAATCCTTGAATTTACTCATAAAGCAAGGATTATTTAAAGGACTCAAGTCTCGTAAGTTGGATCTCTGTGAGCATTGCATCAACGGGAAGACGACAAGGGTGAAATTTGGGACAACTATCCACAAGACACAAGGTATCTTGGATTATGTCCACTTTGATGTGTGGGGTCCCTCAAAGACAAAATCTTTAGGAGGGAGACACTATTATGTGACCTTTGTTGATGACTTTTCCCGTAGAGTTTGGGTGTACACGTTGAAGACAAAGGATGAGGTGCTAGGAGTGTTCATCAAGTGGAAAAAGATGATGGAAACTCAGACGTGCAGAAATATCAAACATCTCCTTTTCAAAAAGTTTTGTGAAGATGAAGGCATTGTGAGGCATTTCACTGTCAGACATACACCACAACAGAATAGGGTGGTTGAATGCATGAACCGAACCCTGTTGGAGAAAGTTCGGTGTATGTTATCCAATGCTGGGTTGGGTAAAGAATTCTGGGTTGAAGCTGTGACGTATGCGTGTCACCTCGTTAATCGTTTGCCATCAACTGCTATTAATGGAAAGACGCCATTGGAGAAATGGTATGGGAAACTTGCTACTGATTATGATTCCTTACATGTATTTGGTTCCGCTGCGTATTATCATGTGCAGGAATCAAAGTTAGATCCTAGAGAAAAGAAAGCATTATTCATGAGATCACCTCTGGAATCAAAGGGTATCGCTTGTGGTGTCCAGAGACGAAGAAGACGATCTTTAGCAGGTATGTCACCTTTAATGAATCTGCCATGTTGAAAAAGGTGAATGTTGAGCAGTTAGATAGAACTCCCAAAAAGGTGGAGTTTGAAAGAATAATTGTACGAGCTGACTCAGTAATCTATGATGATTCTCCTATGGTAGAAGGAGATTTTGAAGAAGAGGATGTTCAACCTGAAGAACCTCGACATCAACAACATGAATCAATTGCTACTAGCAAACCAAAAAGAAAAACCAAAAAGCCTGCTCGCTTTAATGATACGGTGGCTTGTGCATCTTCAATTGCAGCTGATGATGTTCCTACTACTTACTCTGAAGCGGTTCGAGACTCAGAGAACGAGAAGTGGAGGATTGCCATGAGCGAAGAAATGCAGTCTCTTCAGAAAATTCAGACATGGGAGTTGACCAACCTCCCAGAAGGGAAGAAGGCAATTGGATGCAAATGGGTGTATGCAAAGAAAGAAGGATTTCCTAGCCAAGATGACGTTCGCTACAAAGCAAGATTGGTAGCTAAAGGCTACACTCAAAAAGAGGGAATTGATTATAATGAAGTTTTGTCTCCAGTGGTAAAACATTCCTCTATTAGAATTTTGTTGGCTTTGGTAGAACAGTTGGATTTGGAACTAGTTTAGATGGATGTGAAGACTACATTTCTACATGGAGACTTGGAAGAGGAAATCTATATGGTTCAGCCAGAAGGATTCAAAGTTGTTGGAAAAGAGCATGAAGTATGTAAGCTTCATAAATCGTTGTAAGGATTGAAGCAATCCCAAAGGCACTGGTACAAGCAATTTGATAAGTTTATGATGGAGTCGAAGTACACAAGAAGCAGATACGACCATTGTGTCTATTTGAAAAAGCTACAAGATGGGTCCTTCGTATATCTTCTTCTATATGTAGACGATATGTTGATAGCTTCTCAAAGTCTAGACGAGATTGAAAAGTTGAAGACTCGGTTGAAAAGCGAATTTGAGATGAAGGATCTCGGTGAAGCAAAGATGATTCTCGGCATGGAGATAGTCAGAGACAGAAAATTGAGGAAGCTTTGTTTGACTCAGAAACAATATCTGAGAAGGGTTCTAAAGCGTTTTAGGTTCGACAAGCAAACAAAACGAGTTAATACTCCACTCGCTTCTCAATTTAAGATTAGTGCTGCTATGTCACCGAAAGATGATGCAGAAAGGGCTTACATGGAAAAAGTACCTTATGCAAATGCTGTTGGTAGCTTAATGTATGCTATGATATGTACTCGACCAAATATTAATCATGTTGTTAGGATGGTGAGCAGGTATATGCATAACCCTGGAAAAGGACATTGGCCAGCTGTGAAATGGACACTAAGGTATATCCATAACACAGTAGATGTCGGGTTAGTATTCGAACATGGAAGTAGTCAGTGGTTGGCAGGATATTGTGATTCAGACTATGCTGGAGATTTAGACAAGCGAAGATCTACTACGGGCTATGTTTTTACTCTAACAAAAGGTCCAGTTACTTGGAAGTCTACCTTACAGTTAACTACTGCTTTGTCAACTACGGAAGCAGAGTATATGGCGATCACAGAGGCTGTCAAGGAGGCAATTTGGCTTCAAGGGTTGCTTGGTGAACTTGGAATCAATCAGAAATTTGTCACAATGCATTCTGACAGTCAGAGAGCAATTCACTTAGCGAAGAATCAAGTTTAGCACGCAAGGACGAAGCACATTGATGTTCGGTATCACTTCATACAATAGATACTCGAAGAAGGTGGAGTTAGAATCCAGAAGGTCCACACTTCTAAGAATCTTGCAGATATGCTGACTAAAGTATTGCTTGGGATCAAGTTTAATTACTGCTTGGACTAGATCAATATTTTGAAAACATGAGGATTGGTTTGAAGACTCCACCAAATATTGTTAGCGGCGAGATTCAAGGGATTGGTATTTCGCCAAGGTGGAGATTCGTAATATATTGGCTCAATAAATAAAGATATCAAATCTTAAGAAGATAAGAATCTAAGATATGGAAGATTCGCAAGATATGGCAAGTTGGTGATTTTGCAAGTTGATGCAACTTGAGATGGTTTTTTGAGCTTATAAATAGAGCCCACTTCTTTGAAGCAAGACACACCAAAAACACACATACAAGTACTCTTGTTGTGTTCTTAGCTTTCCTCTTTAGGTTCTAGTTTTGTAATATGTTTCTAGTTTGAGAAATATATGAAAAGTTTGGTGTTTCATTCTTGGTTTCTTTTAGTAGCTTTAATTTTCAACAAGTTAGTTTTGAGGTAAGCTTATAGTGTTGATTTATTCACACTCTTTACCTAGTCGGTGAGATATTATCGCGGTTATTCCACAACAATGAACATGATTACATGTTCATTTAGTATGTATTTAATGAAAATTTTAATAAACTAAAAAAGTTTATGTGTATTAAATACACGCTAAATTATCTGGCATTGTTTAACAAAACCATACTATATATGCATAATTGTGTGAACGTATACTGTGTGTAATTGAGGTTTAATGTTCTTTAAAGGATTCTAATAGCCTTGATTTTTTAATATACATGTAATTATGATCAAGATAAAGTATCTTGAAAGTGAAGATTAAATTATTTGATGAAGTTTGAAAACAATTAAGTGGTATACTATTAAGGTTTTTTTATACTTAGTAGTTGACAAAATGTATATTGCTGCTTCATTAAAAAATGTTATCTTGAACAATCAATAGTTAGTTGGCAATAAACCAGTACCAAGGTTGATTAGTCAATAGTCGGATTTCTGTTAATTACCACATTTTCAATATGACATCAGTGTGTATATATGATTGTATGAAATCAGTAAGTAATCGTGTCTTTTGAATTTTCATAATCATCTGTAAGAGCATAGGGTACGGTTTGGTGTCTTTTGAATTTTCATAATCATCTGTAAGAGCATAGGGTACGGTTTGGTGCCGTCGTGTCGTGTTATGGATAAAATGCACGCCATGTCAGCTTTTTTTACCATAACACCAAAATCACGAAAACGCCAGAATTTAACTTACAGAAAGAAGCTAGAGGACCGAGACCAATCTTTGAGTATCTGCAAGCGTGTGCGAGTATAGAACAAATTGGTGTGTTTTAATGTGATAAATTTGAAGACATATACTATAAAAGGATGATCAACCAAAAGTTAATACTCCTTAATAGAGTAATTAACCGATCTACATGCAGATACACATAATTCCTTACTGCATATTTATTCGTACGCATAACAGTACCAGTACGAACAGGTGTTCATGTTCATTTCCCTTGTAGAACTAGCAGAATGACATTTGAACTTTATGTATTGAATTTAACTATTTCATTACTCCGTGTAAACTTCCAATAAGTTGTTAATGCTCTTATTGACACGTATGCCTAAACATGATTTGGCGATCGTGAAGCTAGCACTAAAATATGGTTACCTTTTGTTTTCTCAAATGTTACATCTGGTATAGTAGTATCCATGTTCAGTTAGGCACTGAAATTTACATATCCAATATATTTCTGATATATTCCTTATCAAAAATGTGTCTTTACCAAATTGATGATGATGTTGGTTAAGCCATCTTAATTTCTATTAGTCCACCACATAGCTTTTACTAGTCAAGTAAATATTTTCAAAATTTCCTGTTCATAAAATGAAAATAAACAAAGGAAGCGTAACGACTAATGCGTCTTTAGTTACCTGATTTTGTGTTAATGTAAGCTTCATAAATCAGATAAAATCAAAGTGGTAGGTAGTAATCCACATATGCTGATTTCATGTAATGACCTTTTTCAGGCAGTTGTGACTGAAGTTTTCCATAATTATTATGGTTTCCTCTATTGCATTCTCTATCTATTTTCTTATGCTGGTTTTACCCATTGCTAACTCGGTGTATTTCCAAATACCTCGTTTTGATTCTAATGCGAAAGATGTAGTCTATATAGGGGATGCAGGGCCATCTTTTGGAACTGTGAATTTCAACAGTGTTGTGTACTGCTGTCGTGTTGGTCAAGTCCTTTATAAAGATAAAGTTCCCTTATGGGACTCGAATTCAGGAAAGTTATCAGATTTCATTACTCATTTCACCTTTGTAATCGATACCCAAGATTTTCTACCTTATGGTCATGGCCTTGCTTTCTTTCTTGCTCCAGTTGGTTTCACTAGCCCCCTAAACTCAGTAGCTGGTTTTCTAGGCCTATTTAATTCTACAACTAGCGATGATCCGTCTCAAGGTCCGATTATTTCTGTAGAGTTTGACTCGTATTCCAACCAGGAATGGGACCCTCCATTCGAGCATGTAGGAATTAATAGGAACTCGCTATCTTCAGTCGCTAATGCTGCTTGGAACGCTAGTTTGCATAACAAAGAGACTGCTAATGCTTGGGTTTCTTATAATGCTACAACCAAGAACCTCAGTGTCTTTTGGACGTATGAAAGAAACCCAAAATTTCAAGGAAACTCGAGTCTTTCATATCAAGTTGATCTCAAAGAGGTTCTTCCTTCATGGGTCACTATTGGGATCACAGCTTCCACCGGTCAGTACATGGAGAAACATACCTTGCAGTACTGGGAGTTCAATTCGAGCTTAAATATTAAAGAAAGCAAAACATCATCAAAAAAGTTGAAACTAACACTGGGACTAGCAGTGCCGTTAGGTTTTCTGTTCACACTATGCTTAGTAGCATATACTATTTGGTTGAGGAGTCACAAGAGGACTACAAATGAAACATTAGAAACAGTTGACTTGTCTTCGATTAATGACGATGATCTCGAAAGAGGAGCAGGGCCCAAAAGATTTTCTTTCAGAGATCTCGCTTTGGCTACTAATAACTTCACGGATGATTTGAAGTTAGGGGAAGGAGGATTTGGGTGCGTTTACCGTGGATATCTCACCCGTGAGCGAAAGATAGTCGCGGTTAAAAAGATTTCTAGAGGATCCAAACAGGGAAAAAAGGAATATATAACAGAAGTTAAGATCATAAGCAGTTTGAGACACAGAAACTTGGTGCAGCTCATTGGTTGGTGCCATGAAGAAAACCAGTTTTTACTTGTTTACGAGTTTATGCCAAACGGTAGTCTCGATTCCCATCTCTTTGGGAGCATGCCCCCACTTGCTTGGGGTGTGAGATACAAAATTTCACTAGGTTTGGCTTCCGCCTTGCTTTACCTTCACGAAGAATGGGAACAATGTGTCATACATCGTGACATTAAATCAAGTAACGTGATGTTAGACTCAGGGTTTAATGCCAAGCTTGGTGATTTTGGGTTAGCTCGACTTATGGACCATGAGTTAGGTCCACAGACTACTGGTTTAGCTGGAACTTTAGGGTACATGGCGCCTGAGTATGTAAGAACAGGTAAAGCTAGTAAGGAATCAGATGTTTATAGTTTTGGGGTGGTAGCGATCGAAATTTGTTGTGGAAGGAAAGCTAGGGATTGCGTTGATGGGGATTCTGAGATGGGTTTAGTGGATTGGGTTTGTTGTTTGTATAGACGAGGTGAAATTCTGTTGCCTGTGGATGAGAGGTTGAATAAGGAATTTAATCCAGAGCAAGCCAAGTGTTTGCTGATGGTTGGATTATGGTGCGCACACCCTGATAGAGGGTTAAGGCCGTCTATAAGGCAAGCGATTCAAGTCCTTAACTTTGAGGCCCCTATTCCTGATCTTCCAGTGAATGAACCCGTTCTCAGGTACCATACATCAACTACTCCTACAAGTGGTTCGGAAGATCCGTGTCTAACTTCTTCGAGTATTAATATAGGGCGCTAAACTAGTAATCCTACTGTTTTTTATTTACAAGGGCGATAAACTAGTATTGTTTTTTAGTTACAAGATTGTGTGTTTTCACTGTTGTATAATTTCTATAAAGTTGTATTATTAGTAGTATTTTTTAGACTATGTAACGCTATAAATATGAATCCTTTTGGATTAAATACACAGGAACGAATAGAGGATCACATTAGTTAATGCAGTTGATATCTTTTCTACGAAATTCACGCCTATAAGGTAATCTTTGACTTGGCTTAATGCTTGATTTTGTTTATCTTGAACGAAACTTTATGTGATATGGTATGTGACTGTATCTCTTGCTTGGAACTTAAGGTATGGACACTCTGTGTATACCATGTCAAAGCAAGCTTATTATGACAATATGACACATTCAAAACAACTTAGGAATCATAATAACTTATGTAACATGTGAGTATCCATATTTCATTGTTTCATTGACTAACTTTCAGTTTGGTTCTAACAGTTAACTTCTATGCACATTAGAATCTGCAAATGTTACAGTTCCATATCCTTCTAGTTCATGCAGACAAATGTTCTTGCTAGAGGTGTCAAATAGGCAGGTCAGACAGGTTCCCTATTGGCTAATGGGTCAAAATGGGTAATGCTGGTGCGGGTTGGGTCATGTTTTCCCTGTTATATTGAACCAGATTTTTGTAAAAAAAATCGCAAAGCATGTTGAACAAGATTACAAAAACTATTTTATTACCTGTTAGTATAGTTATCATTAAAAAATATTTCTTGGCCAACTTTCGAGTTTCGACCCATTTGAGTATCTGACGTGTTTCCTTTTAAGTAAATCTTTTAACCCATTTGACCATTAGCGATAAAACATAACTCCACATATCTTCTCTACATAAATGTAATGTTGGCGCTAGTATATTGTGGTACCATTGCTTGGTCTTGAAGCTCTAAAATGGTGAGTATCTTCTGCTAAGTTGACTCTTTGATCATTTATATGTGCATTTTATATTTAATTTATTCTGTCAATGTCCATGGAGGCATGAACTTTCTTATATAAATATAAAAATTTGACAACTCATTAATCTCTATGCTGTTAATTCTTTATGCTATACTGTATTAGTTTATTCTCGATTCTGGAAGATGAAAGGCTTCGACTTATATGCATTAGCAATGGTATTTTATATAATCCTTTATGATACTATCAACATACTCAGGTGTCATTGAATGATTGGAGCGCATATCCTAGGAAAACAAACCCCACATGCAATGATCTTTCTACGAAGTTAACAATCAATTGTTTATTTGTTCATTGCATACGTAGTTTTTATTCTGTCAACGTTCATGAGCCGTCTTATATACTTATAAAAACTAGGCAAAGTAATGATCTTGGAGATCAAGATGTTGACATATATGAATTTGCTAAGCTTCTTTGTCGTTATGGTATAGTAGCTTAATCTTGCCGGCCAAGACTTGGATCTATAATAATTAGCATCTATACTTTATATTATCTTTTATGAAACTTATTAGCATATGCAGGCGTGAGGCGTGCTAGCCTACTTTCGGGTTTATCCTGGGGTACGGGTAGGATCCGTCTATATTCCACCTCCCCCATATCCCGCCCCGGCAGGATTGGGTATATGGTTGTTGTTGTTGTTGATGTTGTAGTCAGGCGTGGCTAGGGAGCCTCACTGTAATGAGATGGTGCTTACCCATGTTCAATTTCAGGCAGGAGCGCCTCTACTGAATAATGGGACGTGATTTAGATGAACCCCATGCAGGTGGCATGCCTGGTGTTGATACAATGGACTTAAACAGAAACATTCAGTATCTCTTTAAGCCATTAACAATCAAAAAGGTCATTTTGATATGGGGCAAAAAGGTTGGGTTGGGTCAATCCGTAACCACTTTGTCGTTGTTTTTGACATTTTTAGTACAGTAATAATATCGCATCAATTATGATACAAAATTTTCCCCCTTCAAATGTTGCTTGTTACAAGAGGTGGATCATAAGGGCAAAATATATACATTCACTTGTTCTAATTCATTTAAGGTCTACAAGAAGCTAGGTTCAATAATTTGAAGAGCTATTGGAATGACGAATGAGCACAATTAAGTTGTATCATATGGCTTATGACAGCATGATTCTGACATCGTGAACTGGTTGCTTTATAAAAAAATGCTTAGGACAGAATATACTTGGGTTCTTGATTATTGAAGTTGAAAATAAAAACCTAGGAAAACAAAGTATAAACAAGACAAAGACAAGATAACACTATGATAATCTTTTCTATATGATAATCGGAGTCTATTGGTTAGTGCAGTATATGTTGACTTTAGGCGCTTAGTTGTTAATTGAGTAGTTAATACTCCTCTAATCTTCATGAACTTTTGATTCTCTATATAATATTAGGAGATTAGGTGTAACCTTGAAGAACAAGTTTAGAAAATATGTATTCGCATCAATATTTTATTTTTCATTAACGGTATTTAATCACATATCCTTCAGTGTTATTAGCACAAACACATTTTGTTTTAAGCTTTTAGCTTAATCATGACTACCTTAATCTTTGTTCCTTGTTTCTTATTCTTGTTACCTTTTTCTGTATCAGTGTATTTTGAAATCACTCGTTTCGACACTGATGCAACAAACATACTCTACTTAGGTGATGCAGTACCTTCTGTTGGTACCGTAGAGTTCAACAAAGTCAATTACCTCACTCGTGTCGGTCAAGCCATATACGCAGATACAATCCCAATATGGGACAAAGAATCTGATAAGTTAACAGATTTCACTACTCACTTCACTTTCATCATCAATACACTAGGTACATCTCTTTATGGTCATGGGCTCACTTTCTTTCTGGCTCCCGTTGGCTTCCAAATCCCACCAAACTCCGCTGGTGGCTTTTTAGGCCTTTTTAACACTACTTACACCGACTCATCCAGAAACCAAATGATTGTAATAGAGTTCGACTCTTATGTAAATGTAGAATGGGATCCTCCATTCGAACATGTGGGTATTAACAAGAACTCGATTAGTTCAGCTAACTACACTGCTTGGAATGCTAGTTTACACAGCGGAGACTCTGCTGATGTTTGGGTTTCTTACAATTCTACCACTCAAATTCTGAACTTATCGTGGAGCTACGGTGCAGGAAATGATACTACAGGGAATACAAGTCTTTCGTATCAAGTTGACCTCCGTGAAGTTCTTCAGGAGCGAGCGACAGTTGGGTTTTCGGCTGCTACTGGTGCTAATACAGAAAGACACATCCTTCAATATTGGGAGTTTAATTCTACCTTAAATGTAGCAGAAAAAAGTGGTAAGAAATCAATAGGATGGAAACTAGCAGTGGGGGTAACTGTCCCTGTTGGTATTTTAATTCTAGCAGCTATAACAGCATTTTATATATTTTGGGTGAGACCAAAAAAACCAACGGAGAAACAACCGGAGACAGTCGCCTTGACATCGATAAACGATGATCTAGAACGAGGGGCGGGCCCAAAAAGATTTTCTTACGAAGATCTCGTTTCAGCAACCAACAACTTCTCTAGTGACCGAAAATTGGGTGAGGGTGGATTCGGGTGTGTTTACAAGGGCTATTTATCACGTGAAGGTATCACAGTTGCTGTCAAGAAAATTTCACAAGGGTCTAAACAAGGAAAAAAGGAGTACACAACAGAAGTAAAAGTTATCAGCAGTTTGAGGCACCGAAACCTGGTGAGACTCATTGGTTGGTGTCATGACCAAACCCAATTCTTGGTTGTTTACGAGTTTATGCCAAATGGCAGCCTCGACTCACACCTCTTCGGTCAAAAAAGTTCTCTTGAGTGGGCTGTGAGGTATAAGATTGCAACAGGTTTAGCTTCTGCATTGCTATATCTGCATGAAGAATGGGAACAATGTGTTGTGCACCGAGATATTAAAACAAGTAATATCATGCTTGATTCGGGGTTCAACGTGAAGCTAGGAGACTTTGGGCTGGCTCGACTTATGGACCATGAGTTAGGTCCACAAACAACTGGTTTAGCTGGAACATTAGGCTACTTAGCTCCTGAGTATGTCACAACGGGTAAGGCTAGTAAAGAGTCCGATGTTTATAGCTTTGGGGTGGTTGCATTAGAAATCGCATGTGGGCGAAAAGCAATGGATTCTGTTGACCCAAATTCTGACCTTGGGTTGGTACAATGGGTTTGGGACTTACTTGGAAAAGGTGAACTGATTTCTGGTGCAGACCAGAAGTTGAACAATGTCTTTGATAAAAAAGAAGTGGAGTGTTTGCTGATGGTTGGGTTATGGTGCGCTCACCCTGACAGAAGTTTGAGACCCTCGATCAGGCAAGCGATTCAGGTGCTAAAGTTTGAGGGCGCAGGCCCAAATCTTCCAACAAAGATGCCAGTGCCAATATACTTTGCTGAACCGGGTGATGCTGAAGTTAGTTCAGGAGGTGGTTCGATAACTTATACTAGCATTGATCTCATACGTTGAACAGGTGATGTATATTGGTGTTGTCTGGCTCAAATGAGCCATTGTTGTAACTTGTAATAGTACTTTAAAAAAAAAAAGGCAAATGTTACTGGTTAGTGGGTCGAGTCGTGCAATGACATCCAAGCGGCAGAATGTTTTCTTCGAACCTCACCTAGTTATGTTAAACTCCTTATTCGCTTCGCTTGAGAGGCCTTGGCAGGTCTTAAATCCAAGACCTCTAGGAAACCTCCCCAAGAAAACCGCTAAGTGGAAACTTGATGGTCAACTGAGTTGGTTAAAAAAACTTGTAATAGTACTTGCATTGTGATAATAGCAGTTTGTTATTTATCTGATATAGTTGATAACTCGTTTATAATGAGATTAGAAACAGATTCTAACAGACTAACATATAATAAGTAAATCATGTAACGCTTGTTAATGGACTTTTCATCGGCAGATGGATCAATCTTGTAGATAAATTTGTATTTGTGATATTCCTATGTTCGGATTAAATTAGAAGATATCTTTTGAAGAAAATTACGTACACGGACCATTTGTTCCATTGTTGACACAGCAGGGCTGAGCATGACAGATTCAAAACTGACCTGTACTGGAAAATCGGACCGGATCGAACAATTTTGGTCCGGTTCAATTTTACCAAAATCTCGTCAATTATGCCTAATAGGACCGGACCGGACCGAAGACCAGACCGGACCGAACCGGACCGGACCATTTCAGTCCGGTCTCGGTCCGGGGTTTAGGACCATTTCGGTCCTCGGTCCGGTCCAGTCCGGTCCTAAACCGATGCTCAGCCTTACTACAGAGGACCTTTTTTTGTTATAGTTTACGTAAAAGGCCTTGTTGTCCGCGTATGATTTCAAACAACCAAAATAAACACACGTGCCACCTTCTCGTAACTTGTAAAACTGTTGAAAGTATTTGTGCTACTTATGGTTTAAACTCATACTATGGGGACTTATTAGTAAATACTTTTCTTTGTTAATAAGTTATTATGTTTTTTTTTATAAATTGGTATTGTGCAAGGGTTGATATGTAAATATGGAAATTATAAAGGGTGTTAGGGTTTCATTGTTGGTTACGCAGTCTTTGTTATTCACACACATATATAAGATCGTTCTGTTAGTCTCTTACATAATCATCTTGATCAACAGATTGATAATCTTTGGTATTAGTATTAAGTGTTTGTAGTGAGGATCATTGTAAGTGTGATTTTGTATAAAGATTGCACTTTATAAAGGAACAATCATCTTTTCTATTGTATATACGATAAGCACGCATTTGTCGACTTATCAGATTTGAATTATTAATAAGAAGTACGTGGGGAGGTTGGTTGAGTGCTTCAATCTTAGTTTCAAGTGTTGATTCATTAATTTTTACAAAAACCAAAAAAGAAATTACAAACAAAATAACTATATTTGTTCGCGTATAGATGGAAGTGGACACGACAAATTGAGTTTTTTTCTTAATTTTTTAAAATTAACCTTAAACTTTTCTATAGTTACAACTTTTTTATGCAAAAAACTTTATTCATTCAATATTTAACAAATATCTATCGAACTCGTTTTATATTTTGTATGCAATATTTTTAACTTATGAATAAAAGTTTTAAGCTTTATATAAAAAAAAGTTGTGTTTATATATAAAGCTAAAACATTTTGTTAAACGTCAAGTTTTATTTAAACACCAACTTTTATATATAAACGCCAACTTTTTTTTATATAAAGCTAAAATTTTTATTCATAAATTAAAAAAATACATATAATATATAAAACGTAAACGTACGAAATAAAAATAGAAAATATATATGCATATCAAATTTTATCATTTTTATAAAATCGTGCATACGTTAAAAGCATATAAAAGATATCTATGTTTTTTATACATAGTTATGTCACACAGGTAAATATTTTAGGTTTTTTATTAACATTTATGTTACATAAAAAAATTTGACGTTTAAGCTTCAAGTCCTTGTAAAATAAAATTTGACGTTTAACAAAAAGGTTTAACTTTATATATAAACGTAACCTTTTATTATATAAAATTAAAACTTTTATTCATAACAAAAAATATTACATAAAAAATATGAATTGCAAACGTACGAAATAAAAACGTAAACATATATATGTATATCAAACTTTAACATTTTTTATAAGATTGTGCTTACGTCAAAAGCATATCAATATTTGGCTCATTTTATTCGTAATTTATAGCTTTTTACAACGGTATTTTATTTACTAATGAATTCTTTAGATATTTGCTAAATATTTAACAAATAAAGTTTATATATAAGAAGTTGTAACTATAGAAAATTTTAGCGTTAACTTAGAAAAATTAAGAAAAAAAAATTCAATTTGTTTATGTCTACTGACATCTATACCCGAACAACTAGTTATTTCGTTTTCAATATTTTTCTTTTGTTTTAGAAGCTACAAGAGGGTGACACGTGTGTTTATTTTGGTCGCTTGGAATCATACGCGAACATCAAGATTGTTTCCGTAAACCATCACAAAAGGATCCTCTGCAGGACAACAAGGGACCGTTCCTGTACGTAATTTTCTCCATCTTTTTTTATAGACTAGCAATGATTTTGTTATTTTACTTATTAATTATATTAAAGTAGGGTTAATTACCAAAGGAGTCCCAAAAAAACATTGAGCAATTTTCATTCTAGACTATTGAACATGGTTTTCTCATAAGGGTTTATTTTTTGGGGGCACTGAGGCAATCGGTTTTAGAGCGTGCCATGTGTCGTAAAAAATAGGGCAATTATGACAGATTGCCCTATTTTTGGGGCAATATGTCAGAGTTGCCCTATTTTTTGCGACATGTGGCGCACTCAGAAACGATTGCCCTTTGTGCCGAAAAATAAACCCTTATGGGACTGACAATATTTTTGGAATCTTTTCAAGATTTCGATTTGGACAATGGACCCTTTTAGGAATTTTCCCAATAAAGTAAGTCAAATACTTAACAATGCTTATGAGCTCATGATATATAAGTTATAATCAGCTTATATAACATAAACATAAACCCAAGTCATAAGTTTAACCAAACACTATTAAAATGTAAGTTGACAGCTGGTTAAAAGTTGAAGGGTAAGAAAGGTAAATATTTCCTTTTATATTTTTTGTTTTGGATATTTTGGGTTGTTTTTGACAGGTTGCTTAAAGGTGAAGGGCTTAATATAGCAAGTATAGGAAACTCACGTCAACCCTAGTCAAGCGCCTATATATTCATCGCTTTCTAGTTTTAGCTTATTATTCATTCTATTAGTTTGTTATCTCTCTCACATTGTTCACTCCGCCATTGTTGATACTTGGAGTTCTGTTCTGAATCTTGTGTGTGTATATTGATCTTGGTTTGTAAGATCATTGATACACTTGTTTTTTCTCTTTTCTGCTTTGTAAGTATGATCAAAAAGCTAGGTATCACATTTGAAGTGATAGCCTAACGCAGTTTAATAAAAAGAAAAGGGGAGGTTGGTTGAATCACTTGATTCTTGTTTTGTTTTATAAAATCGAATATGGTGTCAGAGCCAATGGTTCTTGATACTTGTTTTTAACATGTTTTTAACTCTGATTTCAATTAGCTGCTGGTTAATTGAGTTTTTGATTAAATCTCAAAAATTAGGGTTTCTTAATTTTTGGGGGTTTTCTGATTTCTGGTGTTCCTTTGGGTTTAATTGGGTTCTTGGTTGGTTATTTGGGTTTAATTTCATCTCTGGTAAGTTTAATTGAAGAAACCCTAAATTTCAGAAATTAGGGTTTCATTCAATTTTTGGGGGTTTGTTGTTATTTGTTGGTTATCTGTTATAACTAACATTTTCAGGTTGTTATTCCGCTGTGCTTTATCTGATTGTGGTGGGATCTTCTTGATCTCTTTTGGATCTTGGTAGTTTTTGCTTGTAGCTGCGCGTTTAGTAACACCTCTCTTGCTCTCTCTTTAGTTTGGTTTCTTGTTGTTGTTTAGAGGGTATTTTAGGTGTCGAAGGGATTAGGTAGTCTTGGAGGATTGATTCAGTTTTCTTTTGTGCTTCTTGGTAGCTGTGTGTAGAGGAGATATAAGGGTTTTTTTGTTGTTGTTTTTTGTGTGATATCTTTGTGTTGTCATCATGTCTGATCCCAAGAAAGGTGATCAGGTTGATAAACCTGTTAGTGATACTGAAACTGAAGATACTAATGAGACTGTCATTCATACTAATGACCCATTATACTTACACCCAACTGATACTAATGGGCAGCCTATTGTGAGTGTTAAACTAACTGGACCATAGAACTATAAAGTTTGGGCTGCTGCATTTAAGCTTGCTTTGCATACTAAGAACAAATTGGGTTTTATTGATGGTACTTGTGAAAAAGATAATGATGATGTTGTTCTGTCTGATCAATGGGATAGATGTAATGCTGTGGTTTTATCATGGATTCTTGGATGTATCTCTTTTGAGTTATATCAAGGACAAATTTTTTCTAAAAATGCTAAAGATGTGTGGGATGAGTTTAAAGAAACCTATGATAAAATTGATGGGTCTGTTATCTATAATTTGCATTATAAAATTTGCTCTCTCACTCAATCTGGGTCTTCTTTGCCCGAGTATTATCATAATTACAACAGCTTATGGAGGCAGTTTGACTCCCTTGTCAATCTTCCTTCTTGTAGTTGTGATGGTGCTCCTCAAATGAAGAGTCATAATGCTCTTATAAGGCTTATGCAGTTTCTTATGGGTCTTGATGACACTTTCAGTGTTGTTAGGAGCCAATTGTTAACTGATGACCCTTTGCCTGATGTTAAATCTGCTTTTGCTACTCTTTCTAGGGTTGATTCCCACAAGAACAATTTGGTTCATGCTGTTAGTGATAAGAGTACTGCTTCTGCTTTTGTGGTTAAACCTAATAATTGGTTTGGTAATAGAAGTACTCAAAACAATCAAAATAGTCAAAACAGAGGTTCTAATAGAAACAACAATAAGTTTGTTTGTACTCATTGTAATATGAATAGCCATACCATTGATAGATGTTTTGAGCTGAATAGTTATCCTCCTGGTTTCAAGAAAAGAAACTCTGGAGGATCTAATGTGTCTAATAATGCTTCTAGTTCTCATGGTAATAGTGTTGGTCAAGGATCTGGGAATTCTCTTCCCTTTACTGCTGATCAGATTAATAGGCTTATGGCCTTAATTGGATCTAAGACTAATGCTGGTGATGTGCAGTCATGTGCTGCAGGTATTAGATTTGAGTCTAATCATGTTATAAGTTTTATTACTTGTATATTTTTTAACTATAACACTAATATAAGTACTTATAGTACATATATTGGGTGGATCTTTGATCCTGGAGCATCCCAACATATGACTTTTTCTACAGATCATTTGTATGATGTAATAGATGTTTCTAAGCTAAATATATATGTGTCACATCCTAATGGAACTATTTAAAAGGTTAAACATGTTGGGAATTTTAAACTTTCTAATCAAATTGTGTTAAAAAATGTGTTGTTTGTTCCAGGCTATAAGGTGAGCCTTATATCTGTTGATAAGTTGGCCAAGGATGATAAATTTGTTGTTTCATTTACTGAGTCAAAATGTTTTGGTCTGGATTCTCTTCAAAAGTCCCTTCTAAGGACTGGTAGTGAGAACAATGGTCTTTATTTGTTTGATTCAGGTAGGAAATACATTAATAGCTCTATAGCTAAGTGTTGTCTGTCTAAATGCATTTGGCATAACAGACTTGGTCATCCCTCTGATCAAGTCTTAGCCATTTTAGAAAATGACATTTAAATTGATTCTACTGATAATGTTCAGCCTTGTGATGTTTGTCATAAGGCTAAACAGACTAGGGATCCTTTTCCATTAAGTGAACATAAGACCAAGGTTTTGGGAGATATTGTTCACTTAGATGTCTGGGGTCCTTATAAAATTAAAAGTAGAGATGGATATAGATTTTTTCTTACTGTGGTTGATGATTATACTAGGGCTGTGTGGTTGTATATGCTTAAAGGAAAAGATGAAGTTTTTAATAAAATTGTTGAATTTTATAATTTGATAAAAACTCAATTTGATATGTCTATTAAAGTATTCAGAAGTGACAATGGTTCTGAATTTATTAATCATAAATTTGAAGAGTTTGTTCAAACTAAAGGAATTGTTCATCAAACCACTTGTGTATATACACCACAATAGAATGGTATAGCAGAAAGGAAACATAGGCACTTGCTTAATGTTGCTAGAGCCCTAATGTTTCAGGGGGGATTACCTTTGAATATGTGGCCTGAATGTGTTCTTACTGCTGTCTATCTTATTAACAGGATTCGTAGTTCTGTTCTCTCTAGAAAAAGTCCTTATGAAATGATATATAAAGTTAAACCTAATATCTCTTATTTGAAATCTTTTGGTTGTTTATGCTTTAGTATTGTGCTTAATAATATGGATAAGTTTGCTGCTAGGTCTGAAAAATGTGTCTTTATTGGTTATTCTTTTACTAAAAAAGGGTATAAGCTTTTTAGTCTTGAGTCCAAAACTGTGTTATTTTCTAGGGATGTCAAATTTTATGAAACAGTTTTTTCTTACAAAAATAATGTTTGCAAAGGTGATTTAATTTTTGAAGAACAAGGTACAAATAGTTTAAATATTTTTGACCTGGTAGTAGACAAGTCTAATGATCCCTATGATGAAGTGAGAGATGTAAGCTTAGAGAATAGAGGTAGCATTTCTAAGAGGTCTAACTTAGCTGATAAAGTGTCTACTGACACTTCTACCATTGTTACTAGTCACTCTCAGGGGTCAGATACTATGGACAATAAAGATCCTAGTGTTGGAAACCAGAGTGGTCTAGGCAGTAGTGAGGCTAGTCCTATAGACAAAAATGTTGCCCTAAATGATGATGATTATGAATCTGAGGGTGAAGAGTTTATAGAATTTAATCAATTGTTTCAAAATAATCCAGAGAGATCTGAGCTAAGAAGGTCTACTAGACCACACAAGGTTCCTGCTAAGCTTGATAACTATGTTCTTGATAAGAGAGTTAAGTATGATATTAATACTGTGATGAGCTACACTAATTTGTCTATGCATAACTTTGTGTTTTCTAATAATCTTAACAAAATTCATGAGCCTAAATCCTATGATGAGGCTGCCAAAGACCCTAGATGGGTTGAGGCAATGAATAAAGAAATGGAAGCCCTTAATAGAAATAACACTTTGGTTATTGTAGACTTACCTCTTGGTAGGAAACCTGTTGCTTGTAAATGGTTGTGGAAAGTGAAATACAAGTCTAGTGGTGATGTTGAGAGGTTTAAAGCTAGGGTTGTGGCTAAAGGATTTAGTCAAAAAGAAGGTATAGACTATGAAGAAACATTTTCTCCAGTTGTGAAAATTGTGACTGTTAGGTGTCTTCTTTTTGTTGTTGTGCACAATAATTGGCCTGTTTATCAGTTAGATGTGAATAATGCCTCTCTGTATGGAGATTTAGATGAGGAAATTTATATGAATCTTCCTGAAGGATATGGTTCTAACTCAAACAAGGTGTGCAAGCTAACTAAGTCTTTATATGGGTTAAAACAGGCACCTAGGAAATGGAATGAAAAGTTGACAAGTGTTTTAACTGAAAATAGTTTTTGTTAAAGTAAAAGTGATGTTTCTTTGTTTACTAAGACTCAGAATGAGTCTTTTGTTGCCCTGTGTTGGAAATACGTTTTACGTATTAAGAAGGATCGGTCACTCCAACGATAGTCGATGTAATAGCTCGTAGTTTAGTTATGTGTCTTTACTTAACAAACAACATCAAGCCTAGCCTACAACATGTGTAGGCCGGCCCAAATGTAAGCCCAAGCCCATGACAAGGGCTTGGGTATATAAACCCTCTCCTTTGATAGAGAGGGTGTGTGTTCCTCATTATTATACATAGTAGAAAAGTGTACTTCTTTCACTTTCTCTCTCTAAGTGTGTGTGTTCTCACCATCTCTCTATCTCTTTCTCTCTCTAAAACATAAGCAAGATTTACATATCCTACAAATGGTATCAAGAGCCATGGGATGATTGTATTGTTCATGTGTTTGTGTTCTTGATTCATACGCCATTTTTGATCCATTTTCACACGTCCAATTTTTTTTTTGTGTTTTTGATGGTTTTTTCTTGATACAAATCTTCTACATAGTTGTGGTAGGGATTTGGTATAGTTACTTTGGCTAAAAATACAAAATTTTTGGGTGTTTTGATCATTTTTTGGCTTAAAATCACGAATTGGTTGAGTTTTGTCCGAGAAAAGTGGGAATTATTCCGATCAGGTCATCGGAAAGGGGTTTATAGGACATTCCGATCAGTGTAATCGGAATAGGGTTTAGGGATTCTGATTTTGGGTACATTCCGATCAGGTATTCCGATTAGGCATTCCGATTGCGTATCCCGATTAGGTATTCAGATTTGGCATTCCGATCAAGGTATTCCGATTTGGTTTATTCCGATTAGGTACATTCCGATTGGTATTCAGATTTGGCATTCCGATCAAGGTATTCCGATTTGGTTTATTCCGATAAGACATTCCGATTAGGTATTCCAATTTGGTATTCCGATCAAGGTATTCAAATAAGACATTCCGATCGAAGTATTCCGATAACTCATTCTGATCATCATTCCGATCACAATTCCGATCACTATTCCGATAATCACAAATTTTTCCATAAAAAATTTCGAAGTGTGTAATTTTGACTTGGAATTTTTGGTTTGTTGAGAACATATTTTAGGGGATTTTAACATTGTTTCTCGACTTCAACTCACAACAACAAACACATTTACTTTCTTTCATTGATCGATCAACGTTTGTAAATCTTAACTTATTGAAATGGAGTACACATCTCTTACGGATAAGTCCATCCTCTCGGGTACGGATAATCGTCCACCAATGTTGGTGAAGACTATGTATGAGGAATGGGCTTCCCGAATGGAACTTTATATGTTGAACAAGGAGAATGGACATCTAATTTGGGCATCGGTGCTCAATGGACCATTAGATTATGGTACAGTGACGGAAGGTACGACTACTCGTCCTCGCACAACGGGTGAGTTGACTGGAGATATGAAGATTCAAGATAAATGTGATAAGTATGCTACAAACATCATTCTCCAAGCCCTTCCTCCAGATGTCTACAAACTCGTCAGCAAACACAAAGTTGCCAAAGAGTTATGGGATAGAATTCGGGTTCTAATGCAAGGCACCTCATTAACTAAACAAGAACGAGAGTGTAAGCTTTATGATACTTTTGATAAGTTTGCCTATGTGCCAGGGGAGACTCTCAATGATTACTATCTGAGATTTACCCTATTGTTGAATGAGCTCAATATCTATGGCATGACAATTCCTACCTTTCAATTGAACACCAAGTATTTGAACACTCTTCCTTCAAAATGGAAAAAATACGTGACGGATGTTAAATTGGCTAAGGACTTGCATAACACCCATGTGGATCAACTTCAAGCTTTTCTTCAACAACACGAATGCCATGTGATCGAGGCTCGGTTGTCTACACCTCAAGTTCATGATCCACTTGCAATGTATACTTCTCAACAAACATGGCTTATACTTATCAACAACCATCATACTTGCAGCAGCCACCACCACACATCTATCAGCAACCATCTTATCAACCACCAATGATGCCACAACAAGAATATCAACAAAGTGTTCATCAAAAATCTTTTCCACAGCAACCACAATATCAGACATCACCATCACAAGCCAACACTTCTCCATTGGGCTATACTCCTCAGCAAGGATATTTTCCAATAGAAGCACAACCAGCACAAGCTTTCTACTCTAATGAACTTCCACCAATCCAAGCACCGGTCTTTACTCCAAATGATACGCCAGCTGATGTTCTAAACCATCTTACTGCTTACTTGTCAAAACTTGTTGCAACTAGAGGATTTCCACCAACAAACAATCAGCTCCGCACCTCTTCAAATCCTCGACAACAAGCCACTGTTCAAGATGGTCAAGTGACGGTGCAACCTATTCAGGGAAGGCAAAATTCATATGGACCTCCTACAAGGACTGGGAAAAATCAAGCTGTGAATTCTCAAGCTAATGGAAATGGAAGTCCTAGTGGTCCTAAAAAGGTTGTGACTTGCTACAATTGCCGAGGACAAGTTCATATGGCTAGGGAATGCACTCAGCCGAAAAGGAGGAGGGATGATGCATGGTTTCGTGAGAAGATGTATTTGGTTGATGCTCAGTCTAAGGGGAAGATCTTGGATTCAGAGGAGTTAGCATTTCTTGCAGACCCAGGGGCAGCAGATACTGAAGGCATTGCAGTCGTTTCCACTTCTAATGCAGCTTATCAAGCGGACGATCTTGATGCATACGATTCAGATTGTGATGACATTCACTCTGCCCAAGCTGCTCTCGTTGCTAACCTCTCTCACTATGGTTCTGATGTCATCAGTGAGGTACCAACCACATCTAATAATATTGATGATAACCAACATCAAGTTGGGCATGAAAATGACAACCTCGAACAGCATTCGGGAACTAGTAATTCAAATGATGTGGTACCCAAACCTACACATTTGAGTGAACCTCAACCAAATGCTACGACGGGTATGGAATATTATGCTCAACATGATTTGGTCATGGTGCCTAAACATATTATTGATCAAATGCATATGGCCCTCAGACAATCCGTAGATACGAATTCCACCCTAACTGCTGAGCTTGCGTTGCATAAAGAAAAGGTCAAAGCTTTTGAAATGGTCCCTCAAGCAGAGAAAATAACATGTTCTGAATTTGACCAATTTCATTTTGAAAAGATTGAACACTTGAAAGAAATAGAATCATTAAAAGCTAATCTTTCCAATGAATTAAAAGAAAAGGAGTCGGTTGTCAATGATTTTCAGAAACTTAAAATGGATTTCGAAACTCTCGAGTCTAAAAAGGTTGAATCAGAAATTAATGCTACCAAACTTCTTAAATTCAAGGAACAACAACTTTTAAAACAATACGCTTCCACAGAAAAGGTTCATCTTTTAACTAAATCATTTAAAGAACTCGAACTTAAACGTCTTCAAGATTTACCACCTAATCCCGGTTAAGCAAAACAAGCCCAGGAATATATTCCCGGTCTTTATGATATGACCATAATTGGCAAATCGAAAAAAGCACCTTTTGTTCGTAGTTCTGACGCGACACAGTCACTTGCGGATGAAACTCATTCTAAAATGCTTTCAAAATTCCATACAATTGATTATGATCAACATAACAAAGATCAATTTTCTAAAAAGACCCGCATTCGCTTACAAAAGGAATTAGTTGAATTGACAGTTCTTGTGCCCCAAAGTTTGTCAAATGAAAACCCTCCTAGTACGTCTCCTACACTTGTCAAAAAGGATTTAACGAAGTTAATTCCACTGGTAAGTAAGCCGTCCGTTAACTTAAATGCGGTACACCAACACTTAGCCGATTTTGACAAGGTCATTTTGGAATGTACGACGGCTTCGGCCATAACGGAAGGTGAATGGAACTTTGAGCACACTAGAACTGCGTTCCGAGACGAAATTATTCCGTTTGTAAAGAATGTTAAAGTTTGTCTTAGTAATCTTGATCAAGATTTGTATTTGGAAATAGAAGAAGTCAAACGTGTTTTCAATGAAATGGATGATGCTTATGAAAACAGTTTACTTGAAATAGAACGAGTTTCACGC
Organism: Glebionis coronaria; assembly: GCA_025667525.1. Lineage (NCBI taxonomy): Eukaryota > Viridiplantae > Streptophyta > Magnoliopsida > Asterales > Asteraceae > Glebionis > Glebionis coronaria. The sequence continues at coordinate 77,670,586 of CM046881.1, read as the reverse complement.
AAAAATGATCAGCTTCTGAAGCAAGTGATGTCTCATGATATTGTTTCTGTCTGTGTGAATAAACGTGTTGATAATGATTCTATTGTGCATAATGTTGAATCTGTGGATAATGTGGTAGATAGTACTTGTCACGAATCTGACGCTGAATTTTTAAAGCTTCAAGATTCATATTCTTCGCTTTCAAAACGTTTTGATGAGATTCAAACACATTGTATTTCGCTTGAATGCAAGCAACAATTTATTCAAGAAATCTTTGAAACGTCATTCAAAGGTGTTAATATAGATGATGCAAACTTTGAAAAGAATTTTCGATTGAATTTACAATCAAAACAGCGTCAGCCAAGTGACAAAGTTGCTACATCTTTGCCGATAGAAATAGAGAAATCTAAGGAGCTTAACTGTGTGAACATACTTGAGGCCGCTGAGAATTTTAAACTTGATCTAGATAATCGAGTTTCCATGATTTTATCTAAAGTTGATAACTTAAAACAGAAAAATACACGACTCTTCGATTCAGTAAAGCCCGCATGTGTTGATACCACTGCACAGAATCAATCATTGATTGAACAATTGAATCGAAAGTTGGTGGAAAGATCTGATTTGAGGGAACAAATTTGTGATAAAAATCTGGTCTTGGCTGAGTTAAAGGAAACACTTCATACTCTAAAAGGTAAGAATGTTGTGGATAATGCAGCCACTATCTCAGCATCGTCCTCTAGTGCAATCAAAAGGAACCTAATAGCCGTCACACCACTTAACAAGGGCCCTAGGACTAAACCATCTCAAACTTTGGTCACTAAAGATAAGGCGGAATCAAAACCAGCTTCTAATATTCCCGTGTTGCCTTCTACAGGAGTAAGCACCACTACTAAGGCTCAAAGATCTAAGCTTAAGAGAAACAAGAAGAATGATAGGATCTTGCCTCCATCTAGTAGTCAAGTGAAGAAGAAAGTAGAAGCCCATCCTAGGAATGTTATTTCTGTTTTGAATAAAAAGAATCATGTAGCTAAACCTAAAGGCTCTGCGGTTGTGCAGCGTTCTAAGCCTACTGTGAATTCTAATTTAAAATATTGGAATTGCAATGAATGTATGTTTTCTAGTCATCATGATTCTTGCCTTATTGACCATGTGAATGAGATGTATGCCCGGAAAAATGGATTAGAATGGAAACCGACTGGGAAAGTGTTAACCCAAGTTGGTTGGATGTGGCGCCCAACTGGTAGAACTTTCACTATAGTAGGAAATACGTGCCCTTTAACTAGGATCACTCCCACTAAAGCGAAGAAAGCGTGCCCTTTAACTAGGAGTACCAAGGCTACCAAAACACAAGCGTGTCCTTTAACTAGGAACACCGACACTACTGTAGGAACCAAGTGCCCTTTAAATAGGTCTACTCCCACTGTAGTGCCCGCGAATAATCCAAAACCTAAGAAAGTTGGAACTGTAAAACCTGTTAGTGCTAAAACTCAGATTAGAAAACGCAGGAAATCTAAGGGTCTCAAAAATGTTAGCAATTCTGATAATTCTATATCTGTATCTGCTAACACTTCGGAACCAATAGTTTCCAATGCATTGTCTACTGTTGTTATTGAAAACAGGTGGTCCAAATTGTTCTCTGGTATTTGGACTCTGGTTGCTCCAAGCATATGACCGGAGATCGCTCTCAGCTCAGAAATTTCGTCAACAAGTTTCTTGGTACGGTTAGATTTGGAAATGATCATATTGCAAAGATAATGGGTTATGGTGAATATCATATTGGGAATGTTATCATTTCAAGAGTGTATTATGTGGAAGGTCTCGGTCACAACTTATTTTCTGTGGGACAATTTTGTGATGCAAACCTAGAAGTTGCTTTTCGAGAGCATACCTGCTTCATTCGTAATTTGGAAGGGGTTGATTTATTGAAAGGTACTCGAGGGAATAATTTGTATACTTTGTCTCTACAAGACATGATGGCCGCTTCTCCCGTATGTCTTTTCTCCAAAGCATCGAAGACTAAGTCATGGTTATGGCATCGACGGTTATCTCATCTTAACTTTGACGCTATTAATCACTTGGCGAAAAACGAACTTGTTCGTGGTCTTCCTAAACTATCATTTCACAAGGATCATTTGTGTTCCGCGTGTACAATGGGGAAAAGCACTAAGAAATCATACAAACCCAAGACAGAAGACACCAACCAAGAGAAACTTTATCTTTTGCATATGGATCTTTGCGGGCTAATGCGTGTTGAAAGTCTAAGTGGCAAAAAGTACATCCTCGTCATTGTCGATGATTACTCTCGGTTTACATGGGTGAAATTTCTTAAAGCAAAAAATGAGGCACCTAAATTCATCATCGGATTTCTCAAGATGATTCAAGTGCGTCTCAACACTACTGTCCGACGCATTCGTACAGATAATGGAACCGAATTTGTGAATCAAATCTTGCGTGATTATTATGAAGAAGTTGGCATATCTCATGAAACATCCGTTGCACGCACTCCACAACAAAACGGTGTCGTTGAAAGGCGAAATCGCACACTTATGGAAGCTGCTCGAACGATGTTAATTTACGCAAAGGCTCCATTGTTTTTATGGGCAGAAGCAGTATCTACCGCAGTGTACACCCAAAACCGGTCACTAATTCGTAAACGCCATGGTAAAACACCTTATGAGCTTCTCCATGGAAAAGTACCAGATTTATCATATCTTCATGTATTTGGTTCTCTTTGCTATCCAAATAATGATGGTGACAATTTGGGAAAACTTCAACCAAAGGCTGATATTGGTATTTTCATTGGTTACGCACCCGCAAAGAAGGCATACCGAATCTATAGCCGTAACTCTCGCAAGATCCTCGAAACTATGAATGTTGATTTTAATGAGCTGACAGCAATGGCTTCTGAGCAAAGCAGCTCTGAACCCGCACTTCATGAAATGGGACCCAGTAATATTAGTTCTGGTCTTGTCCCAAACAACCCTACTTCATCATCATTTACACCACCTTCTAGGACTGAATGGGATACGTTGTTTCAACCGTTCTTTGATGAATTCTTTACTCCTCCAAGTATTGTTGCTCCAGAACCTGAGGTAATAGCTCCGGTAACCAAAGTTGTCGCTCCAGCAACCGTTGCAAGTAATTCTCAACCAACACATGTTTCAACTACCCATGTCATGCCTATTGATGATGAAGAGGATGATGATGATCACGATTTGGAATTCGCTCAAATGCGTGAACTTCCATTCTTTGGTGTACCAATTCCCAACCCTAATCAAGCCGGGTCATCCACCTTAGAGGAAGCTCCTTCTACAGTTTACTCCAATCCACGGATTCGTGAACATGACAGCAAGTGGACAAAGGATCATCCTATAGATTCTATTATTGGTGACCCTAATCTTCCGGTATCCACACGAAGTCAGCTACAAGAAAATGCAATGTTTTGTCACTTTGATGCTTTTCTCACTGAAGTTGAACCTAAGACATGGCAACAAGCTTTTACTCAATCTTGTTGGATAGAAGCTATGCAAGAAGAACTTAACGAATTCATACGTCTTGATGTTTGGGAACTTGACCCATGCCCGGATCAAGTGCAGTTACTCACTTTGAAATGGGTTTACAAGGTGAAACTCGATGAGTTAGGCGGAATATTGAAGAACAAAGCTCGACTAGTAGCTCGTGGATACAAGCAATTATTGGGCATCGACTTTATGGAATCCTTTACACCTGTTGCCCGTTTGGAAGCTATTCGACTATTCCTCGCTTATGCAGCCCATATGAATATGATCGTCTATCAGATGGATGTGAAGATGGAATTTCTTAACGGTGAACTCAAGGAAGAGGTCTATGTTCAACAACCGGATGGTTTTATGAATCCTAATTATCCTAATCATGTGTACAAGCTTAAGAAGGCTCTCTATGAGTTGAAGCAAGCTCCTCGCGCATGGTATGATCTTTTGTCACAATTCCTCATTACGCAAGGCTTCGCTAAAGGCAAGGTGGATCCTACGCTGTTCATTCAGAAACGAGGTAAAGATATGATTATGGTACAAATATATGTTGATGATATTATATTTGCAGCCTCGACCCAAACTTTATCCGACGAATTTGGGAAACTCATGTCTTCCAAGTTTAAGATGTCAATGATTGGCAAGGTATCATTCTTCTTAGGTCTTCAGATATCTCAGAGTCCCAGAGGCATCTTTATTAATCAATCCAAGTATGCCCTTGAATCGCTTAAGAAATATAAGATGGAATCTTGCGACCCCGTGGATACTCCAATGGTGGAACGAACTAAGCTTGATGCAGATCCACATGGAGTTGCCGTTGATCCGACACTTTATCGTGGAATGATCGGTACTCTTCTGTATATCACAGCCAGTCGACCTGATCTTCAGTTTGCTATATGTATGTGTGCCAGGTATCAAACTAGGCCTACTGAGTTACACTTAGCTACTGTTAAAAGGATCTTTCGATATCTTAAAGGAACCATTAATCGGGGACTTTGGTATTCGAATGACTCTTCTATTGCACTAATGACATATGCAGATGCGGATCACGCGGGTTGTCAAGATACAAGGCGTAGCACGAGTGGAACGTTGCAACTACTAGGAGATCGACTAATCAGTTGGGCATCAAAAAGGCAGAAAAGCGCTGCAATTTCAAGTACGGAAGCAGAATACATAGCTATGTCCGGTTGCTGTGCTCAAATTCTTTGGATGAGATCGCAATTAACCGACTATGGTCTAGGTTTCAACAAGATTCCGATGTACTGCGACAACAAGAGTGCAATTGCCTTATGCTGCAACAATGTTCAATTCTCCCGGTCGAAGCATATTGACATTCGCTACCATTTCATCAAGGAGCAAGTGGAAAATGGATTAATAGAGCTTTACTTTGTCCGATCTGAGTATCAATTGGCGGATATTTTCACGAAGGCTTTAGATCGCGCTCGAATTGAATTTTTGGCCGACAAGCTAGGAATGAGAACTTTCTCTCCCGAGACTCTAAAGGAACTAGCAGATGAAGCGAAAGAATAGTCTTGTTAAAACTATTCTCCGTATCCTTGGTGATCATTTGTATATATTGTTTATATTTTTATCCACAAAAGCAAAATACAAAAATATAAAACCATATAAAAACCATAAAAATTGAAAAATTCATAAAAATCCAAAAATATTTTTACTTTATTTTTCAAAGACATGTCTTTTAGTACGATAATATTTACGGCCTTAGAAATGTTGATTAATATCGACACGGCGCCATAAATAGAGTTCGTACAAAAGTTGTAAATATTTCATAAAACATGCCTAAATGGCTTGTAGTTATTTCAGACTGCAACCCGGTTTTCACATTAAAGTCAGGTATTTCTTATGAAAGCTTTGGCTAACAACGGGAATTAATTTTCTCGGGCAAGGTTTACTTTAAAACCTTGTAAGGGATCAAGTTTACTTTATAACTTGGTCTAACACAAATCTATGTACGTTTCAGTGCATTTATTTGTTAAAACAAGAGAAGTCTTGTTTTTATGAAGCTATCATCTCTACAACCATAGCAATCTACAATTGGTATCTACATAATCGACGATGCGACTACTCAACCGACGACTACAATTCTTTCAGTAGAACACGGGTCAACAATTGAGGGGGAGCAATTGTCAAGCATTCAGAATTTTCGATGCCGAACGTGCCAAGCTCACTAATTGGTGTCAAGACAAGAATACCAATCGTACACGTGGTGTCAAGAGATGACTTCAGACGTGACGAGGCGACCAACATATGCTGACAAGAACCATTTGATCTTATCATATGATGTTCTCATCTATCAGGTCCAACCTTGTCAATTCTTTTCTAATATGGTGAATATGTGATCATGTTACAAATCAGTATCATATCTCATACGCTTGATATCATGAAACTAAAATGGACTTGCATTTTTCTTCCCAAAACCTTTGTTAAAACTTCATTAAATCAATTGATATTAAAAACATCGATTGGGTTAATATTTTTAATATGGGAGAGAAAATGTGATTTAATATGGGATATTATCACAAATGGTTTGACTTAATGTGCTGGCTCATCCCGACATGTGCGAAATGTTTTCGAATATCGTGGCATATGTTAAGGGGGAGCAAAACGGATTTGCATATCAAAATGGATTTTCATGGTGACATATACTTACCCAAAACCTATTTATTTCACGACGATGAAGATTGTGGTGACATAAGGATGGTAGGATAGGTTAAGTCCTATGATTCTTCTAGAACCGGAGGAATCTTCCCAAGGACATTCCATAGCTAGAAATAGTAGTCCTTAGGAAAGTTGGAGAAAGATTGTGAATGAAGCTGAATGCCGACCAAGTACTTAAGTTAGCACTGGAACAATCACAACAAGGTGCTAGTTATGACGTATTGGTAAGCATTGAAGGGGTTGAAGAATGAAAAAGAATTGTAAAAATAAAGGGTGTAAAGAAAGAAGCCCTCCTTACAACTTTAGGCAGAAACCGGGTCAACACATATGCTATTGAGATCATTTTTAATGATGCTTGATATTGAAGATAAGACATCATGGACCCAGCGATGCAATGCACAACCCATCCCAGCTAACTCAAATATCTCTTAAAAGATATTTGTTTTAATCACACGGAGACAACACGTTATCTATCGATTTATTCACTCCGAATAAATTGGTATTGAAAATGTGGCACTCCTCTCCAGCCTCCGATCACTAAAATCCAAAATGCACGATCGAGTCTAGAGCCATTTGAGATCATCAAATATCTCATTAGGACACACTTTCATATTTCCTTGCTTCTTCACACACTGTGAAAAGTAAGAAAGTTTTTAAGAGTCCTACGCAAAATCTTCATGATCTTGCCTGAACATCCGAGTAATACGATAGTATTTACAATGAAGATGGAAATCCTTCTTGAGTGAATATCAAAAAGCTCATGGTAGGTGACTTGTGCGATTATTTATGAATCAAACTTGTGATAACTGGAAAGCAACAGCTGTTCAATTCTTAACTGAATTTAAACACGTTCCAGGCCTCTACGCAATATCCTAGTGATCTTGCCAGAACACTCAGAGTGATACCTTAGTGTTCACGGTGATGAGTGGAAATCCTTCTAGTGTTAACCTCAAACAACACTTGGTAGGTAACTTGCAAGATTCTATACGAATCAAGCTCGTGACAACTGGAAAGCAACGATGGTGCGGTTCTTAATTGAATTTCACTTGTTCCAGGAACATGAATTGACGGCTTCAAATCATGCGGATATTATTATCCAAATGATTCACTCTTTATGTTCGCAGTCAGCTTTGGACGGTCGAATAAAGAGAACGGGTTTACCCGCGAAATCCTGTCAGAAAGTTACTTAATAGAAACTATCCGTCACGGGTACGATATCTAATATCGTTCAACGGTCTTCACCGACCGGAGGTAAAATGCTACCGATTTAGAATGAAATGTTTAAAGCCATTTCGTTCGTGTCTACTTATGTTGCGGCATTTGAAGACGGTGGCGTTGCGGAATCCAAGAAGAAGTCGTCCCCGCATGCTTATACTTTATGCACTTAATATCTCATCTAGTTCAAGAAAGCCTAATAGTTAAGTCTTCCGCTGTATCGAACTCTGAAGCTTTCAAGAATTACGAAGGTATAAGTATGTGGGACATGGCGTCACGAAGAGGCGAAGATCACAAGTGATGGATGCACGAGATCAAGGCAAGAGATTAATGCTCAAGATTGATATCAAAGATCATATCAGCATGTTCACCAGAAAAGAAAAAGAAAAAGAAAGACGAAGACTACGAGCTCAAGACAAGCATAGTATGCTAAGTTTATTTTATTATTGTAACTTGGGTAACGCCCTTGTTTGGAGTGACCTCCCTTAGGGGGAGATTGTTGGAAATACGTTTTACGTATTAAGAAGGATTGGTCACTCCAACGATAGTCGATGTAATAGCTCGTAGTTTAGTTATGTGTCTTTACTTAACAAACAACATCAAGCCTAGCCTACAACATGTGTAGGCCGGCCCAAATGTAAGCCCAAGCCCATGACAAGGGCTTGGGTATATAAACCCTCTCCTTTGATGGAGAGGGTGTGTGTTCCTCATTATTACACATAGTAGAAAAGTGTTTTTCTTTCACTTTCTCTCTCTAAGTGTATGTGTTCTCACCATCTCTCTATCTCTTTCTCTCTCTAAAACATAAGCAAGATTTACATATCCTACACCCTGGTTGTTTATGTTGATGATATTATTATAACAGGGAACAATGAAAGTATTATTAATGACTTTAAAGAATATTTGAGTTCAAAATTTAAAATAAAAGACCTTGGGAAACTCAAATATTTTTTGGGCATTGAAGTACTTGATACAGACTCAGGATTATGTCTTAATCAAAGAAAATATTGTCTTGAATTACTATCTGAGTATGGGATGTTAGCTTGTAAGCCAACTAAAGCTCCTATACCAGATCCTTCTAAGAAAAGGAAGAATCTTGTTGAAAATGAGGTTGATACTATTCTTGATAATAAAACATGTTATCAAAAGATTGTTGGCAAATTGATATATCTAACTTTAACAAGACTAGATATTGCTTATGCTGTTCACTGTTTAAGTCAGTTTATGCATGCTCCTTATAAGTCTCATCTGAAACTGGCTTTTCATGTGCTTAGATACCTTAAAAGTTCTCCTGGAACTAGTATATCTTTTGAAAAACATAGCAATCTGAATCTTAATGCTTTTGTAGATTTAGATTGGGCTAAGTGTAAGATTACTAGAAAATCTGTTACTGGATATACTGTATATATGGGTGATAATCTTGTGTCTTGGAAAAGTAAGAAACAATCTGTTATAGCTAAATCTTCAGCTGAAGCTGAATATAGGGCTATGAACAGTGTTACTTTTGAAATCATGTGGATACTTAATATTATGAGAGATCTTAAGGTGAATATTACCTTACCTGTGCCAATCAGTTGTGATAGTAATTCTGCAATTCAAATTGCAGCCAATCCTATATTTCATGAGAGAACAAAACACTTTGAAATTGACTTATATTTCTTAAGAGAAAATGTGTCTGCAGGTTTGATCAAAACTATTAAGATAAAATCTGAAGATAATGTTGCAGACTTGTTTACCAAAGGGTTGTCTATTAAAGATCACAATTCCTTTTGTGAAATGTTGAAGCTTGTTAATCTCTACCACAAGTCAACTTAAGAGGGGGTATTAAAATATAAGTTGACAACTGGTTAAAAGTTGAAGGGTAAGAAAGGTAAATATTTCCTTTTATATTTTTTGTTTGGATATTTTGGGTTGTTTTTGACAGGTTGCTTAAAGGTGAAGGGCTTAATATAGCAAGCAGAGGAAACTCACGTCAACCCTAGTCAAGCGCCTATATATTCATCGCTTTCTTGTTTTAGCTTATTATTCATTCTGTTAGTTTGTTATCTCTCTCACATTGTTCACTCCGCCATTGTTGATACTTGGAGTTCTGTTCTGAATCCTGTGTGTGTATATTGATCTTGGTTTGTAAGATCATTGATACACTTGTTTTTTCTCTTTTCTGCTTTGTAAGTACGATCAAAAAGCTACGTATCACATTTGAAGTGATAGCCTAACGCAGTTTAATAAAAATAAAAGGGGAGGTTGGTTGAATCACTTGATTCTCGTTTTGTTTTATAAAATCGAATAAACATCCCATAAATATTTTGTATTACTATAGATAAATGAATTTTGTTAAAGTAAAACAATAACACAAAAATTTATTATTATAAACATTTCATAAGAATAAAACATATACCGTAGATTCAAGGATACTTGATCATCGATTATATATTTTAATATAAAGTATTTACCAAACTAGCCTCTTATACAACCTCTTTTATTAAACTAGACCAAATTTAAACACTTTACCAAAATAAGCCATGATGCATAGATATGTGCATCACGGCTCATAAGCTTCATGCATCATGGTGTACCACTCATTTTGTATGCATCATGGTGCACAAGATTTATACATCAAACACATTCCTATGAATACTTGATGGTGCACCTCTCATTTTGTATGCACCATGGTGCACAAGAACAATACATCAAACATATTGATATACATACTTGATAGTGCACATCTCATTTTGTATGCATCATGCCATTATGGTGCACAAGAAGCATGCATCAAACACATTACTATCCATACTTGATGGTGCACCTCTTATTTTGTATGCATTATGGTGCACAATAATTATGCATCAAACACATTCGTATGTATACTTACGATGCACACTAAAGAGAGTTTCACTTTGCTATGCATCATGGTGGATAAGGGAGTGCATCGAAAGTGTTTTAGAGCTTTGAAAATCACAACATAATGCATGTATGCACCACATGTGCATCATGGCGCACAAAGTCTTCCTTTTGCTAGTACAATAAGCCAAGTGCACAAACATGCCTTATGCATCACGGCGCACAATGCATCACGTTGCACAAACATATGCATCATGGCGCACAATGCATCACGTTACACAAACATATGCATCATGGTGCACAAAGTCTTTCTTTGCTAGTAAAATAACCAAGTGCACAAACATGCATTATGCATCACGACGCACACAGTGCATCACGGTGCATAAACATATATGCATCACGGCGCATAACATTATGCATCACCTTTAACTTGCTAGTAAATTGAATGAAGTGCACAAATATTGTGCATCGCGGCACATAATGGTTTAAAAATGCATCAAGGTGCATAGCTAGTGGCGCAGAAGATGTAATACGCGCCATGATTTGTGGCCTTCGGATGTGACACATGTCTTCCATCTAACGATCATTTTCAAAAAGTCCATTTTCGTAAAAGTTACATGCATCGACTATTTTCGTAAAAGAAGGTCTAAAAAGACCATTTAAGAAATTTCCACCTTTAGTATTCTAAAGCACTATAATTTCTTTTTTAGGTTATTATAATAACTTTCAAAACTCTTTTTTACGTAAATTTGATAGACCATGTAAATTATCAACAATTTATCATAATTTTATTTTTTATTAAAATATTATATTTTATTTTTTTACTTATGCATAAAATCGGCTTCAACAACTCAGTCTAATACGATATATAATATTAATATATTTCTAATACGGTATATAATATTAATATATTAATACTGCATCGTCATTCACATGTGACATTTGACAGATTAAATCACAAAAATAAAAGTCATCAATTGACCAGGTTGTTGATTTCTCTTTTTAAATTTGTACAAATTTAATATAATTTTCGTTTTAAAATTATTGTATGTTATTTCATTTTAAGTTGTACAAAAATAATTATACACTTCTAAAAATAGATATAAAATTTAGTTCAAATTTATCATATTAGTTATTACCTTCACTCTAAGTTATTATTACAAACATTAAATAAATTTTAAATTAATAAATAAGAGGAAAATTGTTATTCTGCAAAAGTAAGAGAGATATTATGTTTTTCTTAAATTGTGTATTTTTAGTTTTGGATGATAATTTTAAAACAAAAAAGTACATAAAATTATTTTATTTGTATTTCGATTAAAACATTTTTAAACAAACATAGTCTTTTACCTGAAATTGTTTGTTTGGAAATTTTTCGAAAGGCTAATCGGCTTTAAATTTGAATTACTAAACAAATAAGATTTCTAAACAAATGAGTGAGTTTTTTTTAATTTCATTTCAGTCTTGCGATTTTAATTTTACAAAAACAAAAATATAAAATCTCAATCTTAGGCTAGTGGGAGTGGGATGATTGTCACTCGTGGGTTTGTATACTCGCTCGTGGGTCTCTATTCCCTCTAATATATGTCACGCGCGACACCAAGCAAAAAACAGGGGCAAACTCACCCTGGGTGAGTTGTAATGTTGTGGGCCCGAGTGATTTTATTTTTTTGGTTAGGTTTATTATTGGGTGTTTTTTATGAGTGAGGTGTGTTTAAATAATAAAAAAATAGGTATGAAAAGTGAGTTGTAGTGAGTTTGGGTGAGTGTCATTACCTCATCTGAAAAGTTTAGGTGAGTTGTAGAGAGTTTATTAAAAAGTTGATATAACGCTTACATGACGATGAATGGGTTTATTACCACTCACACCCGCCTTAAAGTCACAAGTCCACACTAGAGTTGACAAATACATTCCCATTCTTTTTCTTTTTCATTTGTCCAACCACCTACAACCACTTTCACATGTGCTTAATGACAAAAACCTTTCTACTCGTATTATGCTGATAAAACAACTTAAAAGTTGTATAATTAATAATACTAACGTAACTTTGCCTAAAAAGCCATTTTAGTTATCAGTTATCACATACATTTAAATATTACCAATAGTTAGTTAGTGACGACCTGCATAATACGTTATTTAACAATTTAAAACAAAACTTTGACCGATCTTTTTAACGGTAAAAAATTGCAATATGCTGGTTAAAAAATACTCTAAAAGTGTAAAACTTCTCAACATATTATGGTACCTTGTTATTATGAAAGTAAAAAAAATGACAAACTTAGAAGAGAGGATATGATGGAGAGATAACCCTTCTTTATTATGTTCTAAATACAGTTATATGAGAGTCACATCACTACAAAACAATTTACCAAAACAACCTTTTTGTCATGACACATATTTTGCTCTCCACTTTGGCCTTACCACCATCTTTTTTTCCTTTTATTTTTAATTTCACACAAATTTAAATTCATTTCATTCGAATAAAAATTACAAATACGAAACTTAAAATACGATATTAAAAAAAATTCTGAATATTAAAAACGACGACAAATTAATTTTGGCCAGAATATTTGGCCATTATTTCTGCTTGTTGTCGGATAACAAACGACCTCTTTAGTTCCGGCATTGCGTCGGCATCAACCGCGAGAAACTGAAACTCGGACAGCTGCAACTGCCTCTCTTCCTTAGGTTTTTTTAGCATCGTACGCGAATTTATCGGCCATAAATTCTTGATGCATTGCATCGTTTAACATTTCCTTCACTGACCCCGAGGATCCTCACCAGTGTTGTCATTTGTTTTAGATTTTGTCTTCTTGGCGGGTCAAGCCTTTACTGCGGGTCGAAGACTAGCATCGAGACCGAATACATTCCTGTGATCATCCACATCAACGCCTACGCCCCGACCCATTTGGGGTGTTGTCTGAGGATCTTTCACGCGTGAACGTAACCCAATTATATTTCATTATACGCGGAACAATATTCTTCCTTCACAGCTTCCAAAACATCATCTCATTCATACCACTCTTACGATTTACTCCTTGGCAAATCCCTTGAAACTTTTGAGAATCGAGATGCATCCAACTCTATTTCTCCGCAGTCATGTTCTTTGTACGACGCATCCCGGTTGCAGCCGCGTTGAAATCTCTAAGAATCTGCCACAAAAAACAATCAAGGTTTTGATCATTTCTAATTTCGGCGTTCTCCGACACACCAACCCCAACAATTGGCCAATAGTATCTCTTCATCATGATTCCAAAATGCGGAAGCCTAAGACGGAGCTTCCACAAATTCTACGTCATCATCGGCGTCGTCATCTGTAGACAAATCAACTTTAACACCCCCAAATTAGATTGCGCAACGGAAATACACATTTGGGTGCTAAACTCAACCTTCATTACACAAAACACTTTAAACGATCTCAAAATCGTACATTTAAAATATAAAAGGATATAGTTTAACCATTGTCTATACCTTCAATCCCAAGTAAAACAAGTTTAGAAATATGAGAGTAACATTTAGGTCCCCTAAAGATCTCAACCAATCAACTTTACCAAAATACATGCCCATACATTATTAATTTTATGACAAAAGGGAAAGAAATCCATTTTAGACCCAATCACCACAAAAGCAACCCGCAATCCTTCTCCAGCAAGCTCCGCCATCAATCAAATTCAATCACCTGAAATACATGCTAACACTCTGTTCCCGAGAAAAAATGGAAAGAAGAGAGATAGAGATGGGCTAAAAGGAGAGAAGTAAAGAGGAGAGAAGTATGAAATATTTTTTTTTTATTTTGTGTTCCTGAGTTGGAAAGAAAAGAGGAACATGTAACCAAAAAGAAGCCTTAAAAACAACTTCACTCCTTTACTCTCCAATTTGGGAAGAAGATTTGGAGAGTAAATTTGGTGTAATTTACTCTCCTTTTCATTCCACTTCTCTCCTTGAAAATCTTATAAACATAAAGTTTTTTTATTTTCATCCCAAACCTTTCCCTTTCACTCCAAAATATAAACTCGGGAACAGAGTGTAAAAATCATCAACACAACGGTTGAGCGAGTCCATAGGTTTATCAAATCATCATTTGAACACAAGAGAAAAATCAATCATGATCATTTAATAGAATTGTTGTACATACAATCTATTATTCAGGCATTCTGGCTTATAGCAATAGCTATAGAATTGTATTAAGCTCATGACACCGACCCCTTAACTTAGTCACCCTCGCTTAACGCCGACATGACTATATGAATTCCATTGCCCCTACTAGGGTATCAGTTGCAAGTTATACCACATTCTTATTCTCGTAAATTATCCTTCCCAGAGGTTACTCAGCGTAAAGCCCTGGTCTCATATAGGGTCGTCAGCCCAATAGTACCATCATTTGAAAAAGCGGCTATTCCCAACTCACAACATCAAGTCAGAACATAGTTAACGGCTCATGAATTTAGGGACTTTTGCAACTTAGGTACTTATACAATTCAAGGCAACATCAGGCAATATAAGGCAACATTCGGGTCCAAACAATCAATCACGACTGGTGTTCATTTTATTTTCAAATAGCATGTATCCCCCTCGGGGGTTTTAAAATCATTCAAAACAAGTACAAAGCGAGGCTATAGACTCACCTTGAGTAATAGCAGTAGCAAGACGACCTTTGACGATTGTTGATGCTCGATAAACACAAAAACCGCAACCTATCAAATAAGGCACGTTCATTAATAATAGACTCGAATATAACCCATACATAATAACATCAAACTCAAAATCATAATATTACGTCAAACCCGAAAGAAAACAATACAAGTGATACTATTACTTCCTTCTATATGTTTACTCTATTAGTCTATTCTTTCGATAAAAATCTGTCGGTACATACCAAATGTACGAGCTCATTTACCCCACTTAAACAAGTCAAATATCTATGATACTACCCAGAGATCTCACTTATTATCTATAGAAAGTTCTCTTAAAATCCCATCAAAGTATTTTACTTTTAAATTTCCCATCCCGACACATCTTTGAACTACAAAAATCAGACTGTTTTACGTCACCGAGTCATACAACTATTGTGACCATTCTAAACAATCCCGTTTACAAATCCGACACTTGAGTTTGAAAATAGACTCACAACCCTAAGTTAAGAACTTAACATCAGACCTTGACCATTTTTACAACTCATTCTATAGTCCCCGATATTTTATCCAAATATCGACAACAACTTCGGATTGTGTCGATACTCGTCTCCCGGTACACGAATAATCAAACTATCATAACTTCTCGCTCGTTTGGATCTAGAAGCTTTACTTTATATCAAATCGAAGCTAACGAAATTCTCTACAACCCTATCCTATTAGTTAAACAATTATCAAACAATAAGATACCCAAAATCAGCCTTTTACCTACTGATCTAATTTACCTCTTAAAATCTCCCATAAAATCATGTTTTTGATCAATTCTAACAATTTTTCTCATCATCCTACACCCCTAACATCAACATATCTTAACCCTATCACTTTTATCAATCATAAAAATAAAAACCCAAAAATCAAAATCAATCTTTTAGCAAAAACAACATGATCTAAGCTAGATCATAACCATATAAACACATGCATACTCACACCAACCCTTGTTCTTAACCAAAATCAAAAATATGTTGCATGTGTGTAAAAATCATAGCAATAGAATCCCATTTGAATTCTAGAGATGGGTCTTGTGTTTGTTTTGGATAGATCACAGTAAAAATTGATGAAATTTGATGGTAAAAAGAGGGGGGGGGAGTCACGGCTAGAAAAGGGAGAGAAAGAGAGATGGTTTTTGTTTTGATCACTTGCAACTATGTGTAAGTTAGGCGAGGAAAAGATTTATATATGGTGGTGGAGGGACCTCTTTTGCCAATTTTGCATAGTTTTGGACCAAAATGCAATTAAATAGTTTAAAAGGGTAGAAAATGTATATTTTCAATTTTGAAAATATTTACGAGGCTCGGGTTTCGTAAAAATACTTCTCAAAAATTAAAACGCACTCAAATAGGATATAAATATAGTCCCGGCACGACTTAATACGCAATCAAAAATAAAAACGTCAAAATATAAACATCGAAACAACAAATAATAAAACGTAAAATCTCGGGCATCCGTCGATATCGTAATCACTAATAATCCTCGCAATTAGTAAAAAGGTAAAAATAAGACTTCCAACGTCGGTTTCAAATCAAACCACCAACCGTCATATCATTCAAACTCATCAAAAATTTCAAAATTATTCGTAAAATAATATTAAATAATGACCTCGGGTTCGGGTTATCACATCCTACCCTCCTAAAAGAGAGCGACGTCCTCGGCGCTCGACCCCTCTTATACGCATATTCCATACTTCTAGAACAAAAGAGAACTTTTTTTCTTTAAGAAATCCTCATGCTTCCTTCGCGAATTCAGATCCACTCCTAGAATTCTTGTATCTTCACAATATAAATCTTACTATGTTTCAACCTCATAAGAACTCTTCACAGTTCTCTCTATGAAAAACAACTTATCTTGAAGTTGAATTCTTTCCTTGTTGTTCCCAAAACAAATTTCACCCTTCATAATGACACCTTAAGCATAACCACGTTTCCCAATTTCTAACTCCATCGATTTCCTTCGATTGCCAACATAACTCTTCTGACAACTCCTTGTTACTAATAAACGATCCTTAACCTATACAATCTTATCAATATTAACATTAGTTCTAGTTTAGTCATTCAATTCCACCTACATTTCTGCAATGCACCGAAAACCTAACTTACGTCCATAACTCACGATCTTTAACCTTCACAATTTGTAGTTCTTTATGGACCTTCAAACAGTAGAGTCTCATTACTAGCATGATAATCATTGTCGTATAAATAATTCTAACAATTCCTAAGTCAATCACACACGCACAAGTATGTCGTCCACTGTTCGAATCGTCCTTTCACTCTGTCCATCAGTCTCTATATAACACGCAATACTGAACTCAAATTTCACTTTTATCCAGATCAAAATGTATCGATTACTTGACTTGTGAGATTCCTTCATCACTAAGTCTCACTCTCTCAATTCAGGTATGTTAGGAGTGCTCAATATACCATGTCTCACTTGACTTTACAACAAAATTCCTTTCCAAAAGTTTGACAAAATGTTGAAACCACTTACCTTGACATCCTTCCCTATCAGACTACCAATTTAAAGTTTCAATATCCTTTCTATCAAGTCCACACTTCTTGTCATCACCAAAACTCAAACCTTAGAAACTTTTTCCTCTTTCTTCCTTAGAAGTGCATCAGCTACCACATTCGCCTTTCCCGGATGGTAGCGAATCTCTTAGTCATAATCACTCACAGTCATAACCACCAACATACTCAAATACTCGAAATATATAACTGGTAATCCTCTATTCATTTCCTTTATCATCCCAAGAAATTAGTTATGAAGCAAACTCTTATGATCCTTAATTAGTACACACTTGATTTCATACAAGTAATATTTCCTACAATCTCAAAGCAAACCTCACAACTCCATAACCCTTATGAAATACATCACAACAAACTATAAATCCTTCATATCCTTCCAACAATGACAACATCAGTGCATAACACAACCTACCCTTTAGTGTTCAGAATGTAGCTTCCTCATTTGATAAGGATCAGATCTCGAAACTTACAATTTTAGATGTATAAGTGGGACTCAAACATCCAATTCTTCTTAGTCAGCTTAATCAATGGTTTAACAATCAGTGGAAACCTTTCAATAAACCTCCGATAATACACAGCTTAGACCAAGGAATTAACAGATTTCCGTCAGCGTCGTTGGTACCGACCAATCCTTAATCGTTTCAATCTTGGAAAGATCTTCACGAATACCTTTGTTGTCAATCAACTGCCTTAGAAAAGGCAAATATTTCAACAAACATTCACACCTAGGGAACTTTACATACAGCTTATCTTTTTCCAATCATTCCAAAATTATCATCATATGTTACTTATGTTCCTCATTTCCTCTTGGAATAAAATAGAATATCGTTAATAGATATAATAACTAACTCATCCTAGTACAACTTACACACATGATTCACCAAGTTCATGAATACGGCAAACGCGTTCGTCAATTTCGATAACATCACTTGAAACTTAAAGTACCCACATCAAGTACGAAAACAACTATAGGAATATCTTCTTCCCTAACTCTCAGTTGATGATAACAGACTTCAAAGCGATCTTTGAGTACAAACTGGACTCTTACAATTGGTCAAATAACTTAATACACCTAGGATTGACGTCTTATTTGTTAAGCTAACGATAGTCGATACACATCCGAAACAATCCATCCTTCTTGACAAATAACACAGGCGATCACCACTGCAACGAAACTTAATCTAATACATCCCTTATTCATCTATCCTCGCAGTTGGCCGGATAACTCATTCTACTCTGACGGTGCCAAATGATAAGGCGTACGAATACTACTTAATGAAACGCAGAAGCACTACACAACGAAACGCAGGAGCATTACACCTATCGCTTACAACACTCAATCGACATAAATCTACACTTCACAAGACGGTAGCAACTATGCAAAACTTTAGGAAAAACCTAAGAATACTCTCGAATCATTAACAGATCTCCCAACATCTCCTCAACTACCCTATCACTAATTACCTGAGCTAGAAATACACCACATCCCTCTTCTACATACTTCCTCGTTTTCAAGCAAGACACACTTCCCAAATGGATAGTTCACTCATCACCTTTCACAGTCAACACTCAGCTTCTTAGCAAAATCTAAACCAACAGCTATAAATTTATGGTGTTGGGAATCTAAACTTGTTAGATTCCCTGATCATAGATTTAAACATAATTAGGCTGTTAGATAGTCCCTTGTCTGTGCCTAGGAGGCAGGCAAGTTTCGCAAGACTCACAGAGATCCAAGTCTCTGTGAGCAACCTCGGAGGAGTCCATGTTAGAGATATTGTCAAGGAAGTCAAAGATTACTTGAAGACATACTCATTGGCTGTGATGGATAATAGCCAAGATGTATCAGGGACTCTGAGGGGTTGAGGGTTAACAGGGGTGGCAATACCCTGTTAACACTCAGCACACTTTGGACATGCCATTTGTGTGTTCGAGACTATGAAGAAAAAGGAAACTGTTTTGACAACTGTTTCCTTAAAGCATAATGGAAGACTACCAAGAATAGAAGAACATCATGTGACTGATGTGGGAACTTGTGAAAGCTTGTGTAGTCACCATCAAGTACTATTTAGGTCAATCTCGTAACACTATAAATAGGATGTGTATCCATGCATTAATGTTCAACACTTTGATATATTCATAACATTATTGCATAGAACTTAGTGAATCAAACAACTACGACTGTATTCATAAGTTAGGGTTTATAGTTGTTCAAAGTGTGCACAACACATTGTCATCAAACGGTGTTATCCATAACACTTGTAATTCTTTATTATACAATAATAAGATTACGTTTGAAAAGTAATACCTTGTGTTGATTAAGTTAAGATTAGGGTTTCTAGCATTGATTAGGGACTTTCAATTGGTATCAGAGCGGTGTTTGATATTAAAACCTTCAAGAAACATCGTTCTCAGTTCTATAATCAAGATCCACCATGCCAGAAACTTCTAACCCACCACTATCACCTTCCACAAACCCATCTTCACCAAGACTCAACCCTCCTGCCAATGACGATGATCTACCCCAACTTCTTTACTCAAGAGGTGGATCACATGTCACAAGTGTACCAGTCTTTGATGAAGAAGATTTTGCCAGTTGGAAGAGTCAATTTCTTGTGTATCTCGATGGACTTGAACCTTTTCTTCTAGAAATTTTAGAAAATGGTCCTTATATTCCCATGACGCTTACATCCACTAAAGAAAACCCTCTTCCCAAACCTCTCAAACAATGGACTCCAGCTGATAGAAAATTGGCAAACCAAGATAAACGTCTCAAAAGCATCATAATATCCTGTCTTCCCAAACATATCATGAAGTCTGTCATTCAGTGTCCCACAGCCAAACAAATGTGGACAGACCTCATCCTTGGCCATGAAGGACCCTCTGAAACAAGAGAGACAAAGATTCAGGCACTCAGACTTCAGTTCAATGCCTTCAAGTCACTTGAAGGTGAAAAGGTTCAGCAAACCTATACAAGGCTGAAGATTCTTCTCAATGACCTAGCAATGAATGACGTCACTATTGGTCAAGCTGAGATCAATGCCACATTTGTCAACAGTCTTCCAAGAAATTGGCTGAGTATGAATCAGACTCAGAGAGCTAACAACTCAATCAAAAATGACACCCTTGCTCAGCTTTATGGAAAGTATAATTATGAAGAAGGGCTGATTGATACTATTTACAAGTCAGAAACTGAAAGATTTGTGGTACAAGGAGCATCTTCCAAAGCCTTGATCTCTGCAACACATCCTCATGACAGCGATTCTGATGTTGAAGAAGACACCCGCAGCAGCCAAGAGTTCTTGACAGACCTTAATGCAGAGTTTCATGAAAGAGCCTTGCTAGCCAACCAAAGAAGATTCTTCAAAAGATCAGGAAGAATTGGATCAGCTAGTAAACCAACTGACAGGTCAAAAGAAACTTGCTTTGCTTGTGGAAAGCTTGGACATTTCTAAAAATACTGTCCTTCCACCAAGACATTCTCACCCTCTTATCCATCATCTTCATCCAAACCTTACAAGTTCAAACAACATAACAACTCATCTCACCAATCCAATTCATCAGACACTGAGAAGAAGGATTACAAAAACAAGTACAAGGCACTTAAAGCTGAGTTAGAACAAATGAACTTGAAGCTTGAAGCTCTGTCCAAGAAGAAGGGTGGTGATAAAAAGACAGAGAAAGGGTTGGTCGCTGAAGCTTATGATTGGAATGATGAGCCACTGACTTCAGATGAAGAAGATACCACCAGAGTCAGGGCTTTTATGTCAATAGCTAAGGATGAACCAGCTATTGGAAAAGGTGATGCAAGATCAGGACAATGGGTTGACATCACAATGAAAAAGGTACACAGGCTTTTGTCTATGTCTGATAGTGATGAACGTAAGCATGTCCTTGATTACACCATTGTTGATTTACACTTTGTTGAGGAACAAAGAAAGAACCTACTTGATAAGTTTAACTCTGTTAAATCTGAATTACTAAATGCTAAATCTGAATGTGAAACTCCCAGGCGGGTTAATTTAGAGAAAATATCCCTGCAAAATGAAGTAGCTAGATTAACCTTGAAAAACATTGCTTTAAATGATCAAGTCTCTGAATTAAACAAGGTTATTGAAAAATGGCTGTGTGCTAGGTTCACTATAGATCAATTGCTTAATGATGAAGTGCCTGTTGACATTAAAAGGGATATATCTGCTAAGAAAAATAAGCTGAGAACTCTCACCAAACCCAAAGACATTGTCTTCAAATCTACAGAGACAATTCATATGTCAGACACCACTTTGACTAATGACCCTGTCTCTGAAGATGTGGCTGAGTTACCACCTTTGACCAAACTCTCCGGAGTTGAACCTAGCAGTTCCTCTCGAGCTGCTAAGGGTGAACTTAGAACAGATATTGAGAAACTTCCAACTAAAGTTTTTCATGTGCCTGCTAAAATAACTGGTAAACAAGTAGCTTTTAAGCCTGTTGCTACTAAAGCTATGAATAAGGTTGACCCTACCACTGAAGATCGCCTGTTGTCTCTAATGAAAGAAGTAGAACTCTTGAAACAACACATTAAGCCTTCCGCTAAATGCTCTACTTCACATGAACCTAAGTCAGTCCTAGGTGAACCCAAAGGGGAAAGGTTAATCAAACCTTATTGCAATGTATGTAAAAACTCTCACCACATGACTTTAGATCATGACAAACACATGGCAGCTAAAAGAGCTCAGACACCCTCTAGGGATAGACCACAGAGTTCCAAAAGACAACAGGGAAATTACAAACCTTATCCTCCCTGTAAATTCTGTGGGTTCACAGACCATCACTCAGACGAGTGTGGTGACTTCCCTGGGTGTGATATATGTGGAAGTTATAACCATGAAACAGTGAATTGTCCCTCCCAACGCCAGAAGTTCTACAGGAACACAAGAGTTGCTAATCAGCAATTCAGGGAACCCACTGGAAAGTGGGTTCACCATAGGAACTAACCTGTTTCTATGTATCTGTGCAGAAATATCTCAAGGAATTGGTATGGTATCTAGACAGTGGCTGTTCTAGACACATGACAGGGATTCAACAATACCTGCACAGATACTCAAAGGAGCCAGGGAGATAACTCTTCAGGTGACACAGAAGGATATGGCTCAGTGAACTACAATGGGATTACATTTACCAGGGTTGCATATGTGAATGGTCTTAAACACAATCTTATTAGCATCAGCCAATTGTGTGATGCGGACTATAAGGTTTTGTTTACTAAGACTCAGGGAACCATATTAAACAAAAACAATGATGTTGTGCTTATTGCACCTAGAAGAAGAGATGTTTATGTCATCAACATGGCTGTTTGCTCTGAAGACAGCTCAAATTGTTTTCTTGCTAAAGCCTCTGAAAGTGTCAATTGGCTGTGGCACAAAAGACTGTCTCATCTCAACTTCAAGAACATCAAAAAGATAGCCACTCAAAACCTGGTTGCTGGTCTACATTCAGTAATGTTTTCTAAAGACAAGACTTGTTCTGCCTGTGTCAAAGGAAAGCATCACAGGTCTTCATTCAATACTTGGCAATCATTCTCTATTGACAAGTACTTACATCTCCTTCACATGGATTTGTTTGGGCCTGTCAAACCTCAGACCATTAATCACAACAAATACACCTTGGTCATAGTTGATGAATTTTCAAGATACACATGGGTGTTCTTCCTCAGAAGGAAAAGTGATGCAGCTGAAATCATCATGTCCTTCATCAGACAGGTTGAAAATATGAATGATGTTAGAGTCAAAGCTATAAGAAGTGATAATGGTACTGAATTCAAGAATCATCAACTTGAATCTTTTTGTGATGAAAAAGGGATTTCACAGAACTTCTCTTCAGCTGGCACCCCTGAACAAAATGGTGTGGCTAAAAGAAGAAACATGACTTTGATTGAAGCAACCAGAACTATGTTGAATGGTGTAGCCTTACCAAAGCAATTTTGGGGAGAAGCTGTTCACACTGCCTGCTACACACAAAACAGATCAATCATTGTCAAAAGACATGGTAAAACTTCCTATGAAGTTTTCAGAAAAAGATCTCCAGATGTCAGCTATTTTCATGTGTTTGGATGCCCTGTGTTCATTTATAACTACAGGGATAAACTTGGAAAGTTTGATGAAAAAGCTGATGATGGTTTCTTCTTGGGATACTCTACAACAGCCAAAGCCTTCAGAGTATTCAACATCATAAGACAAGAAGTAGAAGAAACCTTCCATGTTAGATTCAATGAAGATGATGAAGTCATACAGAGAACAGGAACAGAGGGTGATGAAATTGATTTTAATGAAAATGTATCTTTCCCAAGTGATGAGTTCACAGAACCAAGACCTACCAGTCATCATCACTCCAACACTCTCACTCCTTATGTCCCTGCCTTTGACCCTCTGTCTACTCACAACATAGAAGTTCCTACCTCTCAGGAACTTGATGAAGAAGAACCACAAACCTCTGGTAGTCCTTCTCCTTCTAATGCTATTGATGACTCACCAATTCTTCAAATCCCTGAAGACTCTCCTACTGATAATGAAGTTGTACCTCTTGATATGGCTGAAGAAGACTCTGACACTGAAGTAGTCTTTGAAGAAAGCCCTCCTAGTCAGCAGGATGAAACTTAAATTGTGCCAGCTGTGCTCACAAGTGTTCCTATCCTTGAGTCCCCAGCTCCTCAAAATAAGTGGTCAAGAGATCAACACATTCTTCTTGTCAACATTATTGGGGAACCTAATGCAGGGGTCACAACTAGACAGCGAATCCATGACTCAGAGTCTGGCTCAGCCAATGAATGTCTCTTTGCTGAGTTTCTCTCACAAATTGAACCTAAAAGAGTAGCTGAGGCTCTGGTAGAAGAAGGATGGGTAGCTGCTATGCAAGAAGAAATCAATCAGTTCAAAAGGAACAAAGTATGGACACTAGTGCCAGCTCCACCTGGAAAGAATATCACAGGCACTAGATGGATCTATAGAAATAAGATGGATGAAATTGGGAACATCATCAGAAACAAGGCCAGACTGGTGGCACAGGGGTTTTCTCAGACTGAAGGAATTGATTATGGTGAAACATTTGCTCTAGTTGCAAGACTTGAAGCCATCAGAATCTTCCTTGCTTATGCTGCCTATATGAACATCACTGTGTATCAGATGGATGTAAAGAGTGCATTCCTCAATGGTGATTTGGCTGAGGAAGTGTATGTTGCTCAACCTGAAGGATTTGAGAACAGCGAGTTTCCCAACCATGTGTACAGACTTCACAAGGCCATGTATGGGCTGAAACAAGCTCCAAGAGCATGGTATGAAACTCTTTCCAATTTCTTAACTAAAAATAAATTTGTCATGGGTTCTATTGATAAAACACTCTTTACCTTCAAGGATAAGAGTGATTTCATCATTGTGCAGATTTATGTGGATGATATCATCTTTGGGTCAACGAATGTCAATCTTAGTAAACGTTTTGCTAAATTAATGACCAAGAAATATGAGATGAGTATAATGGGTGAATTAACTTACTTTTTGGGCTTTCAAATTAAACAATGTCCTAAGGGAATTTCAATTTGTCAAGAAAAGTATGTTAAGGATTTACTTAAAAAATATGACTTAGCTGATTGTGCATCAGTGAAATGCCCCATGCTTCCACCCAACAACTTGGGCCCTGATGAGTCAGGGGTCTCTGTTAATGAGACTTTATATAGAGGCATGATTGGTTCACTCATGTATCTAACAGCTAGTCGTCCTGATATCCAATTCTCAACATGTCTCTGTACAAGGTACCAAGCTAACCCAAAAGAATCCCATCTAGTGGCTGTTAAGAAAATTTTCAGGTATCTCAAAGGAACACCATCCCTAGGCCTATGGTATCCAAAGGAATCAGGCTTTGATCTCAAGGCCTATTCAGATTCAGATTATGCTGGATGCTGTATTGACAGGAAAAGCACTTCAGGCAGCTGTCAAATCCTAGGAGGAAAATTGGTTGGATGGAGTGCTAAGAAGCAAAACTCTGTGGCTATGTCTTCAGCTGAAGCAGAATATGTCGCTGCAGCCAGCTGTTGTGCTCAGGTGCTCTGGATGAAAAGTCAATTGGCTGACTATGAAATTTTATATGACAAAGTGCCAATATTTTGTGACAACACCAGCGCCATTGCCATATCCAACAACCCTGTTCTTCACTCTCGTACCAAACACATTGATATCAGGTATCATTTTATCAGGGATCATATAACGAAGGGAGATATTGAGCTGCATTTTGTTCCCATAGAGCTGCAACTAGCTGATATCTTTACAAAGCCTTTGGCTGAACCTTCGTTCAACATGCTAGTTGCTGAGCTAGGGATGCTCAATATCTCAAAGCCTGTGGCTTGATATTAAATGTGTTCATTAAATGATTGATTCCATATTAAATGTTTTTCACATGAAACTAGGTAGTTACTTTCCAAGTAAATGCAAAAAACATTCTCAAATATTTAATCATTTATTTTTCGAATAACGAGGAGACAAATAAGTTTTGAAAGGTCAAGGGACCCACTTGAGCAGTCATTTTCTCACTTTGCATTTAATGCGGTTGAATAACTGTTTACGTAGTTTGAATATATATATTGTCTCTCTTCTCTTCTCACCCACCACCATTCTCATTTCTCAAATCTATTTCTCTCTCTAAGTACTTCTCTCTCTTAACCCATCCTCCATTTTCTTTCACCTTCGACCTTAAATCCATGGCGTTTTCAGTTCCCAAAGCAGCAAATATTAACTTCGAGATCAACGAAAGTATCCTCGCCTCCAACAACGCCATTAGATGGATAAAGGCTCCTAATAGCACCTACTCAGATCTGGTTAGCTTCATGCAAAATTGTGACCTAAGTGAAGCCTTCACCAAATCCCCATCCACCTTTTACCAAGAATACCTTAGGGAATTCTGGTACTCTGCTGAAGTGGTAGAAGACACAATAACTTTTAGCCTTTCATGCAATGAACACCCATTCGCTTTCTCCCTTAAAGATTTCTCGAGTGTGGCTGGATTGAAACATAGAGATGAATGCCTTAAGGTTGTTGATAAAAAGGCTGTCAAAGAAGCCCTGGCCACACTCAAACCCTGCCATGATGTAAACCCTGCCCTTACACCAGCTGAGGTCCTCTCAAAATCTCCTTTGAAGATTAAGTACTTCACTCCCATGTGGCGTGTCCTCTTCACCCACATTATTAAATCCCTGGGAGGAATGCAGGGATCCCAAGATCAGATTTCCTTCAACCATCAAGCTATTGCATATGGGCTGATCTGGGGAGCTGATGTTGATGTTGGAAGCATTCTCTTCTCCAACCTTGTAGAACAGTTGAAGGGAAGAAATCAAGTCAGAGAAAAGAATATCTGCTATGTTCGCTTCCTGTCTCTGATCTTTGAAAGTCTGTTGGGCGACAACTACCACAACTCTGCATTGACTGCTCTGAAGCCCTACCGCGTCACAGGTGCCATCTATAAAGAAATAGGAGCTGAAGATGTCCCTGTCACCTCTCATATGATGAACGTGGCCAACAAACTACCAACAGCTGAGAAGTCCTTGCTCCCTTCTTCTGAGAAGGTGAATACTTCTAGTGTGTCTGGCAAGTCTAAGTCTTTGACCTCTGGGCAGCACACTACCAAGTCCAAGGCTTCTTCTGGCCAACAGCCTAAGAAGAAAAAAATCCCCTCTTCTTCCCACACCAAAGCTGTTACTCAGGCCAAGGGAAAGAAGACTGACACCTCATCTGTTCCAGATACTCTTGTGGAATGAGATACTTCTGCTGACCAACAACAGGGGTCTAGTGTCTCAAAGTCAGCTGAGACGACAGGAAACCTGCCTAATCCAGCTGATATCTCACAGGTAATCAGTGTACACTTTTAGAGGTTCACAAGCAGCCACTCTCAATTGTCTGTAGGAGAAAGTGGTGAAGTTAGGGTAATCCTCGACCCATAGAAGTCTGT
Source organism: Glebionis coronaria (assembly GCA_025667525.1). NCBI lineage: Eukaryota > Viridiplantae > Streptophyta > Magnoliopsida > Asterales > Asteraceae > Glebionis > Glebionis coronaria. The sequence goes on along the minus strand of CM046881.1, from coordinate 77,643,186 downwards.
CCATGCACTTAGAACTCTTTAAGACTTCTGTACACCCTGTCTTTGCACCAGGGAATGATTCATTTGTGTTTATAAAGCACCCCGATGACCCTGCACCCTCTAGACAGTATTCAGGCTAACAACAACCTGAATACACTTATGTCTCAACCTTGATCAGCCGTACTTCACACAGCCTCTTGGTTCCCTCCTTAAAAGAATCCCAAAGGATTTATCCTTTTCAGGGGGAGCTGAATCATCACCCTCAGCTTTCCTAGGGGCAGCGTAACAGGCAACCTTTAACCACATATGTTTCACTCTTAAAAGAGTCCCAAAGGTTTCTTAACCTTTTTTTTGGGGGGGGGGGGGCTGAATGATCACCCTCAGCTTTCCTAGGGGCAGCGAATGGCGATCCATAAACAACATATGTTTCACAATCAAAAGAGTCCCAAAGGTTTTAACCTTTTGGGGGGGGGGGGGCTGAATAATCACACTCAGCTTTCCTAGGGGCAGCGAATGGCGATCATTAACCATATTTTTTTTACACTTAAAAGAATCCTAAGGATTTATCCTTTGGAGTGGCTGAGTAATCACCCTCAGCCTCTCTGGGACAGCGAAATGACGACCATTCCCCTTATCTTTTCCCTGTTACTAATTAAAACAATTTGCAGGCTGAAATTGTACAACCAGTCACTGAATCTCAGGTACAACAAGAGAAGGAGGCTGATATAATGACTCAAGATCAACCTCATGAAGATGAGCCTCTACTTAATACTGATGAAGAAATGCTATCATTAGAGGATGATGTCTCTGATCTAGAGTCAATGCTTGAAGATGAAATCCCTGAAGGGATGTTTGAGGAGGAGGATGAAGAAGATGAGGAAGATCAGCAATCTGTCTCTCCTCCCAAAGAAATAGCTGTGTCCACACCAGCTGGCAATAATACTCCTCCTACCAAGGACGCTGTTGTTACTCCAAACTCTGCTACCTCAATAACAACAGTCTTCCAACGCCCAGCCTATGATCCAACAGCGGAGTTTCTCATGTTTGATCATCCTGCCCAAACTAACTTTGATATTTTTCCAAGGGGGGATGATTATGCTCAACAAAGCCTCAACATCAAAAATCTTCAGCCTGTTCATCACCAATATGACATTGAACGCTTATCAAGGAAGCTGGATGTGATCAAGTCTGAAATGCACAACTTCACTGTTACATTCCCTGGAATCATACAAAAGGCTGTGGCTGAGGCGGTTACTGAACCAATCAAGGATGGTACAAGGAAAGGTGTAGCACAGGGACTTAGTCATCTTTCCACAAGAATGAAGGATGTCATTGACTCAGAGGTCCCTGCCTTACTTCATGAGCATGAGCTAACTATGCACAGACAATTTGAAGTTGTTCGCAATAGGCAATACCGTCATGCAAACTTCATTGTCAGTCGAGTTCAGGCCAACACTAATGCAAATGGCAACCTTCTGCTGAAGATTGCCAGGGCTTCAAGGAAAAGGCAACGTGCTATGGCTGCCTCTGTTGAACAGATTGCAAGGCATTTTCAGACACGTTCATCCAAACGTCTGCGTAGCCAGGATGAACGTGAGGGGGAGAAAGAAACAACACTCAACCTTGCATCTGTTAAACAAGGCTCATCATCAGCTGACAACACCATTACACCTGTTCCTCTCCAAGTCATCACACCTATCAACATACCTGATGATGAGGATAACACTCAGGGGGAGCAACAGAATCAAGATGGAGCTGACTCATCAAAGTCCCTGGCTTTGGTTAACACCAGCGAGCCTGGGGATGATGATGAACCAGCTGCCAAGAAGCTAAAGTTCACTGTTAGCTCCCTTCCCAAAGCAATTCAAACTCAGGCTCAAACAGCATTTATCAGAAGAGCTGATGTTTTGAAAAACATAAGTGTGGAGTCCTATGTCTCGAAGAAAGGAAAGGAGATAGTTTTGGTTGACACAGACACCAAACTCAAGAAGATAGCTGCGATGCTAGAGACAGGAGGATCCACCACAGACCTTTCCCAATTCTCAACCTTTACACCTTCCAATGAGATTTCTTTAACCCCTGAAGAAATAGAGAAACAGGCTGAGGAATTCAAGAGATTAAATGAACTCAAGACAGCCAAAGAATTGAATGAAGCTACTCTAAGGAAGATGACTCCACCTGAAAGAGAAAAGCAAAAACAAAGGTTGAGGGAAATGGAAGAAAAACGCGCTGAGGCACTAAGGAAAGTCAAAGCTGACTATGATGCCTGCGTTAACAACATATATGCACCTGGCAAGATAACCAAGTTCAAATACACCATTCATAAATCCACAAACACCCCATATATGATCTTATGGAGGGATAACCAACAGGGAAATATGAATGTGTTTGACAACTTCAGGCTAAAGACACTTGGGTTATCTGAATGGTTCGAACTTGAAGCCTTAGCTGCCAAAAGAACTGGACAGGCCAATTTTCTTCTGCTTAAGACTATTAAGGCCAAGTTTACCTGGATCAAAGAAACAGCTGCCAAACTCAAGATTGATCCCCCACCACAGCTTTTTGAACAAGAACCCCCAAAGACTGGCAACAAAAGAAGAAGAATTTCTCAACTCGTTAAAGAAACTTTTGTTACAGATGATGTTCAAGTGGATGGCATGCACAGGGATTTGATCCTACCCAATGGTATAGTTGGCCCTGTTGATGGTCAAACATACACAAAGCCTGAAAGAGGAATGACATTCATGAACAGGGCTTGCCAGTATGCATTTCAAAGAGAAGATGAGCTGTGCTTAGCTTCAACAATTCAGCTACTTTGTCACAAGAAGTCACTCAAGATCAACACAGAGTATTCCAAGAAGTTTGCAAAGACTTTGCAGGAAGAATTAGATAACAGATTGGACTTGGCTGAAGCTGAAGAAAGGATTAAAAATGATGACTATTGAAGATGTTCACAGCCCAATTTTACCTTTACCTTTTATTTTACGTATGTAATGTACTTGTAATTTTCTTGAAGTATTAATAAAATTATGAGGTATGTTTGTTTAGATCTGTTATGAGTAAGAAGAAGCTGTTAACTCACTTACTTTAACTTAGTTAGATCTAGCATTATTTATGTTTAAATAGGGGGAGATTGTTGGGAATCTAAACTTTTTAGATTCCCTGATCATAGATTTAAACATAATTAGGCTGTTAGATAGTCTCTTGCCTGTGCCTAGGAGGCAGGCAAGTTTCGCAAGACTCACAGAGATCCAAGTCTCCGTGAGCAACCTCAGAGGAGTCCATGTTAGACACATTGTCAAGGAAGTTAAAGATTACTTGAAGACATACTCATTGGCTGTGATGGATAACAGCCAAGATGTATCAGGGACTCTGAGGGGTTGAGGGTTAACAGGGGTGGCAATACCCTGTCAACACTCAACACACTTTGGACATGCCATTTGTGTGTTCGAGACTATGAAGAAAAAGGAAACTGTTTTGACAACTGTTTCCTTAAAGCATAATGGAAGACTACCAAGAATAAAAGAACATCATGTGACTGATGTGGGAACTTGTGAAAGCTTGTGTAGTCACCATCAAGTACTATTTAGGTCAATCTCGTAACACTATAAATAGGATGTGTATCCATTCATTAATGTTCAACACTTTGAGATATTCATAACATTATTGCATAGAACTTAGTGAATCAAACAGCTACGACTGTATTCATAAGTTAGGGTTTATAGTTGTTCAAAGTATGCACAACACATTGTCATCAAACGGTGTTATCCATAACACTTATAATTCTTTATTATACAATAATAAGATTACGTTTGAAAAGTAATACCTTGTGTTGATTAAGTTAAGATTAGGGTTTCTAGCATTGATTAGGGACTTTCATATGGTGAAGGTTGGTTCAATCTCAAGCATCAGCACTACGCATAACTAACCAATTTATGCCAATAATTTATATCTAGGAATCCCAACTTTATGAGCATCAAGTCGATATTAAACACTTACTTCCCTAAATTCAAGGAACACTCTCAGTATATAACTAATACTAACAACCTTTCCATTGGTTAACTCCATATCATAGGTAGTTATTAATCTTACTAATTCTCCGTTAATAAAGCGACTGGATGTTTACATTTCTAAAGCTTCTATCTAACCTAAGATCAAATAACAGACTAGCATAAGTAGTGTCAAACAAAAACACACCATTTACAACGTTCGAACCTTAAGGTTTGTCAACATCACTCAAACGTAAGCTGGAGCGGCAACATTCCTATCTTGTCAATTTCCTTTCCTTGGACAATTCCCTTGTCTGTGTCCTTCCTCACCACAGCGAAAACATATCACAACTCCAGGGGTACTAATTCCAGTGACTAATCCTCTTGTCCCACACTTAGCAACATTATGACCAGGTTGTTCTAACTCTAGTCGTAAACATGGAAAATTACCTACATGGTATAAAGTACAACAAACACACTTGGGATTTATCTTGTTACTTCCAGACACAGTGGCATCACGAATTTCCTCATTCCTTCCATGGTTTAAATACTGGTTTTGGTTCTGTCTTTGGTTATTGTTATTATGGTAATCCCCACGATCCTGACCTTGATTCTGGTTGGACTGATCATATTCCCACTTTCTCTTATTGTTTCTAGTAAAGCTATCTTTCCTATCTTGCACTTTCATGTCCATTAAAGCATGCACCATCTGAACAGCTTCATCGAAAGATTTAGGTCTTGAAGAAGTAGTCTCATCCTTGATAGTACTAGGCAATCCTTTAATGTACTGCTTCCTTGTCTTACAGTCATTCACAAAATCATCAGGACATAACAAACACAACTAAGAAAACCTCCTAATATAAGTAGCAATATCATCGTTTATTAACACTAAGTGCCTCAATTCGTATTTCAAATGTCCTAGTTCCTCCTCAGGGCAAAACTTAGCAGTCAATAATCCTTTTAGTCACAGTCCAGGTCCTACCTTAGCCATAACTAATCCTACAGTAGTCACTTGGTTATTCCACCATCTTAGTGTACCATCCTGAAATGTAGCAGCAGCAAATTTCACCTTATTAGTTTCTGAACACCCACTATTCTCAAAAGTACTCTCTATCTTATCAATTCATCTATGCAATTCTAATGCACCACTAGTACCACAAAACTGAGTAGGACCACACTTCTTAAAACTAACATACATACATTCTCTTGAAATTTTCAGAACAGCAGCAACACTCCCATCTGGATCAGCAGCATCGTCATTATTCTCAGCAACATCATCATTATTCCCAGCAGCATCATCATTATTCTCAGCAGCATCATCATTATTCTCAGCAGCATTATCTCCAGCACAACTAATTCCAGCATCTCGATTCCTTGCAGCACGATCAGCTTTACGTGCTCTAGCAATAGCTCGCTCGATCATAGTGTTCACAATAGCAGTTGTTAGTTTTAGCGACATATTTCAAGAAACTTAGTCACGTGGTGATCCACTAATGACATAAATATGATTCCCTTACTCCTTCTTCTATCATCACAGAAGAAAGAAACATGATAAGTATACACATCAAGATAAAAGAAGGATTCATTTATCAGGGCCTCTCATGGATATTACATGCACGAACAACATAACTATAATGGCTCGTCAACCAAAACTCAAAAGAGTTAATAAAGGCACATCATAGATCATGAGGGTAATTTAGATTGTGTTGAGGATTCAACAAGACAGTGGCAATGTATGTCACTACAATCATCTACCTAACAAACTTAAAAGATAATAAGTTCCATCACAATGCTATGACACAAGGTTTAAATAAGTTCGATCACAAAAAGAAAATAAAATACAAAGAAATCCATTACGCGATTAGTTCCTTAGACACAAGCTCCTCATCCTCCTTATCATTGTTGCCAGCTTCATCACTCTCGTCTATTTATCCTTTTGTACTTCAAAGTCGAATCCCTAACATGATGGCATCTCGCTCTAAAAATTCAAATACTCACCCCTACAAGGCATATTAATCACAAGGCAAATCTCAGTACGACTTTCAACATTCCTAAGCTTCCAAGCTTGACTCAGAATTGATCTCACATGAGACTCCCACTCACTCATCCTTTCAAACCTTACCCACTTCTCTTTAAACCTTTCAATTCAAGTATACAAATTCATCACAATCGAACTAAGACTAGAAATCTCATCCATCTTCCAAGTCCTAACAAACTCAAATCTCCACGTACTAAATACAACCTTTGAACAACTTTTCATTCACATAAAACCTCCTAATCACCTGAGTTTCAACCACATATCTATCATACATCAACCGATCAAACCTCCTCTTACCCGATACAAGTCGCAAGAGATCAGTTGTAAAATCGATCATCATCTGGTCTACTGTCCTAGACCCTCGACGGTATATAAGGTCATTATTTAAAATTATATACATATGCATTGCATAAAGAAAATTACGATAAGAAGTACTCAACGTACTATCAACAACATCAATACATCATCAATACATCATCATAGTATTTACTTAATAAATACTCTAAAAATCATTTCAGTTTTAAGGGATACATTTATCTATAAAACAATACAAAATAAATAATCTTACCGGAGCCTTGGGGAGAAGTTGCGTGCTTTTGTAAAATATTTTTGACACCAAAGTTATAGTTTAGGACATTTTTCAAAATCGATCTCATTCCCTATAACTAAAAGCTCTGATTACCAATCTTTAACACCTCCAAATTACATTGCGCAACGGAAATACACATTTGGGTGCTAAACTCAAACTTCATTACACAAAACACTTTAAACGATCTCAAAATCGTACATTTGAAATATAAAAGAATATAGTTTAACCATTGTCTAAAACCTTCAATCCCAAGTAAAACAAGTTTAGGAATATCAGAGTAACATTTAGGTCCCCCAGAGATCTCAACCAATCAACAAATATTTTTACCAAAATACATTCCCATACATTATTAATTTTATGACAAAAGGGAAAGAAATCAGTTTTAGACCCAATCACCACAAAAGCAACCCGCAATCCTTCTCCAGCAAGCTCCACCATCAATCAACTTCAATCACCTGAAATACATGCTAAAAATCATCAACACAACGGTTGAGCAAGTCTATAGGCTTATCAAATCATCATTTGAACACAAGAGAAAAATCAATCATGATCATTTAATAGAATTGTTGTACATACAATCTATTATTCATCCATTCTGGCTTATAGCAATAGCTATAGAATTGTATTAAGCTCATGAAACCGACACCTTAACTTAGTCACCCACGCCTAAAGTTGGCATGACTATATGAATTCCATTTCCCCTACTAGGGTATCAGTTGCAAGTTATACCACATTCTTATTCTAGTAAATTATCCTTCCCAGAGGTTACTCAGCGTAAAGCCCTGGTCTCAGATAGGGTCGTCAGCCCAATAGTACTATTATTTGAATAAGCGGCTATTCCCAACTCACAACATCAAGTCAGAACATAGTTAACTGCTCATGAATTTAGGGACTTTTGCAACTTAGGTACTTATACAATTCAAGGCAACATCAGGCAACATAAGGCAACATGCGGGTCCAAACAATCAATCATGACTTGTGTTCATTTTATTTTCAAATAGCATGTATCCTCCTCGAGGGTTTTAATATCATTCAAAACAAGTACAAAGCGAGGCTATAGACTCACCTTGAGTAATAACAGTAGCAAGACGACCTTCGACGATTGTTGATGCCCGATAAACACGAAAACCGCAACCTATCAAATAAGGCGCGTTCAATAATAATAGACTCGAATATAACCCATACATAATAACATCAAACTCAAAATCATAATATTACGTCAAGCCCGAAAGAAAACAATACAAGTGATACTATTACTTCCTTCTATATGTTTACTCTATTAGTCTATTCTTTCGATAAAAATCTGCCGGTACATACCAAATGTACGAGCTCATTTACCCCACTTAAACACATCAAATATCTATGATACTACTCAGAGATCTCACTTACTATCTATAGAAAGTCCTCTTAAAAGCCCATCAAAAGATTTTACTTTTAAAGTTCCCTGCCCGACACATCTTTGAACTACAAAAACCGGACAGTTTTACGTCACCGACTCATACAACCATTTTGACTATTCTAAACAATCCCGTTTACAAACCCGACACTTGATTTTGAAAATAGACTCACAACTCTAAGTTTAGAAATTAACATTAGACCTTGACCATTTTTACAACTCATTCTATAGTCCCCACGATTCGATCCAAATATCGACAACAACTTCGGATTGTGTCGATACTCGTCTCCCGGTACACGAATAATCAAACTATCATAACTTCTCACTCGTTTGGAGCTAGAAGCTCTACTTTATATCAAATCGAAGCTAACGAAATTCTCTACAACCTTATCCCATTGGTTAAATAGTTATCAAACAATAAGATACCCAAAATCAGCCTTTTACCTACTGATCTAATTTACCTCTTAAAATCTCCCATAAAATCATGTTTTTGATCAATTCTAACAATTTTTCTCATCATCCTACACCCCTAACATCAACATATCTTAACCCTATCACTTGTATCAATCATAAAAATAAAAATCCAAAAATCAAAATCAACTTTTAGTAAAAACAACATGATCTAAGCTAGATCATAACCATATAAACACATGCATACTCACACCAACCCTTGTTCTTAATGATAATCAAAAATATGTTACATGTGTGTAAAAGTCATACCAATATAATCCCCTTTGAATTCTAGAGATGGGTCTTGTGTTTGTTTTGGATAGATCATAGTAAAAATTGATGAAATTTGATGGTAAAAGTTGGGGGAGAGTCACGGTTAGAAAAGGGAGAGAAAGAGAGATGGTTTTTGTTTTGATAACTTGCAACTATGTGTAAGTTAGGTGAGGAAAAGATTTATATATGGTGGTGGAGGGACTCTTTTGCCAATTTTGCATAGTTTTGGACCAAATGCAAATAAATAGTTTAAAAGGGTAGAAAATGTATATTGTCAATTTTGAAAATATTTACGAGCCTCGGGTTTCGTAAAAATACTTCTCAAAAATTAAAACGCACTCAAATAGGATATAAATATAGTCCTGACACGACTTAATACGCAATCAAAAATAAAAACGTCAAAAATATAAACATCGAAACAACAAATAATAAAACGTAAAATCTCGGGCCTCCGTCGATATCGTAATCATTAATAATCCCCGCAATTAGTAAAAAGGTAAAAATAAGACTTCCAACGTCGGTTTCACATCAAACCACCAACCGTCATATCATTCAAACTCATCAAAAATTTCAAAATTATTCGTAAAATAATATTAAATAATGACCCCGGGTTCAGGTTATCACATCAATGGCTTTTGATTTTATTGATGATCTTTTTTTTGCGGTGGCCTTTTTCAGATGATGGTTGTGACACTGAAACTTTGAATTGTGTTTCCCGCACTTGTTTTTTACTTTGGAAATTTTGAAATTGGTTGTTAAATTGTGCTTTTTGAAACGCGAGTTGTTGTTGGTAAATTTGTTCGGTGTCATTTGAGGGAAATTGTTTTGAGCAAAATGATGGTACGTGAATTGGGAGCCGGATGAAAATTGAGAAGAAGATGAAATGAAGTTTTGCGACGATGGCGTCAAGGGGTTTGAGGATAACGAAGGATTCGAATTGCTTGTGTTGAGAAGCCCGGTGAAGTTAAGATGTGGTAATTGGTCATGTGGGACGTTTGACTTTTTTTGTTGTTAGATAGAGAGATTAGAAAGATATGTGTGTGTTAAAAGTGTTAAAATAAGAGGATATATATAGTAATAAAAGTTTTAAATTTAAAAAAAGTTAAACCTGACCGTTGGCAACGGTCAAAAATTTACTTCTCTCTTCTTCATGACCTCGCCGTCTGGGCGACGAAGCCACCGAAAAATAAGGGTGGGGTGTGGCAGCGAGCCACGACGAAGATGCCACCTAGGCGCAACGAGCACCTCTTCGCCATGATACTCTCCCGTCTTATAATCAGTCTCAATTATGTTTTTAGTTATTCATTTGTATTAATTAACTATAACATACAACACCTTTAAGATTTGGATGTTCAAAATAAAAGGTTTATGTTTAAACACTATCCTTTGTGTAGATCTATCTATTATAAATCTATTAATTCAGCAGGATTTTTTTATTTTTATATTTGTGGCTGGACCCCACTGGTTCACTCACACTCTAATTTTGGAAGGTAAAAAAAGGGAAAACAAGTTCTACGTAAGGTGTGTGTGATTCACAAAAAAAAAATTATATACCGGCCTCTCACATTCTCAAGAAAGAAAATGAAAAAAACCCCCTCACAACACCAGTGTTTGTGTGTGATGGTTGCTGTAGCATTCTCTTCTATTAATGCAAGTGATGCCTAAAAACATTATTAGTGTTAACTAATCTTTCTTAGTTTTGATCACAACAAACTATACAACACATTTAGTGTAAAACACAAAACGAATTATTTAATTAACACTATCATCAAGATAATAATCATATCAATAACCTTTCTTAATCATACTTAGTGATCATCAAAGTGATTTTCCTTAAAACTCACTTTTGTTAATATGACAAAAGACTTTTTAATAAACATTCTTTTTAAGAAAATGTTTTATTAAAACTGAAAATGTAAATTTAAAAATGGCATATTCCATATGCCATAAGAATATCCTTTGAAGGTTTAAAAAACCTCAGATATTCCTACCCCACTAAAAGACAAAAAAGGGAGCGGACTCTACTGGGCGGTACCTTAAATAGCTAGGCGGTTCCTTATCGATAAGGTACCGCCGGCTAGATAAGGATCCGCGCCCAGCTAGCCGTTAGACTTTGTCTTCTATAAATAGTGGATCAAATCTCATTTTCCAACAAGCCTCTTGGACGTTTTTCTCAGCCCCTTTTCTCTTTTCTATAGCATAGTCATTAGTAAATGATCACTTAAAGTGTTAAGGATTTTTACATAAGATCATCCTCTTGATCCCCTCCTTTACCTTGTCTAATGAGAAGATCACTCACTCACTAGTGTTGTGATAAAGATGAATCCATGAATTAGTCATGTTCATCATGTTAGCCTTTTTAATTTTTTTGATCCATTTGTATTTATGAAATACTTAGACTAGTTGTGTTCATCCAAGCTATTTGTAAATACTTGGATTTGTTGTGTACATCCATTGCATATGTGTTTGATTGGATTTGTGTTGTGTAGATCCAAGCTACATGTGTGTACTTGGATATGTCTAGTTGAGTTGTAATAGATTTTTGTAGTAGTTCTCACTAAACTATAAAGTGATGTGGTTGTGTCTTGTGACTTCTCACTAAACTTGAAAGTGATTAGTAGTTGTGTTGTGTGAAGTTCTCACTTAGCTTCAAAGTGAAGAGTCGTGAAGATTGGTTCTAGCTTTGGATTAGAACTCGACATCTAGCCTTGTGTCGTTAAATGGTGAAGTAGGCAACGTCGTGAATATTGGTTCTACCTTGAGATTAGAAATCGACATCTAGCCTTGTGTTGTTAAATCGTGAAGTAGGCAACGTTGTGTAGATTGGTCCTAGCTAATGATTAGGTCTCGACATTTAGCTTAGTGTCAGAAAATAATGTAAGCGACGATGTAAGGCTTTCTCCGCCAAGAAGGGAGCTTGTGGATATAGTGGAAATCTCGAGTAGGTGTACTCGAGGAGTGAAGTAGAAACGAGGATAGAGCCTCGTTGTCGAACCACTATAAATCTTGGTGTCTTGTCACTAGGTTGTCTATTTCCTTACTCTTTACTTATTTCATTATCATTATACTTACCTATTACCATTGCTAATGCATTTGAATTCAACCTAATCATTATGCAACTTAGCTTTAAGTAAAAGATAATTTTGATACACACTTAATTCAAAGTAATTTAAATTAGGTGACTAATAGAAGAGAAACTATTCAACCCCCCCCCCCCCCCTTCTAGTTTCTACAATTGGTATCATAGCGATGGTCACTCAAGATCTTTGAAGTATATTGTACTTTAAAACTTGGATCGATCCATTGTCTCCTCAAATTAGAAGGTCAAGTTGTACTAAAGTTTCTCTTTGGTCAAAACTATTTTTCTTGGAAAATAGGTCTTTTAATAGGTAATATTGCATCCCTCTTAGATTAGTAGTCTTTATGCATTATAGATCTACTCTTGAAATGTATCTATTAGTTTGTATCTTGCTTTGTGTAGGTACTCATGAAGATCAATCACTTAATTGGTTGTGGATTGAGTTACTTGCACTTGTAGAAGACTCATCTTCATTGATCTTTAACATCCTTGAATGATGATACCAAGATGATTGGGAATGATACTAGTCCTTGAAGACTTAGTACTCATCATAGTCATTGTTGGGCATTGCATTGATTCCTTGATGGATTGCTCTTTGTGGCCAAGGTATGCTTTCGTTCTTCCACACGCCCTTTGATCATCCTTTTGATCATTACTTAACTATGTGCTTGTTCTTGGCATCCTTGCCTTAACATTTGTTTGTGGTTTGTGATTCTTTTCTTTTATCCTCTGAAACCTTCATTGCTTGGATACTTAACTCACTATGATGATGTAGAGTGAGTTAGTAGTAGCTTAAAGTATCAAGCATGATTTCCATGGTTTGCACCCATACGGTTAGTAGGCCCTTTGTGGGAGAGAAAGTGAATTAATACCTTGCTCATACTAAGACTATTATTGAAAGTGATCTTAGTCTATACATGAATAATTGCTTTGTGTTTATTCATTACCAAAGTCATTTAACGTTTCGCCGGAAAGGCACGTCTTAAACCACTATATATGACACAAGCTCTTCGTCTCCATGATTTGAAGATTGTCATTAATCCCTTGAGCATTGATCTTAGTCTTGATTCACTTCCCTTGACTTCTCTCCACTTTGCCTTTTCGCTACGAGTAGTCGTTTGTTCGTTTCGGTTCTTTTCGATCTCGATTCAACTCGTAATCCTTCATTAAGGCATATTGCTTAGTGTTATGATGATCCAAATGATATTATAAAAGGTTTAAGATATATTTTTTAGTATTTTAGAAAATTTGGTTTTAAAAATTATGGCGTGTTTCATTGATAAAAATCAGCCTCTGCAGGCGGTTCTTTATCTCTGGCGGCTCAAACCCGCGGTTCCTTATCGATAAGGTACCGCGGGCAGTAAAGTTTGTCAGAGCGCCAGTTTTATTAAAATAACCTTTTTCAAACCAAACCCTCTCTCTCCCAAAAACACACAGCCGACGGGTTTCACCTTTTCCACCATTGTTGAAGCTTCAAAAACCTTCAATCACTCAAATTAATTGATTCCAAGTTGTGGGTTTCACTCATCCTTCATCAAACATCAATTAATTGTAAGTATTTTCTTTCAATTTCATCTATTTTGTTCTAGGGTTCATCCTTTCATAATTGGGGATTTTTAAAATTGAAATTGAATTAAAACCTTAATAGGATTATGGGTTGACATGGTTATTTTACTATGATTCCTTAGGTTCACATTCATTAAGATTTCACTAAAACCTACTTGTAGAACAAATTCGAATTATGGCTAAATAATTTTAGTTAAAAGATGGAATTGAGATGAACCCATGAACAAATAGGTAGTTTCATTGTTAATGCTTACCTAAAAACCTTGTTTTGAAAAAACCAATGTTCTAGTCCATTGTTGATCCAACATAGATCATATGTTCTTGGTTAATAATGGAATAGACACATTGTGAACATGAGAATGTTATGGATTTAATCCTTTGTATGTCAAGAAATTGATATAACACATTCTCATATTTTTGAGTTTTGATTTTATTTTTCATATGAGTGATTGGAAAAATATTTTCTTATGTTTATTTAGGTACTAATCATGCCTTCTCAATACCAAAAGGATCATCAACTCACTAGACAATACATGCCAAACCTTTCCCAAACCTATGCTTCCACTCAACTTCGAAACTCCTTTCCATCCCTTTCTACTCGTTGTTTCCATGAGGGTAGAGTCGTTGACGAGGGAATAACGGGTTACGACTATATCCAATCTATGTTTGAGCTTTCGGGGTTTGATTGCTTGCTCAACATAGAGGAAGATATTTACCCTTTGTTTCTTCTAGAATTCTTTAGCACTTACTCCATGTTTGAATACAATGGAGAAATCTTCATTCGATTCTTGTTGAATGATCAAATGATTCAATACTCCCTCGAAAACTTTGGTGAAATTCTTGGTGTGCCATATGAAGGCACTTGTCGTTTTACGGATAAATGGAGACTTGATGCTCTCTTGGAATCCTACGATAAACCTCCAAATGACCACACCGAATTTGATTCGGAGTTTATCCTTGACATCATTTCGAAAGAGCGTGATGGAAATGTTGTGCGAAATATGAATCGCTATGAAGTGCTCTCTAGCGACCTTAAGGATTTTATGGTCCAATGGGCAAATATCCTTAGAGAGGATGTCTTTTGTCTTGGTGGAAACCGAGATCATATCCCGGCTTGTATGGTGCATATGTTGAGTTGCATCTTTACATCAGCCAAGTACAATTTGGCCTTCTATATCGCTCGACGAATAAATTATGCCCTTTCAAAGCCCAAAACAAACCTTCCCTATGCTATGCTTCTTACTCGCCTTTTCAAAAGGGTTGCTCATGACTTTCCCTACCTCGATCTTTCTCTCTTTCACCCGGTTCATCGGGTTATGTTGCCTATTCAAGAGGTATATGCAAGAAAGCCAAGAAGTGATCGAGGTTCGCGAAAATCCGATCATCAAGAGACGGATGATGAGGACACCTATATGCCAACAAGTTATGGTGATGGTATAGGTTCTAGTTCTCACTTCAACTCTTCGAGTAATTCCCACCCATCCTCAAACTCATTCGTGGATAGACTTGAAGACTTAGCTCCCCCACCTCATTACTCCTCTAGTGAAGTACCGGAAGATCTCAACATAGAGCATCTCTACCGTGAAAATCTTAGGACTGTGAGGTGAATTGCATGAACATCGGGTTGAGTCATGGAAGGGATTCAAGTATTTGGGGAATATGATCAAGGGATTGGGCAAGAAGAGAAGATGAAGGCTTTGGAGCATTTCAAAGAATACATGTTGGTAAACATGTAATGTTGAACAATTTTATTATCTTGGATGTGTATTAACTAAATTCTACTTGTTTGAATTATTTGTTATTTATCCTAAATGTTTGTCATTGTGATTATGATTTGCATAGCTTTGTACATCCTATGTGTTAGTTAGCTTCCTAGATTTTGGTCAGTAGTTAACTTTGGCTTGAAAATCCTTTGATAAAAATCTTGGCTAACCAAAATTTGAGGAAATACGATTTTTGAACACCACTGGTCGCGGTTCCTTATAGACCCGCGGTACCTTATTGATAAGGAACCGCCGCCCCTAGATAAGGAACCGCCGGCTACTGTGTCCGACAGAATCTTTTCTTTACACTATTTTCCTTAATCTGTGTAAACCTTGCTTGATTCTTTGCAAAAACCTGCACATTTCCTAAACTAGGTTAGCTAAATTCATTGTTCACATAAAATGTTTTTAACCCATTACTAGTTTGGATCATCCCTTCACCCTTTTAAACCCACCTTGTTAGCCATGTTCTTCACACATCAAACCATTCTTCCTTAAACCTTAAAACCTTCATTTCAACCATGGTTTCTACAAGAAGCTCAAACTCATCCAAAACCTCCACCACAAAGAAAAATCTTAAGATTAAGATTAAAATGGCTAAACCCAACTCCTTACCCTTTCACACTCCCAAGAATGAGATTGTCCCAATTCTCATTTCTTCATCAAACTCACCACCTCTTTCTCCATGCAAGACTTCATCAACCCATGGAACCAACCATTCTCATGGTTCTACCTCCTCTTCATTCCAATCTAGGATGAATGAGCTTTCCTCATCCTTCACTCCAAGTAATCTCTTGGATGTGACCACCCAACCACAACCCATCCAAAGCATTCACATTGTGAATGACTTTGATGATACCATGATGACTTCACCATTTAGCCCTCCTAACTCACCCTTTTCACCCTTGGAGAGCTTGCCTCCACACTCACCCACATCACCCTTGGAGAACATACCTCCTCTACCTCCACCTCCCTCAAACACTCCCATTTTGGGTGTTCCACTTCCCTTCTTTATGGGTGATCCTTACTTCCTTGGGTTCCTAGAAGCTCATGGTTCTCATTGTCTATGTTGCCTCTACAATAACTACATCATTCAAAACCTTAGGATGGAGATGTTGGGACTTCATATGAGGTTGCAAGATTTCTTTCTCACCTTGTTTAACATGCCTCCTCCTAGGAGATGAATGGTGATTTTCTTTAAAAATAGTTTTCAAGAAAATTCAAGCCAAGGAAGATTACTAATCAAGACCTAGTTTTTATCTTTCTTTAGTTTAGTTAGTTGTTTTTCTTTATTTCCTTTATGTATCTCTTTCATGAGTGTTTTATGAGAATGAATTATGGACTTAGCATTGTGTGCTTCTATCTCTATGTGGACATTAATCAACTTTAATTCCAAATTAAAATTGAACCTAAATCTATCACAACCTCTAAAACTTGACTAAAATTGGTTCAATATGTTATCCAAAATTTTTTCACCCTTTGTCAAGACATTCTTGGTGAATGTGTTGCTTTTATGCAACCCTAGAAAAATTTAGTGCTGATAGTGGTAAAATTCCAAGATTTGCTATTTTTTGAAAAAGTCTTAGTTTTTCTCAAAACCCTGGAAAATCTAGGTTTCAAGTCCACTGCACGCGGTTCCTTAAAGATGCGCGGTTCCTTAAGTGATAAGAACCGCCGATCCCTATAAGGTACCGCGGACAGAAAGCCATCTTATGGCTCGTTTTTGGTCTTTCTTTATGATAGGTGTGAAAACACCCATCCTTTTACCACTTAATTATAATGAAAACAAGACCATAACATGTATTTTATGTCGTAAATGTCAGAATTATGCGTGGTTTGTATTTTTGTTGTGATTTTAGGATCAAAATGTAAAAAGGGTAGAAAACACGGGCTTTCACGGGCTTTTATCGAAGTCAAAACATCAAGTGTGCAAAAGATCAGAAGTCAATGGGCCTATTTTGAAGATTTATTGAAGAAAAGGACCAAAGATGGAAGATTTACAAGTCGAAGAACCCAAATGAAGAAATTATAAGACGAGTTCAAGATTTTATCGACAAATCCCGAGCCTAAAGTCGAGACTTTAAAGACGAGACGGAAAAAAAGAAAGAAAGGAGGAAGCCACCAACCACTCTCCTCTCCTATATATACCACCCTCATTTGTTAGGAAAGGGTTGGTTAGTTTTACGAGTAGATTAGGATAGATTAGGAGTTTTTTCTCTCACTAGACTTATTGCTTTCTCTCTCTAGATTAATGTTTAGAACTTAAATCTTTAAAGTTGTTATTGTTGAATCTTTGCTTTTTAATCAAGCTTTTAATTAATCTTCTTCTACCTTTCTTGCTTAATCTTTACTTATGATTATGGTATTTTCTTGAGTTTTTATGGTTTTGAATCAAGTGGGTTTTGATTAATTTGGCTTTATTTGTTAGTTTTATTGATTTGTTTTGATTGATTATTGTTAGTACATGTCTATTGGTTATTTTGGTTTAATCTTTTGGTTGATTTGGTTAGTTTTGATTAAGATTCGTCTTGTTTTCGATTTCCCTGTTCTTCGTATTTTCTTTCTGCTTCCCAGATTCCGAATGAACGTTTCTTCTTAATATTCCGAATGAAGCTTTTCTCTTGATTATTCCGCATAGACAATTTATTCCGCATCAGTAGAACATTCCGAATAAACCTATATTCCGGATGAGCAATTATTCCGAATGAGGGGATATTCCGGATGAACCTTATTATTCCAGATGAAGTAGATATTCCGGATGAGCTCTTTTATTCCGAACCAGCATTTTAGTTTACGTTGATTTTTCCGAATGAAGCTTTTAGTTTAATTATTCCGAATGAGCTTTTATTCCGGATGAAGGTGGCAGCCAATTATTCCGGATGAGCAAAGTATTCCGCATGAGCATTTGTTTATTCCGGATGAAGCCGTTTATTCCAGATGACTCATTATTCCGCATGAAGGGGTATTCCGGATGAATAGTTTATTTCGGATGAGTATGTTTATTCCGAATGAAGGGTTGATTCCGAGTGAGTGTTTTCCAATTTTTGTAATTTTATACATTTAGTTTTAAACTTTATTTTTCCCGCCTTTTTACTTAGTTGCACTTTTAGTTTACTTGCCTTAGTTTTATTTTAAGTTTGCCTTATTTACTTTTAAGTTTGCCTTTTAATTTCTCGTCATTAATTTCCCGTCACGTTTTTATCTTTCATTATTTCTTTTTACCGTCTTTATTTTTATCGTTCCAAGTCTTTATTTTTAATTAGCTTACTACACCGAACAATTCCCTTTTCGTTACCAAGAACGACTGAATCACACTTAAACCTTAATCAATTCGAGGAGATTCGTGAACGAACAACCTTAGCAAATCTTTGTATTGAATGGCGCCGCTGCCGGCTCTTTTCGTGAAGATTAACGGTTTTTAGTGAGAGACGCGTTGGATTTTGGGATCCGTTCACTCATGAACGTTATTTTTCGTGTAAAAAAAAAAAATTCAAAAATCCAAAAACATTTGAAAAATCATAAAACGCATTTCTTTTGCAAAGTCTTGCACCAAAAATATTCCTCTTTATCCTCTATCATGTTTAATTCTTTTCTCTACCCCTCTTATTTTTAATTCTTCATGGATTCGTCTTGCGTACAGCGTGGGAGACCATGGCTTTGTTTTCCAATATGTCCATGGTGTACTTGTGCGAGGTGTGGTTCTGATATTGACAATACACAATTTGGATTTTGTCCATTTTGCAATTCAAGAAATTCGTACTTCTCCTCTTACACTAATTTCTCCCCCCTCCCGTCTATGACAATCCCTATCCTCAACATGCACCGGGTTTTTCTCAACACCCGTGTTGCAATCATTGTGGGGGCCCTCACGATACTTCTTATTGTCAGCCAATGGATTATTATGAGCCAAATCCGTGTCCTCATTTTTCTTCACCGATGGATCATTATGAACCAAATCTATGTTCTAATTTTTCTCAACCGATGAATTACTATGAGCCACATCCGTGCTATAATTCCGGTTTTCAAAATTTTGAGCCCCCACAAAACATCCTCGATCATCAACCTTCTTTGAATCCTAATGACGAAAGACAAGCCCTTCTTTTGAAACTTCATGACGGCTTAATTCAACTGAGCGAGGCATTGAAGGAGCGATAATGACAACGACAAGAGCAAGTATCTAATCTTAGTGATTATACCCCTCCTCTTGTGCGTCCATACTATTATGATGATGATGACGATGAGAATACTATTTCTTGGAATGATCTAGTTGCTCAATGTCCTAGCGCAATTGCACTTCCCTCTTTTAATATCCCCAATACCTCTAAGGATTGTGATACATCGAGTGAGATTAGTGATTTCGGTCTTGATAAATTCTTTGATGAGGTTTGTGATGTGCTAACTTTTTAGGAGCTTACGGAAGAGGTCGCTCTTAATGATGATGTTCCTTCCACCAACACTTTGGGAGATGATTCTTTGGCTTTCTCTAATCCTCTTTTTGATGAAGATGATGATTTTACTTCTAGTGATGACGAGTCACTATCCGATGAAGACGTTCCGAAAGAAACTTTCAAGATTTATTCGAACCCTTTATTTGATTTTGATGACGCCTACATATCTAGTGAGGTGAATCCTCTCTTTGACGAAGGGATTGAGGACATTGATAACCCTGATTCTCTTGCTATTAATGAGCATACTTTGTTAGCCATGCCTCCTTCTATCGCAGAGGTAGAAAGACGTGACTCTACTGAAAAGGGGACGTGGGTGGAAGGTAATTGTTCTCGTACTTCTCATATTATATTGCCACCTCATCCTACCGCGTGCACACCCAATCGGGTGATGTATCGGTTTCACTCTCCCCATTTCACACCGGGAAGTGAGGATGAGTGCTTTGACCCGGGAGGTGGAATTGACCATTCTATGATTGACACCTTTACGGCTTTGACGCTTAGTAACCATCAACTGTCTTGGGGGGATAACAATTTTCTACCTTTACCCACCCCACCTCCCGTGGATCATGATTTCACTTACTTTTCTTATATTGAGAGGACTTTTCTACCATTCAAAACTTATCCTCCGGCCTCTCCTTTATTATTTTCCTCCGGGAACGAGGACAAGGTCTTTGATCCCGGTATTACATTCGAGGCTTCCCCATGGACCATTTAATTCGGGGACGAGTCAGGCTCGTGACTCGGTTAACATAAACAAGCGCTCTTCGGGAGGCAACCCGATTATCTATCTTTATCTGTTTTCATAAGTGTAGGGGGAGCCCCGTTGGTGTTTCTTGTTTTCTTTCTTATCATGTGCAGGGATTCGAGCATTCAATGATCCACTCTTGATGATTTTTGATGACCCGTGATTCCGTGTTTCTGTCTTCCCGGTTCTATCCTAAACTCTTTTTGATTCACTATTTTATATTTCTCAATATTAAAATAGGAATCTCTTTAGTTGTCTCTTTCTTAGCAAGATTTAATCAACGTGCACAATGTCCTAAGTGTAGGGGAGTTTACTCCCACATACTTAAACATTGAGGACAATGTTTATATCAAGTGTAGGGGGGACTTCTATCGAAGTTAAGTGGCCTTTTTTATGAATTTTTCCTCATTTTAACCGGAAAAATTGATTTTTCGACATTTTTCAAAATTTTTAATCTATTTTGGCCTAGTTGTGTAGTAGTATTTTCCTTTGTTATGGTTATTTTCTTTCCTTGCTAGAATAAATTTTCAATAAAGTGGTTTTAATTTTCAACGTTGTGAATATTTTGACTCAACCCGAGTTTACTTATCTAAGTTTACTCTAGCTAGTATCCTTAACGTGTTTAAGTCGAGTTTTGCTAGGCTTTTATATAGGGAACTTTAAAACGCGAAGGTCTTAACTCTCACGGGTTAAGAACAAGAACTTTTCGCAAGTTCCTATAATTGATCCTATAGAGTCGTTTATCAAGGGAACTTTAAAATGCGAATTCTAAACTTGAAAAAGTCTGAGAATTTGCAAGATCCTATAGATGACTCGAAAACCCAAAACTTTGATTTAATTGGCTAAGCATCCACGAGTCTCATTCCTTGAGATTTTATATTATGGAGAACGAGAGATGATAGAGTCAATTATAAGTTTGGTATTCTTTCGTGAATTTATGTGAGTTGATTATAAGCCTATTCTCCCATCGCTTGCTAATAAATTTATCTGCAATAAATAAGGTTGTACGATTTGAAAAGTCACTTAGCTTCTAGCACAAGATCGTTTAAAAGTTGGTCGGTATTAACTAGAGTTCATAGCCAATGCATAACTTATTGAAGCGGGACGCGAAGATTGGAGAGTCCAAAAAGGCCCTAACAAGGCATGAAGGATACATTTTGTTGCTAAAGATCCCAAGTGATGTGAAGAATCATTTATCAAAAATCAATATGAAGGACCAAGACACACGACGAAAAGCAAATACTCCCCAAAAGATCATGGAGAAGTCTATCCGAAAAGACCCTAGCAAGGTATGAGGATAAATAGATCCAAGTCCTAAAAGGAGGCGGATCGTTGTATATCAAAATCCCAAATAAAGATTGGAGAAAAATGAAGAAGTCGTGGTCCAAGTATGAAGAATCTCTCAAAACTTCAAGTGAAGAAATTCCTATTATGAAGAGAAGACAATTATTTCATGAGCGTCTCTCAAAATTTGAAGTATGAATTTACTGCCAAATATCGGTCCGAGAAAGGTCTCAAATCGTGAAGCTAGTTATGCCAAGATATGAACTTTATAAGGTCCCGAGAAGCAGTTTTAAAAGATTTTGTCCTTTAGCTAACTATTGATTAAATCGTCCCACTTTATTTTCAGCCTTAATAACTATCGAAATAAGTCAACAATGCATCCTCGTGATCATTCAAGACAATAATAAAATATAAGAGATACACCTAGGAATAAGGGAGTCTAAGTAAATAATTGGCCCATATGAGTTCATGTTAGTTTGCTAACTTATAATAACAATGATCTCGTTTTTTTAAGCTTGGTATGAGGAACGTGAAACTTGAGGATGATAATCATTCATGACATTCCAAAATCCTAAGGTAAGTCTTTGATTTCTTTACTTGTTATGTTATTTTCTATCTCTTTAATAAAGGCCAATGTGGATTGATTGTGATGAAAAGTGTAATCTTGCTTTGTAATTAATGCATTGCATGAGGACATTGCAATGGTCAAGTGTAGGGGATTTGGTAGGTGTGAAAACACCCATCCTTTTACCACTTAATTATAATGAAGACAAGACCATAACGTGTATTTTATGTCGTAAATGTCAGAATTATGCGTGGTTTGTGTTTTTGTTGTGATTTTAGGATCAAAATGTAAAAAGGGAAGAAAACACGGGCTTTTATCGAAGTCAAAAGATCAAGTGTGCAAAAGATCAGAAGTCAATGGGCTTATTTTGAAGATTTATTGAAGAAAAGGACCAAAGATGGAAGATTTACAAGTCGAAGAACCCAAATGAAGAAATTATAAGACGAGTTCAAGATTTTATCGACAAATCCCGAGCCTAAAGTCGAGACTTTAAAGACGAGACAGAAGAAAAGAAAGAAAGGAGGAAGCCACCAACCACTCCCTTCTCCTATATATACCACCCTCATTTGTTAGGAAATGGTTGGTTTGTTTTAGGAGTAGATTAGGATAGATTAGGAGTTTTTTTCTCTCACTAGACTTATTGCTTTCTCTCTCTAGATTAATGTTTAGAACTTAAATCTTTAAAGTTGTTATTGTTAAATCTTTGCTTTTTAATCAAGCTTTTAATTAATCTTCTTCTACCTTTCTTGCTTAATCTTTACTTTTGATTATGGTATGTTCTTGAGTTTTTATGGTTTTGAATCAAGCGGGTTTTGATTAATTTGGCTTTATTTGTTAGTTTTGTTGATTTGTTTTGATTGATTATTGTTAGTAGATGTCTATTGGTTATTTTGGTTTAATCTTTTGGTTGATTTGGTTAGTTCTGATTAAGATTCGTCTTGTTTTCGATTTCCCTGTTCTTCGTATTTTCTTTCTGCTTCCCAGATTCCGAATGAACGTTTCTTCTTAATATTCCGAATGAAGCTTTTCTCTTGATTATTCCGCATAGACAATTTATTCCGCATCAGTAGAACATTCCGAATAAACCTATATTCCGGATGAGCAATTATTCCGAATGAGGGGATATTCCGGATGAACCTTATTATTCCGGATGAAGTAGATATTGCGGATGAGCTCTTTTATTCCGAACCAGCATTTTAGTTTACTTTGATTTTTCCGAATGAGGCTTTTAGTTTAATTATTCCGAATGAGCTTTTATTCCGGATGAAGGTGGCAGCCAATTATTCCGGATGAGCAAAGTATTCCGCATGAGCATTTGTTTATTTCGGATGAAGCCGTTTATTCCGGGTGACTCATTATTCCGCATGAAGGGGTATTCCGGATGAATAATTTATTCCGGATGAATAGTTTATTCTGGATGAGTATGTTTATTCCGAATGAAGGGTTGATTCCGAATGAGTGTTTTCCAGTTTTTGTAATTTTATACATTTAGTTTTAAACTTTATTTTTCCCGCCTTTTTACTTAGTTGCACTTTTAGTTTACTTGCCTTAGATTTATTTTAAGTTTGCCTTATTTACTTTTAAGTTTGCCTTTTAATTTCTCGTCATTAATTTCCCGTCACGTTTTTATCTTTCATTATTTCTTTTTACCGTCTTTCTTTTTATCGTTCCAAGTCTTTATTTTTAATTAGCTTACTACACCGAACAATTCCCTTTTTGTTACCAAGAACGACTGAATCAAACTTAAACCTTAATCAATTCGAGGAGGTTCGTGAACGAACAACCTTAGCAAATCTTTGTATTACTTTATCACCCTATTCCCAGTCAAGATTCCATGTTTACTCTATTTGGCTAAACATTCCTTGACACTTTACATTTTATTTTCAAACCTTTGCCTTGTATACTTTCTTCTTATACCCCAACCTTGAGATTTCATTCTCACACCTCAACAATGCCTAACTCTCCCTTTCATAACCTTGAAATTTCTTTGTCACAAACCTCCTCACCCAAAGCTTCCTCATCCAAGCTTTCCAAGAAACCGAAAATCTCGATTAAACCTATTTGGATCAAGAAAAATGAACCCTCTTCATCTAAACCACCCAAGAATCCCACCTTCTCTCCAATCAAGTATTGGAATGAGACCTACTCCATTAACCCCATCACCGGAGAAAAGGAGAATCTCCCCCACCACCAAAACCCTTTGATACCCCTCAACTCAATGATCTTTCAACCTTCTCAAACCTCACAAGGCATTGTGAAAACATCACCTACCCACTCTCCTCACCACCACCAAACTCTAGGTGTGATGGCCTTCCCCCATCAACCGAATTTGTGTTGCATCATAGATCCTCGTGTGCTTGTTGTCGATTTCAACAAATTGAACTTGCTCATGTGTATGACAAGTTAAAATTTCTTGAATTCCTCCTCACTCGACCTCCTCTCAAAGTTTTCGTTCCCGTGGACAAGACTTCGAATGATGCATCGTCGTCTTATTTTTCCAACTAAAGGGCTACACTCCGTTGGAGTCAATAAAACTTTAGTTGTTTTAGAGTCATTTTTTAAAGCAATCTTGGAAAATTGTCACTATTAGACTAGCTTATGCTTTGTGGTTTATTTTCCATATATTTTGCTTTAGATACTCATATTGTGTGTATGACTATCTACTTTGTTTGTCTTTTTCATATTTATGTAATATGAAATCTTTGTGTTGTGTTTGTTTTCTTTATTTGATCATTCTCTCTTTCTTTTTGAGTTGATCGTGGTTAATATTTACAATTGTTTATGGGTGATTCCATCAATTCTAAATTTTAACCCCTTGACAAATTTATCATCTTCATTGGTTGGATGTTTCCTTTCTTCCTCCATTCCACCAATTGAACCTTGATTTTGTCATTTACCTTTTTGGACATACTTAGCAAATACTTGCTTCTAATTTGAGATTTCTTCTCCTTCTCCCTCTCAAGTTACTTAGTAGGTAGTGATCATATATATATTGGTGTTTCTTTCCTTTCTACTAACCTTTGTGTAGCATGTCACCTTAGCTCATACACTTGGTGCCCCAAGCAAGGAGGAGAAACCACCAAGGGGGAGCTACTAGCAAAGTCCGGATATCTTCAAAGACTTGTGCTTACCTTTTTGCTACGACAAAGGGGGGGAAATGATAGTGATTAACTCGTTAATAATTTGATATTTTGTGTTTCTAAGTAAATGAGTTTTTAGTTTGTCGTAATCAAAAAGGGGGAGATTGTTAATGCAAGTGATGCCTAAAAACATTATTAGTGTTAACTAATCTTTCTTAGTTTTGATCACAGCAAACTATACAACACATTTAGTGTAAAACACACAACGAATTATTTAACTAACACTATCATCAAGGTAATAATCATATCACTAACCTTTCTTAATCATACTTAGTGATCATCAAAGTGATTATCCTTAAAACTCACTTTTGTTAATATGACAAAAGACTTTTTAATAAACATTTTTTTAAGAAAATGTATTATTAAAATGGAAAATGTAAATTTGAAAATGGCATATTCCATATGCCATAAGAATATCCTTTGAAGGTTTAAAAAACCTCAGATATTCCTACCCCACTAAAAGACAAAAAAGGGAGCGGACTCTACTGGGCGGTACCTTAAATAGCTAGGCGGTTCCCTATCGATAAGGTACCGCCGGCTAGATAAGGATCCGCGCCCAGCTAGCCGTTGGACTTTGTCTTCTATAAATAGTGGATCAAATCTCATTTTCCAACAAGCCTCTTGGACGTTTTTCTCAGCCCCCTTTCTCTTTTCTATAGCATAATCATTAGTAAATGATTACTTAAAGTGTTAAGGATGTTTACATATGATTATCCTCTTGATCCCCTCCTTTACCTTATCCAATGAGAAGATCACTCACTCACTAGTGTTGTGATAAAGATGAATCCATGAATTAGTCATGTTCATCATGTTAGCCTTTTTATTTTTGTTGATCCATTTGTATTTATGAAATACTTGGACTAGTTGTGTTCATCCAAGCTATTTGTAAATACTTGGATTTGTTGTGTACATCCATTGCATATGTGTTTGCTTGGATTTGTGTTGTGTAGATCCAAGCTACATGTGTGTACTTGGATATGTCTAGTTGAGTTGTAATAGATTTGTGTAGTAGTTCTCACTAAACTATAAAGTGATGTGGTTGTGTCTTGTGAGTTCTCACTAAACTTTAAAGTGATTAGTAGTTATGTTGTGTGAAGTTCTCACTTAGCTTCAAAGTGAAGAGTCGTGAAGATTGGTTCTAGCTTTGGATTAGAACTCGACATCTAGCCTTGTGTCGTTAAATGGTGAAGTAGGCAGCGTCGTGAAGATTGGTTCTACCTTGAGATTAGAACTCGACATCTAGCCTTGTGTCGTTAAATTATGAAGTAGGCAACGTTGTGTAGATTGGTCCTAGCTAATGATTAGGTCTCGACATTTAGCTTAGTGTCGGAAAATAATGTAAGCGACGATGTAAGGCTTTCTCCGCCAAGAAGGGAGCTTGTGGATATAGTAGAAATCTCGAGTAGGTGTACTCGCGGAGTGGAGTAGAAACAAGGATAGAGCCTCGTTATGGAACCACTATAAATCTTGATGTCTTGTCACTAGGTTGTCTCTTTCCTTACTCTTTACTTATTTCATTATCATTATACTTACCTATTACCATTGCTAATGCATTTGAATTGAACCTAATCATTATTCAACTTAGCTTTAAGTAAAAGATAATTTTGATACACACTTAATTCAAAGTAATTTATATTAGGTGACTAATAGAAGAGAAACTATTCAACCCCCCCCCCCTTCTAGTTTCTACACCTTCTTCTCTATCATTGATCTTGATGAGTGAAATAAGGTTTTTGTCCATCGATATAAAGGTTTGCGAGAAAGTCTTACTCACCCCCTCCCCCCCATGCACATAATTATTTGATCTCTCACTCTCTAAAGTAGATCAAGGTTGATATGTCTCTCTCTAGAAGAAGATCAAACTTTATCAAATCACTTAGCTCGAGAATAAATGTTTATAAATGTAACTACTTTTAGATAAGAGTGATTTGATCTAGATCCAACCACGTATGTTGCGGTGCCCTTACCAATTCATTGTCGTCGTCTATATCGTGAGACTATGTTGGTAGGTTGGTGATATTGTTTATGGGTCCTTTTGATTTATTAGATTGTGATTAGCGTTTGGTTTGCTGGAAAATTAAGGGTTTGGTGTAAGCTTTCATATTTTTGTAGCCTTTGTTGATGTCGTCACATGTGAGTTTTTTTGCCTCTCATGTAGCTACGTATGCATAAAAGTTTAACAATCTTATGCCACTATTTTGGGTTTTTATTGTTGGGGTTTCTATGTGCGTTGGTAACTAGGGTTGAATAAGGTTTAATTGTTAGGGGTTTACTTGTATAGACTCGCGACCCGTTTTTTACTATAATTGAGTAACTCTTTTTTTTGGTTTCATACATATAAAGAAGGCGATGATGATTTCTGTTTGTGTGGATCACTTAAGTGCAGTTTGCCACAACCCGTATCTTGGCGGCGCGACCATGTGGTTGCAGCCATGATGGGTTATGGGTACCGCTTACTTACTTCTGTACCTGAGCCTCAAATGTGATCCCTACATGTATTCGACATTGTTATATTTTCAGCCATTAACTACATAACTTTAATAAGAAATGAGCAGTGCGATAACCACTGTGCCCGAAAATGTTTTTTAAAGCCTGTTTGTGTGTAGGTGTTAGTCGTATCTGTGTTGTGGGAGTGAAATACGATTTTGCTCCATTGGGGTTTTTGAGAAACATATTTGGATGGACGATGAGATTTGATTTTGGTGGTGCGGTTATTATCGGGTGTTTCGTTGGACATGCTTTGGTTAACTGATTTTTTTGCCTTATTATCCTTAAAATAACCAAAGTGTTTCGTTGATAAGGGGTTGTGATGCTTTTGAACGGGCTTTATTAAAGAGGAGAATACCCCTATCTTACGGGTTGCCTTTTACAAAATGTGACCCAATTGACCGTTGTCCGTTATATGTATGTAATTAGGAGGTTGTGATGAGTTTGGACGGGTGCGGTTAGAGATGAGGTTACCCATATGGCGGGGCGACCTTTTAAGGTTGCAGCCATGGCGGGTGCACACTCTCTTTCCTATATGTCACCCTTTCTGAGCCTATACCAGATGGCACAAACAGAATAGAAACCGATTTTATATTAAATATTCTAGGATGCATTGGTAGAACATCCGTTATTGCAATTGTTCGTCCAGGTTCACCCATTGTAAGGCGTTGACGCCCAAGTATGATGCGACTACGAGTGACCTGAAAGTGCCAAAGAGGATTTGATTAACTATCGTTATTTTTCTATCCGAAAAGGTATTGTTTTACTTCGCTTCACTCATTGGATTTCTTATATTTTTTAATGCTAACCCATTGTTTGGTTATAATGTTATGGTAGGTGTTGGTATCCTATAGGTTGTGACCAGTTCACTGTCGTAAAGAAAGAAGCAGGCACGACAACAGTTGTGCATTTTTCACCTAGACTACCTCCAACTCAAGATTCACATTTAAGTGAAAATGGCAATTATTTTATCATAAAAATTATTGAATTTAGATTTATATGATTTTCTTTGTATCATTTTCTCGCGTATATCAATTATTACATGAGTGAATAAAGTCGCGACGATAATGTACATACACGTGACGTGCAATTATTATAGATAGATAGGTTTAATAAGTGTTCTTTATTCAAAAAAATGTTGGGTTTTTTGTGTATAATAACTATCATCCGACAGCAAAGCTTATCTTTTAGATTCATGGAAAAAAAATCACTTTACACCGTATACCAACTCCTGAAATGATTGTGTATCGTAACATGTTTATATGATATACCAATTGACTAAAACAAATGACACATGTAGATATAATTTGTTATCGATTTCTCCCATTTTTTCATTTGCACAGGTCCATGTGTCGCCCGTTTCCCACACAGGTCGGGTCATGATTTGACCAAAGAAAAATTTTGCTGATAGAAGTCCCGTCCGCACGAGGTATAAACACTATCAGGGTCGTAATAAATTAGGGACTCACGATCTCAAACGTCTACATGCTATGCTAATTAAGGTAATAACTTCCCCCGCTAATTTGTTTTCCTAAACTCTTGCATTAGTACGAACGACTGCGTAAGGGGTGTTTGGCATATCTTTTTTCGGGCTTAAGTGACTATTTTATTTTCGAAAAGCATAAACCCACTTTTTCCCCGATTTATGAGCTCATTAAGTTGAACTTATGGACTTAACTATTCCATAAGCACAAGTTAAGAAGCTCATGAAGTCATAAGCAAAAAAGTGAGCTTATGAGCTTTTCCAGTATCATATAAACCCAAACTTCTTATAGGTATCTTCTTAGTGTTATACCATTTAACTCTTATGACTAATTCTCGGTGATACAATTTACTTACACAAGTCACTGATATGGAACGCCCTTGATATGGAACACCCTTGAAATTTGGACACTTTTTTTTCCATTTGCCTTTACAATAATAAACAGAACATTTACATTCAAGATAATTGTAATCATTTGTTTTAGTCTGTTTCTAAAATTATGATCCACCAAAAGTAATATGTAAGACGCCATAAAAACTTAGGCATATTAAAATCATACGTTTTACTTTGATATTATGAAATTGAGTAACTTCGATAAGCTCGTTAAACCAGGTTTGTCATGCTTGCAGCCATAGTGGGCCACACACGCTTTTCTTCCATCTCGTGCTCACATATCTGAGCTCCGCATCTCGCCCTTGCATATCTGGGTGTAGCGATCCATGTCTTAGTGGGGCAGCACTTTGTCGTGCTTGCAGCCATGGATTATCAATAGCAAATAGATAATACATTTGTTCTAATACAAATGTGAAAAGGCGCTTGATGACAGACCGCTCAAGCATCCTGGATTCTAAGAAGCATGTAAATGCTCAAAATGTGAACTATGGAGTTGTAGAATTAGGTTCTACGGGAAATCAAGGTAAATACCTTTCTAACGTTCTTTAGTTCCTTGTTTTCTTGCTTTTAATAACACTCCGTTTACTGAAAATTTCAGGTTATTCGTCACTATAGTATATATCTAGATGGTTGCATTCCTGATATGGTTCCAGGTATGTTCTTTACATGTTTTATTAGCCTACCTTATTTTCTTTGTATATGTGTTCTTCCTTTTGTATTTCGTTTATTCCTTCTTGGTTTTGTATTTCGTTTATGCGTTCTTGGTTTTAAATGACTGAATTTTTACATATATTAACAAAACAGTTTGGTTGTTAAGTGTTCAAAAAATTACCATTATTTAGGAATAGAGAGTATGAGCATAAGCTGGATTTTATCCTGAACACATAGATAACCGATTTTATGACTTAAACAATGTTCACTTTGTTGTAAGTAACATAACTTGAACAGGATCAAAGTCTCAGCTAACAATAACTAACTTGGTCCGTTTTAATAACATGTATTCCTAATATTTATATGGTAGTTCTTGAAAGTGATGTTAAAATACCTCGGGACGAACAATTAAAACCCATATTGAGACGTTCTTACTATTTGATTCATCGGCGCCTTCCTACCTGCGTATCTTGCGCTAGCTTTTATAAGTATTTGTAAGGTTAGCTCGATTGATTTTTTAATCTACGATTTACTTATGATTTCAAGATGTTGATATTGATTGTAAGAGTCTTGACTATAAATCTTTAATTTTAGTTGGGGTTTTAGGTTTGGGATTTTTATTATAAAATGCTTTTGGGTTAAATGATTTGAAGATAGTCTTGATATAGTTTTCAGTTTTTTACATGGGTAAAAAGTTCTACAATGGACTCGTCATTTGGTACTGTGTTTATTATCAAAAATTTACTTTTCATCTTAGTAATACACTTTTCCATAGTAGAATGTGAACTCGCAGTTAGTTAACCTGCGGACCAATTATGCATGTAACCCATTGAGCTATACAAGAGTCAATGATAGACTAGAATGAAGTCTAGGTGCTCAATGTAAAACCTTACGTAGCGTGGCTGGCAAAATTTTTATGCCCAAATTGTTTTTCAAAATAACAAATGAATGCCATATATAAATTGTAAATTTTGGTTTCTTGCTGGAAGTATCTTTTAATTCAATGAGTTGCTAATATTGGATCACTTACATAACATTTTCAATTTTCTAGGTGAGGTAGATAAGAACGATAACATAGGAAAGGAGTATCAATATGCTTTGAGTTGGGTCGATGATCCGCCCAATTTCAGGTTTCAAAAAATTGTTGCTTTTGCTTCAATATTGTTCGTTAAGTTTATTTTATAACAGTGTGAAGATAAGTTTATCCTTATACAACTATTTTTCATGGAGCCTACATAGAATGCAGAAATTCAATGCAAAAATCACCACTACCATATTTCAGGACAATGAAAGAAAGATTGTCTGAGACTAAGAGCCAAACCTAACAGCAACGGATCAACACAATGATAAAAATTATTCTCGGAGAGAAAGGCCGAGCAAAGCTAGCAAAGAGGCCTCTTCTTAGACGATCTATCATTGTTCATAACAGGATATTCTGAGTTAGAATCTTATCCGGGAATGGTCCTGCCAAGTAGTAGTGCCAAATATCCCGACCACAGATTCTGCTTAATTACAAAGAGCTATGGACTAGAGCACCCACTGTAATGTGTTATGGTTTAAGAAAAACAGCCTATGCGTCCAGGCTGCATACAAACTTATATGTTAGCCAAAACAGAAATTGCATTTCGCAACTTTGTTAACTCTCTTTTCATGTGGCGAAAACAACATAAAGTTGTAAACTATTTGCTCATAATAAATTATCTAACAACCCGAGGCGAAGAACGAGCTTCAACCCTAGTTTATGTGATGACTTAGAAAAGTTTCAAAATTATGTATAAAATCAATAGAATGTAACGAGTTATGTATAGTAATCTCATGTCACTTAAATCTATAAATGTGGGTTTTCAAGGAAATGACACTTCAATTACAAAAAAAAGTTAACGACACAATTTGTAGCTCGTTTGTTTTTCACAATTATGTAAATAATAACTATGTAAAAAAATAAATTATTATAATAAAATCAATGATCATTCCATGAGACTAAAAAAACTATGTGTAAGTATATGAACGTTAATCATGATATAAAAAGACCGAGTTAAAATCAAATGAAAAAATAAATTAAAATAAAAATAATAATAAGAAAGCACAACTACACATTTCAGATGTACTTACAAAATCTGATGTATTTTGTTTTAAAATTCTTTTTTGTTTTTAAAATATATGATTAATAGTTTTTCTTATTCTACTTAAAATTTTTATTAGATCACTACTCTAAAAAAACTTACTTCGAATGGTGTTATGTTAAATAAGCATATGAGAATCAATTTCCATTGTAAACTGTGATTGTTCTATGGTTTTGTGTTATAGAAATGTTATAAGATGAAAGCTGTGATTGTTCCTAGATACAACAATAACCATCCGTGTATAAAATATTTTTCAGAAATACTCCCCTCAAAGATATCATTATACCAGTCCAAGTCTTCTACCACTTCCAACACTATATCAGGCACGTTGAACCTTAGTTGTCTACCCATAAACACTATAGTGGTTATTAAAATTAAACATACACGCACAACATCCTCATCAGACATAGATGGCCATGCTTTACGTTTATTTGTTAGTGCTATCAACTCGCTTCCTAAAACTTTGTTTTTCTTAATTGAAACTTTACCAGGAAATAAATGGTCATAGAAAGGGCTTACTAAATAAAAAGAGTCCAAAACCTTTTTTTCAATTCCCACAAGAGCGCAAAATTCTTCTCTTTTCGTAAAAGGACTTTTTTTTAAGGCAACAGGGCAACTGAAGCAGAATTTGACACTTGGCAAATAGTGTCAGTATTTGTCGGGTATAAATACGGTTTTGTACTTTTGGGCAATATTGTGAATATGGGCAATTGGTATTTTGGGCAACTGGTTTATTCGTCATTTCCCTCCTGCGAAAAGGTACCGCCAATTTTTGGGCAGCTAAATAATTTGGGCAACTGAAAGTTATTATTTGGGCAACTAAACAAATTTAGCCCATTATACATTCCATTTGGGCCTGTCTTCAAACCCAAAAAAACACATGTATTATCTTCTTCTCCCGCGTTACTTCTTCTTCCTCGGTTTCTTTTCCAGCGCCGGTGCATACCAATTAAAAGAAGGGCAAAAGTAATTGAACATCCTAATCGTACAATAGTCTTCATTAAGGTAATCTGAATTTAATGTTTACGATATATCTATTATCATTGATCAATTAATTCATAGTAATTTAATTCAAAGTGTTTTTTTATTTAAATTTGAATTAAATTTTTGATATGTGGAAAAACAACTTTTTTGGGTCATTCAATTAATTGAAAAAAACTATTCACATGTATTTATTATGGGGATTGTCACAAATATGTTTTCTTGTTTGATTTGTTAACTAATTAACATGATTGGGGAACATTAACCACTAGAGTATAACATGCAATTAGTATCTGTTTTTCTATAGATTGTAAATTGTAACAAAAATCGTTGATCCTTTTTACAGAAAACTTGTTCGAAGCTCATCATTAGGAGTAAGTTGAACTA
Organism: Glebionis coronaria; assembly: GCA_025667525.1. Taxonomy (NCBI): domain Eukaryota; kingdom Viridiplantae; phylum Streptophyta; class Magnoliopsida; order Asterales; family Asteraceae; genus Glebionis; species Glebionis coronaria. The sequence continues at coordinate 77,609,377 of CM046881.1, read as the reverse complement.
TATGTTTTTTGTTAAAGAGAGCTAAATGCAAACCATAGATTATTGTTTAGGAATACTTGTTTTGGAAGTTGGTTTGATTTACGGTTGTATGATCATGAACCACATTTGATTGAGTATATGTTGAGAAAACATCAACGAGGTGATGATTCACATTATGATATGCCCCTTATATATTATATGGAAAGTCATACTTTGCATGTTGGTCGCCGAGAATTTGCTCTTATTACTGGTTTACGATTTGGGAATGTTAGTTTTGGCTTGTGTAATTCTGGTCAGCTAGACTTTCGTAATAGAATATTTCCTGAGAATCTAGGCTTAGGTGTAAAAATTTTAGATGTAATCGGTGTGATAGAGGATGAAGAACGGTTTTCCAAACTATGTGATCTGGATGTTGTACGCCTTTGCCTTTTGTTACTTTTAGAGGTAATTTTTATGGTTAGGTTGTTGTCTTCAGAAGTAGACGATAACTTGTTTAGATTGGTGGAAAACCTTGATAGTTGGAATGTCTTTCCTTGGGGTAAGCACATATGGGTAAATTTGTATAAAGATCTAAAGGATGTAATAGGAAAGAACTGTGATGCGCAGCTTGTACTTATGGAGAAAGATTCTAATTATGTCCCCACATATATCTTAAAAAGCTTTGTGTTTGCGTTTCAGGTAATATTTTTTGGTGTTACTTGTAATTTTAGTTATAAATAAAGGCAATGAATCGTTTTATGATTAACTTGTTTGGTTTTATAGATATGGATAATGGAGTCGTTCGAAAGGTGCAATAGTTGGTGGATTAAAGAAGCAAATTTTATACCAAGAGCAGTTGGTTGGTCGAGACTATCTATGTTTAAAAGATCTGATATTCCTTATGTTTTTGGCAAGGTAAACGTGATGACTTGTTTAAAGCTATTGGAGATATATTTATGAC